>JANFOE010000126.1:0-431948 GCA_025667525.1 Glebionis coronaria | reverse complement strand
ATTCTAAATTAAAATTGAACCTAAATCTATCACAACCTCTAAAACTTGACTAAAATTGGCTCAAAATGTTATCTAAATATTTTGCCACCCTTTGTCAAGACATTCTTTGTGAATGTGTTGCTTTTATGCAACCCTAGCATAATTTAGTGCTAATAGAGGTAAAATTCAAAGATTTGCAATTTTTTGAAAATGTCTTAGTTTTTCTCAAAACCCTGGAAAATCATGGTTTCAAGTCCACTGCACGCGGCTCACTAAAGTCGTGCGGTTCCTTAAGTGATAAGGAATCGCCGGTCCCTATAAGGTACCGTAGACAGAAAGCCAATTTTTTGGCTCGTTTTTGATCTTTCTTCATCACCCTATTCCCTGTCAAGATTCCATGTTTACTCAATTTGGCTAAACATTCCTTGACACTTTACATTTGATTTTCAAACCTTTGCCTTGTCTACTTTCTTCTTATACCCCCACCTTGAGATTGTATTCTCACACCTCAACAATGCCTAACTCTTCCTTTCATAACCTTGACATTTCATTGTCACAAACCTCCTCACCCAAAGCTTCCTCATCCAAGCTTTCCAAGAAACCGAAGATCCCGGTCGACCTATTTGGATCAAGAAAAATGAACCCTCTTCATCCAAACCATCCAAGAACCCCACCTTCTCTCCAATCAAGTATTGGAATGAGACCTACTCCATTAACCCCATTACCGGAGAAAAGGAAAATCTTAACTCACCACCAAAACCTTTTGACACCCCTCAACTCAATGACCATTTCAACCTTCCCTAAGCTCACAAGGCATTGTGAAAACATTTCCTACCCACTTTCCTCACCACCACCAAACCCTAGGTGTGATGTCATTCCCCCATCAACCGAATTTGTGTTGCATCATGGATCCTCGTGTGCTTGTTGTCGATTTCAACAAATTGAACTTGCTCATGTGTATGAGAAGTTAAATTTTCTTGAATTCCTCCTTACTCGACCACCTCTCAAAGTTTTCGTTCCCGTGGACAAAACTTCGAATGATGCATCGTCGTCTTATTTTTCCAACTAAAGGACTAATCACTCTTGGAGTCAATAATACTTTAGTTGTTTTGGAGTCATTAACTTTTTAAGCAATCTTGGAAAATTATCACTATTAGAATAGCTTGTGCTTTGTGGTTTATTTTCCATATCTTTTGCTTTAGATACTCATATTGTGTGTATGACTATCTACTTTGTTTGTCTCCTTCATATTTATGTAATATGAAACCTTTGTGTTGTGTTTGTTTTCTTTATTTGATCATTCTCTCTTTCTTTTGAGTTGATCGTGGTTAATCTTTACAATTGATTATGGGTGATTCCATCAATTCTAAATTTTAACCCCTTGACAAATTTATCATCTTCATTGGTCGGATGTTTCTTTTCTATCTCCATTCCACCAATTGAACTTTGATTTTGTCATTTACCTCTTTGGACATACTTAGCAAATACTTGCTTCAAATTTGAGATTTCTTCTCATTTTCCCTCTCAAGTTACTTAGTAGGTAGTGATCATATATACATTGGTGTTTCTTTCCTTTCTACTAACCTTTGTGTAGCATGTCACCTTAGCTCATACACTTGGTGCCCCAAGCAAGGGGGAGCAACCACCAAGGGGGAGCTACTAGCAAAGTCCGGTTCTCTTTAAAGACTTGTGCTTACCTTTTTGCTACGACAAAAGGGGAGAAATGATAGTGATAAACTCGTTAATAATTCGATATTTTGTGTTTCCACGTAAATGAGTTTATAGTTTGTCGTAATTAAAAAGGGGGAGATTGTTAATGCAAGTAATGCCTAAAAACATTATTAGTGTTAACTAATCTTTCTTAGTTTTGATCACAACAAACTATACAACACATTTAGTGTAAAACACAAAACGAATTATTTAACTAACACTATCATCAAGGTAATAATCATATCACTAACTTTTCTTAATCATACTTAGTGATCATCAAAGTCATTATCCTTAAAACTCACTTTTGTTAATATGACAAAAGATTTTTTAATAAACTTTATTTTTAAGAAAATGTTTTATTAAAATGGAAAATGTAAATTTGAAAATGGCATATTCCATATGCCATAAGAATATCCTTGAAGGTTTAAAAAACCTCAGATATTCCTACCCACTAAAAGACAAAAAAGGGAGCGGACTCTAATGGGCGGTACGTTAAATAGCTAGGCGGTTCTTTAGCGATATGGAACCGCCAGGCTAGTTAAGGATCCGCGCCCAGCTAGCCGTTACACTTTGTCTTCTATAAATAGTGGATCAAATCTCATTTTCCAATAACCCTCTTGGACGTTTTTCTCATCCCCCTTTCTCTTATCTATAGCATAATCATTAGTAAATGATCACTTAATGTGTTACGTATGTTTACATATGATTATCCTCTTGATCCCCTCCTTTACCTTGTCTATAGCATAATCATTAGTAAATCATTAGTATAATCATTAGTATACTAATGATTATCCTCTTGATCCCCTCTCTTATCTATAGCATAATCATTAGTAAATGATCACTTAATGTGTTAAGTATGTTTACATATGATTATCCTCTTTATCCTCTCCTTTACCTTGTCCAATGAGAAGATCACTCACTCACTAGTGTTGTGATAAAGATGAATCCATGAGTTAGTCATGTTCATCATGTTAGCCTTTTTGTTTTTGTTAATCCATTTGTATTTATGAATACTTGGACTAGTTGTGTTCATTCAAGCTATTTGTGAATACTTGGATTTGTTGTGTACATCCATTGCATATGTGTTTGCTTGGATTTGTGTTGTGTAGATCCAAGCTACATGTGTGTACTTGGATATGTCTAGTTGAGTTGTAATAGATTGTGTAGTAGTTCTCACTAAACTTTAAAGTGATATGGTTGTGTCTTGTGAGTTCTCACTAAACTTGAAAGTGATTAGTAGTTGTGTTGTGTGAAGTTCTCACTTAGCTTCAAAGTGAAGAGTCGTGAAGATTGGTTCTAGCTTTGGATTAGAACTCGACATCTAGCCTTGTATTGTAAAATGGTGAAGTAGGCAACGTCGTGAAGATTGGTTCTACCTTGAGATTAGAACTCGACATCTAGCCTTGTGTCGTTAAAATGTGAAGTAGGCAACGTTGTGTAGATTGGTCCCTAGCTAAAGATTAGGTCTCGACATTTAGCTTAGTGTCGGAAAATAATGTAAGCGACGATGTAAGGCTTTCTCCGCCAAGAAGGGAGCTTGTGGATATAGTGGAAATCTCGAGTAGGTGTACTTGAGGAGTGGAGTAGAAACGAGGATAGAGCCTCGTTGTCGAACCACTATAAATCTTGGCGTCTTGTCATTAGGTTGTCTCTTTCCTTACTCTTTACTTATTTCATTATCATTATACTTACCTATTACCATTGCTAATGCATTTGAATTGAATCTAATCATTATGCAACTTAGCTTCAAGTAAAAGATAGTTTTGATACAAACCTAATTGAAAGTAATTTTAATTAGGTGACTAATCGAAGAGAAACTATTCAACCCCCTACAAAAACGTTTACAAATTTAAAATTTAGAGTAAAAAAACTAATTTATCTTCAATTAAATTTATTTCGAAAAACATTTTTAAAACTTTATTCCAAAAAAAAAATTTAATTTCGAAAAAGATTTTTTTTTTTGGTAACCGTGATTTCTGACTCATTGGCCGATTAATCCACGGGGTTTGAGCCCCACCGCCACACAGACTCAAACTAGGTAAAGCCCTCCCTTTTCAGGAGGTTGGCGTCAAAAAGATTTGTTTTAAATTCGAAAAAAAGTAATATCGAAAATATTTAAAAAAATACAGGTTAGAATAGTTTAACTTATTTTCGAAATAACTAATTTCAAAAAAATTATAATTTCAAAAAAAATAATTTCAAAAAAATTTGAAATTCAAAAATTATAAAATGTAAGAAATATTTTTTTCAAAAATAAACTACAATTGTTTAACTTCAAATATTTTTCGAAATTAATATTATTAGAAATTAATTTTTATTTAGAAATTAAATTTTTTCGAAATAAAATATTTTTTTTGACTATAAACTAATTTTTTCAAAATAAAATGATTTTTTTGGCTATAAATTTATTTTTTCGAAAATAAAAATATTTATTATAGAAAATAAATTTTTTGAACTTTAATTTTTTTTTCCGAAATTATTTCTCTCGAAATTAAATTGTTTTTCGAAATAAATTACATTTTTTTACTTTGATTTTTTTTAGCGCATTTTTTATTATTTTGAGTTAAGTACATTTTTTGTTCTTATGTTTGTCGGGTATAACGGTTTTGTTCCAAAAGTTTGAAAAGTAACGGATCAAGTCCTATTTTGATTGACCCATAAAATTTTTGGTCCCAAACGTTAGTTTGACTGATTTTGACCGTTAAATTTACATAAAAGGACTAAAATACTCTTGCATAAAGATGTGCAATGACAACACTACCCTTGCTTTCATTATTATAAAAATTACTTAAATTATTATCATGCTTTTCTTTTATCACATTTTGTAATGAGCAAATCAGATACATCCGAATAAAAAAATAGAGGTAGATATGATGAAACCCAGTTTTGTTCATACCAACCATGCTTTTCTTTTATCACATTTTGTTCGATGATGGTGATGATAACACAAAAACATAACCCACAACAAAACAAAACTTCAAACCAATACAAATCCATACCACAATTTTCAATTATCATCTTAAAAACAAACACATCCAAACAATACAAATCCACAATAACACAAAACTC
Source organism: Glebionis coronaria (assembly GCA_025667525.1). Lineage (NCBI taxonomy): Eukaryota > Viridiplantae > Streptophyta > Magnoliopsida > Asterales > Asteraceae > Glebionis > Glebionis coronaria. The sequence continues at coordinate 427,190 of JANFOE010000126.1, read as the reverse complement.
CAACTAACTTATTTCAGATTTAGCAAAAAATATTAGCAACATCTTCAATAAACCGTAACCCAAAATCATCTTGACCAGATCTGATCGTATATGATATGAAGAATGAAAGCCTTTAAATTTCTTTTCCAAACGATACGTTTAGATCTACAACAAAATTAAATAGCTATGATGGAAGTGATTGTGTCGAAGATCTCACGTGATAAACTAATGGTGGTCGAACGGGGGGTGTGGCTCTTAATGATGATGTGGTGGGGTGAAGCTATATTGAGGTGGTGGTGGTGGTGTCAAATTATATATATATATATATATATATATATATATATATATATATATATATATATATATATATATATATATATATATATATATATATATATATATATATATATATATATATATATATATATATATATATATATATATATATATATATATATATATATATATATATATATATATATATATATATAAAGATAGTGAGTAGTTGTGGTGGCGTGAAGAAGATCAAGAGTGTTTAGAATAGAAAAAGAATAGAAGATGAAGAGTTGTTGTGGTGGCGGCGGTGTGTTTTGGCCAACGATTGGGTTAGGGTTTTTATTTGTTCTGGATGTACTATATGAAGAAGATGATATTGTTTGAGTTTTGTCCCATTTTTTTTATTTTAAAGATGGTAAAAAAAGATTTATTAATGTTAGTGGTGGTGGGTGGAAAGACAAATATACCCCCATGGTTAAAAGTCAAAGTTGGTCAAACTAACATTTGGGATCAAAAGTGTTACGGGTCGACTAAAATTGTTGGATCAAAAAGTTGATGTGGCAGAAACTCAAAAACGAAGAAAACATGAAGGCATTTGTATAAGCGTTGACAAGTGTAAATCAGGCGTTGTCAAGAGTAAATTAGGCGTTGACAGAAGTCAACAAAAGTCAAACGTTGTTGGAATGTCTATTTAGGATAAGTATTCAGAATATTATTTGATAATATTCTGTATTAGTTATTTAAATAGAATATATTTATGTTTATTCATAGTTATCTCTTGTAAAACCCTAATCCTTAGTCTATAAAAGGGACAAGGGTCTTAGGTTTTATTAATATCATTCATACAAGATGTAAACCTAAAGCGTGTGTCGACTAGGTGTGGGATTCAATGTATACACACCTAGTGATTGTTTATTATTAATATAATTAGCAATCCAATTGTTTAATTCATATGTTCTTGTGCCCCAAACACCTTGTCTCCTAATTGTTGTTCTATTCCGCTGTGATTGTATGATCACATGAACAATGGTTATGCCTATCACCTAAAAGATTCAAGGAAACCAAGGTTTCCACAGTTGGTATCAGAGCCTCGTAGCTCGTGATGCTAGGACCAACAAGGTGTTTGAGTTTTGAGAAGAAAAGAAAAATCCGTCAAGGGTTTTTCTGGGCGATTTTGTGTGTGCAGCAGTATTCAGAAGGCCATAACGTTTTATTGAACCATTGGATCGCCACGAAATTTTTGTGTGTACTCTACACACATATATGTAGATATCCACCAGAGGGATTGTCGAGATCTATCCCCAAGAAAAAGTTATTAAGCGTCGAAGTCAGCAGTGATCATATGATGTTTTCTGTGAACAGTAATAGTAAAAACGCGATTTCTCCTTCGTTAACCGTTGGATCGTCATGAAATTCGCGTTGTAGGTTCTTGACACTTGTGTCTAGGATCTCACAGAAGGGATCTTTGATCTGAGCTCTCATGAAGAAGATATTTGATGTCGAATTTCACTACAGTTTATGGTTTTCACATAAAATCATGATTTAGGGTTTATAAAACCCTAGATCAATTAGCCGCTGATGTATGTTATTTAGATGCTGATAAATGTTGGAGTGACGCTGATAGATGTTGGTGTGACGCTGACAAGGCATGGATGAGGCGCTGATGGTCAGGCGCTGACAGGTACAATATTGGCGATGTTAGGAATAAAGTTGACGCTGACAGGAGGCGTTGACACTTGTTGTCCGATATATACATTTTCAAACGCTGACAAGTGTTGTCCGATATTGGACAACACACAGTGTTGATATCTTGGACAAAGGAAGATATTGGACAACAAAAGGAATAGCTGTTGTTTAGAAAATTGATACGATTTTGGCACAAATAAAGAGGAATTTGCACGCAAAGGTACATGGGATCTCCGTTTTTATACAGAATATCAATTTGATATTTATGGCTCGGATATTTTTCATAAAGAAGTATATGATTAAGGGGAAGAATTCTTATAGTAAGTTTGATGTTGAAGTTAGTTTTCACAAATTTGTTTTTCTTATTTAGGTAAGCAATACACCTTGTCTTTGGACTAAATATATTGTTACAGCTTACAACTGGCTAATAGTTGTGAAGGTTATCAGTTCCTATGTACCAAAAACTGTAGGTGAGCAATACACCTTGTCTGACTAAATATATTGTTATAGCTAACAGTTGGCTCATAGTTGTCGAGGTTACCAGTACCCATGTACCAAAAACTGTTAGGTGAGCAATACACCTTTTCATTGGATTAAATATATTGTTATAGCTAACAACTGGCTTATAGTTGTACGGTTTTTGTTGGTTTCAGTTCTCGTTCGTACCAATAAACTGAGCCTCCTTTTGCAATGAAAGAGTTGCATTTTTCTCTAGTCGTTTCGCAACTAGGGGAAGAGTTTATCAACTAGTGAGCAATTGGGTGAAAGAAATACAAGGTTGGGTTATTCTACTTCTACATCAAGATTACTTTATTTATTTTTCTTCAAAATCATTACATAGAGCCTACATTTGGAGAATCTTCAAGATTGCATACTTTGTTTACTTTCCTGTTGATGTGACAAAAAGGAGAAGACATACATACTACACTTGAGGGGAAGCAATTTGAAGATGATGTACCACTTACGAGAGATACACAAAGAGTTTTGCCGACATCAACTAGGGGAAGATTGTTGGGTCAAAAAGCTGATGTGGCAGAAACTCAAAAACGAAGAAAACATGAAGGCATTTGTCTAAGCGTTGACAAGTGTAAATCAGGCGTTGTCAAGAGTAAATTAGGCATTGACAGAAGTCAACAAAAGTCAAACGTTGTTGGAATGTCTATTTAGGATAAGTATTCAGAATTTTATTTGATAATATTCTGTATTAGTTATTTAAATAGAAGATATTCATGTTTTTTCATAGTTATCTCTTGTAAAACCCTAATCCTTAGTCTATAAAAGGAACAAGGGTCTTAAGTTTTATTAATATCATTCATACAAGATGTAAACCTAAAGCGTGTGTCGATTAGGTGTGGGATTCAATGTATACACACCTAGTGATTGTCAATTATTAATATAATTAGCAATCCAGTTGTTTAATTCATATGTTCTTGTGCCCCAAACACCTTGTCTCCTAATTGTTGTTCTATTCCGCTGTGATTGTATGATCACATGAACAATGGTTATGCCTAGCAGCTAAAAGATTCGAGGAAACCAAGGTTTCCACAAAATAACTACAAGCCATATGGGCATGTTTTATGAAATATTTACAACTTTTGTACGAACTCTATTTATGGTGCCGTTTAGATATTAATCAACATTTCTAAGGCCGTAAATATTATCGTACCAAAAGACATGCCTTTGAAAAATAAAGTAAAAATATTTTTGGATTTTTCTGAATTTTTCAATTCTTAGGGTTTTTATATGGTTTTATATTTTTGTATTTTGCTTTTGTGGATATAAATATAAACAATATATACAGATGATCACCAAGGATACGGAGAATAGTTTACCACCACTATTCTTTCACTTCATCTACCAATTCCTTTAAAGTCTCGGGCGAGAATGTTCTCAAACCTAGCTTGTCGGCCAAAAATTCCATTCGAGCGCGATCTAAAGCCTTCGTGAAAATATCCGCCAATTGATACCCAGATCGGACAAAGTAAAGCTCGATCACTCCATTTTGCACTTGCTACTTGATGAAGTGGTAGCGAATGTCAATATGCTTCGACCGAGAGAATTGAACGTTGTTGCAGCATTAGGCAATTGCACTTTTGTTGTCGCAGTACATCGGAATCTTGTTGAAACCTAGACAATAGTCGGTTAATTGCGATCTCATCCAAAGATATTGAGCACAGCAACCGGACATAGCTATGTGTTCTGCTTCCGTACTTGAAATTGCAGTGCTTTCCTAGTAGTTGCAAAGTTGCACTCGTGCTACGCCTTGTATCTTGACAACCCGCGTGATCCGCATCTACATATGTCATAAGTGCAATCGAAGAGTCCTTTGAATACCAAATTCCCCGATTAATGATTCCTTTAAGATACCGAAAGATCCGTTTAACAATGGCTAAGTGTAACTTAGTCGGCCTAGTTTGATACCGAGCACACATACATATAGCAAACTGAAGGTCGGGTCGACTAGCTGTAATATACAGAAGGCTACCGATCATTCCCCGATAAAGTGTCGGATCAACGAAAACTCCATGTGGATCTCCATCAAGCTTAGTTCGTTCCAGCATTGGAGTATCTACGGGGTCGCAAGATTCCATCTTATATTTCTTAAGAGATTCAAGGGCATACTTGGATTGATTGATAAAGATGCCCCTGTGATATCTGAAGTGCTAAGAAGAATGATACCTTGCCCATCATTGACATCTTAAACTTGGAAGACATGAGTGTCCCAAACTCATCGGATAAGGTTTGGGTCAAGGATGCAAAAATAATATCATCAACATATATTTGTACCATAATCATATATTTACCTCGTTTCTGAATGAACAGCGTGGGATCCACCTTGCCTTTAGCGAAGACTTGAGTAATGAGGAATTGTGACAATAGATCATACCATGCGCGCGGAGCTTGCTTCAACCCATAAAGAGCCTTCTTAAGCTTGTACACATGATTAGGATATTTAGAATTCACAAAACCATCCGACTGTTGAACATAAACCTCTTCCTTGATTTCACCATTGAGAAATGCCGTCTTTATATCCATCTGATAGACGATCATATTCATGTGGGCTGCATAAGCAATGAATAGTCTAATAGCTTCCAAATGGGCAACAGGTGCAAAGGATTCCATAAATTCGATGCCCAATAATTGCTTGTATCCACGAGCTACTAGTCGAGCTTTGTTCTTCAATATTCCACCTAACTCATCGAGTTTCACATTGTAAACCCATTTCAAAGTGAGTAACTGCACTTGATCCGGGCATGGGACAAGTTCCCATACATCAAGACGTATAAATTCATTGTGTTCTTCTTGCATAGCTTCTATCCAACAAGATTGGGTAAATGCTTGTTGCCACGTCTTAGGTTTAACTTCACTAAGAAAAGCATCAAAATGACAAAACATTGCACTTTCTTGTAACTGACTTCGTGTGGATACTGGACGATTAGGGTCACCAATTATAGAATCTATAGGATGATCCTTTGTCCACTTGTTGTCATGTTCACGAATCCGTGGGTTGGAGTAAACCGTAGTAGGAGCTTCCTCTGAGGTGGACGAACCGGCATGATTAGAGTCGGGAATAGGTACACCAAAGAATGGAAGTTCACGCATTTGAGCGAATTCCAAATCGTGATCTTCATCATCCTCTTCATCATCAATATGCGTGACATGGGTAGTTGATTCCGGTGTTGGTTGAGAATTACTCGTTGAAGGTATCTCTTGACCAATTGTAGGTGCAAACGTATCCGATTGTGCTTCGGTTGCTGGAGGAACAACTTTGGTAACCGGAGCTATTAGCTCAGGTTCTGGAGCAACAATACTTGGAGGAGTAAAGAATTCATCAAAGAACGGTTGAAACAACGTATCCTATTCATTCCTATAAGGTGGTGTAAATGATGATGAAGTAGGGTTATTTGAGACAAGACCAGAACTAATGTTATTGGGTCCCATTTCATGAAGTACGGGTTCAGAGCTGCTTTGCTCAGAAGCCATTGTTGTCAGCTCATCAAAATCCACATTCATAGTTTCGAGGATCTTACGAGACTTGCGATTTTAGATTTTGTATGCCTTGTTTGTGGGTAGATAGCCAATGAAAATACCAATATCAGCCTTTGGTTGAAGTTTTCCCAAATTGTCACCATCATTATTTGGATAGGAAAGAGAACCAAATACATGAAGATATGATAAATCGTGTACTTTTCCATGTAGAAGCTCATAAGGTGTTTTACCATGGCGTTTACGAATTAGTGACCGATTTTGGGTCAAAACTGTTGTAGATACTGCTTCTGCCCATAAAAACAATGGAGCCTTTGCGTAAATTAACATCGTTCGAGCAGCTTTCATAAGTGTGAGATTTCGCCTTTCAACGACACCGTTTTGTTATGGAGTACGAGCAACGGATGTTTCATGAGATATGCCAACTTGTTCATAATAATCACGCAAGATTTGATTCACAAATTCAGTTCCATTATCTGTACGAATGCGTTGGACAGTAGTGTTGAGACGTACTTGAATCATCCTGAGAAATCCGATGATGAATTTAGGTGCCTCATTTTTTGTTGTAAGAAATTTCACCCATGTAAACCGAGAGTAATCATCGACAATGACGAGGATAACACGCATTGGCCCACAAAGATCCATATGCAATAAATAAAGTTTCTCTTGGTTGGTGTCTTCATTCTTGGGTTTGTATTATTTCTTAGTGCTCTTCCCCATTGTACACGCGGAACACAAATGGTCCTTGTGAAATGTAAGTTTAGGAAGACTACGAACAAGTTCGTTTTTCGCCAAATGATTAATAGCGTCAAACTTAAGATGAGATAATCGTCGATGCCATAACCATGACTTAGTCTTTGATGCTTTGGAGAGAAGACATACGAGAGAAGCGGCCATCATGTCTTGTAGAGACAAAGTGTACAAATTATTCCCTCGAGTACCTTTCAAAAAATCAACCCCTTCCAAATTACGAATGAAGCAGGTATGCTCTCGAAAAGCAACTTCTAGGTTTGCATCACAAAATTGTCCCACAGAAAATAAGTTGTGACCGAGACCTTCCACATAATACACTCTTGAAATTATAACATTCCCAATATGATATTCACCGTAAACCATTATCTTTTCAATATGATCATTCCCAAATCGAACCGTACCAAGAAACTTGCTGACAAAATTTCTGAGCTGAGAGCGATCTCTGGTCATATGCTTGGAGCAACCAGAGTCCAAATACCAGAGAACAGTTTGGACCACCTGTTTTCAGTAACAACAGTAGACAATGCATTGGAAACTATTGGTTCCGGAGTGTTAGCAGATACAGATATGATATTATCAGAATTGCTAACATTTGTGTGACCCTTAGATTTCCTGGGTTTTCTAATGTGAGTTTTATCACTAACAGGTTTAATTGTTCCAACTTTTTAAGGTTTTGGAGTATTAGCGGGCACTACATTGGGAGTAGACCTATTTAAAGGGCACTTGGTTCCTACGGTAGTGTTGGTGTTCCTAGTTAAAGGACACGCTTGTGTTTTGGTAGCCTTGGTACTCCTAGTTAAAAGGGCACGCTTTCTTCGCTTTAGTGGGAGTGATCCTAGTTAAAGGGCACGCATTTCCTACTATAGTGAAAGTTCTACCAGTGGGGCGCCACATCCAACCAAGTTGGGTTAACACTTTCCCAGTCGGTTTCCATTCTAAACCATTTTACGGGCATTCATCTCATTCACATGGTCAATAAGGCAAGAATCATGACGACTAGAAAACATACATTCATTGCAATTCCAACATTTTAAATTAGAATTCACAGTAGGCTTAGAACGCTGCACAACCACAGAGTCTTTAAGTTTAGCTACATGATTCTTTTTATTCAAAATAGAAATAACATTCCTAGGGTGGGCTTCTACTTTCTTCTTCACTTGACTACTAGATGGGGGCAAGATCCTATCATTCTTCTTGTTTCTTTTAAGCTTATATCTTTGAGCCTTCGTAGTGGTGCTTACTCTTGTAGAAGGCAACACGGAATTATTAGAAGTTGGTTTTGATTTTGCCTTATCCTTAATGATCAATGTTTGAGATGGTTTAGTCCTAGGGCCCTTGTTAAGTGGTGTGACGGCGATGAGGTTCTTTGTTATTGCACTAGAGGACGGTGTTGAGACGGTGGCTGCGTTATCCACAACATTCTTACCTTTTAGGGTATGAAGTGTTTCCTTTAACTCAACCAAAGCCAAATTTTTATCACAAATTTGTTCCCTCAAATCAGATATTTCCACCGACTTTCGATTCAGTCGTTCAATCAAGGATTGATTATGTGCAGTAGTATTAGCACATGCGGGCTTTACTGAATCGAAGAGTTGTGTATTTTTCTGTTTTAAGTTATCAACTTTGGACAAAATCTTGTAAACTCGATTATCTAGATCAAGTTTAAAATTCTCAGCGGCCTCAAGTACGTTCACACAGTTAAGCTCCTTAGATTTCTCTATGACTATCAGCAATGATTTAGAAACCTTGTCACCTGGCTGACGCTGTTTTGATTGTAAACCCAATCGAAAATTCTTTTGAAAATATGCATCATCTATATTAACACCTTAGAAAGACGTTTCAAAAATCTCTTGAATAAATTGTTGTTTACATTCAAGCGAAATACAATGTTTTTGAATCTCATCAAAATGTTTTGAAAGCGAAAAATAAGAATCTTGAAGCTTTAAAAATTCAGCGTCAGATTTGTGACAGGTACTATCTACCACATTATCCACAGATTCAACATTATGCACAACATAATCATTATCAACACTTTTATTCACACAGACGGAAACAATATCATGAGACATCACTTGCTTTAGAACCTGATCATTTTGGCGTGAAATTCGTTCAATTTCAAGTAAACTGTTTTCATAAGCATCATCCATTTCATTGAAAACATGTCTAACTTCTTCTATTTCCAAAAGCAAATCTGGATCAATAGTGCTAAGACAAACTTTAACATTGTTTACAAATGGAACAATTTCGTCTCGAAACACAGCTCTAGTATGCTCAAAATTCCATTCACCTTCCGTTATGGTTGTAGCCGTCATACGTTCCGTAATGACCTTGTCAAAATCGGCAAAGTGTTGGTGCACTGCATTTAAGCTATCTGACACCTTACTTACCGGTGGAATTAACTTAGTTAAATCCTTTTTGACAAGTGTAGGAGACGTACTAGGAAGGTTTTCCGTTGACAAACTTTGAGGCACAAAAACTGTTAATTGAGCTAATTCCTTTTGTAAACAAATACGGGTCTTTTTAGAAAATTGATCTTTATTATGCTTATCATAATCAATCTTATGGAATTTTGAAAGCATTTTAGATCGAGTTTCTTCCGCAAGTGACATTGTCTCCTCAGTACATACGAATGTAAGGTGCTTCTTTCGATTTTCCAATTAGGGTCACATCATAAAGACAAGGAATATATTCCTGAGCTTGTTTTGCATAACCAGGATTACGTGGTAAATCTTGAAAACGCTTAAGTTCGAGTTCTTTAAACAATTTGTTAAAAGATGAACCTTTTCTGTGGAAGCTTATTGTTTTAAAAGCTGTTGTTCCTTGAATTTAAGAAGTTTGGTAGCATTAATTTCCGATTCAAACTTTTTAGACTCGAGAGTTTCAAAATCTATTTTAAGTTTCTGAAAATCATTGACAACCGACTCTTTTTCTTTTAATTCAATGGAAATATTAGCTTTTAATGATTCTATTTCTTTTAAGTGTTCAATGTTTTCAAAACGAAATTGGTCAAATTCAGAATAAGTTATTTTTTCCGCTTGAGGGACCATTTCAAAAATTTTGACCTTTTCCTTATACAGCGCAAGCTCAGCGGTTAGGTTGGCATTCATATCTACGGTTTGCCGAACAGCCACATTCATGTTATTAATAATATGTTTAGGCACCATTACCAAATCACCTTGATCATAAGATTCCATACCCGTCGTAGCATTTGGTTGAGGTTCTCTCAAATGTGTTGGATTGGATACCGCGTCATTTGAGTTACTAGTTCCCGAATGTTGTTCGAGGTTGTCATTTTCATGCTCAACATGATGTGGATTATCATGAATATTGTTAGATGTGGTTGGCACCTCACTGACGACATCAGAACCGTAGTGAGAGAGATTAGCAACGAGTGCAGCTTAGGCTGAGTGGATGTCATCACAATCTGAATCATATGCATCAAGATCATCAGCTTGATATGCTGCATTAGAAGTAGAGACGACTGTAATCCCTTCATTATCTGTTGCCCCTGGGTCTGCAATAAATTCTAATTCCTCTAAATCCAAGATCTTTCCCTTTGATTGAGCGTCGACCAAATACATCTTCTCACGAAACCATGTTGCATCTCTTCTCCTTTTTGGCTGAGTACATTCCCTCGCCATATGACCTTGTCCTCGGCAATTGTAGCAAGTCACAACCTTTTGAGGACCAATAGTGCTTCCATTACCATTAACTTGAGGATTCACAGTTTGAGCGTTCACGGTCCTTGTAGGAGGTCCATATGAATTTTGCCTTCCCTGAATGGTTTGCACCGTCACTTGACCATCTTGAATAGTGGCTTGTTGTCGAGGATTTGAAGAAGTGTGGAGTTGATTGTTCGTTGGTGGAAATCCTCTAGTTGCAACAAGTTTTGACAAGTAGGCAGTGAGATGGTTTAAGACATCAGTAGGTCATTTGGAGTAAAGACCGGTGCTTAGATTGGTGGAAGTGCATTGGAGTAGAAGGCCTGTGCAGGTGGTGCTTCAATTAGAAAATATCCTTGCTGAGGAGTATAGCCCATTGGAGAAGTGATAGCTTGTGATGGTGATGCCTGATGTGCTGGTTGCTGTGGAAAAGACTGTTGATGAACACTTTGTCGAAATTCTTGTTGTGGCATCATTAGTGGTTGATAAGATGGTTGTTGTGGTTGCTGATAGGTGTCTGGTGGTGACTGCTGCAAGTATGACGGTTGTTGATAAGTGTAAGCCATGTTTTGTTGGGGAGTCATTTGTTGAGAAGCATACATGGCAAGTGGATCACGAACTTGTGGTGTAGACAACCGAGCCTCGATCACATGGCATTCGTGTTGTTGAAGAAAAGCTTGAAGTTGATCCACGTTGGTTTGATGCAAATCCTTAGCCAATTTAACAGCCGTCACGTACTTGCTCCATTCAGAAGGGAGAGTGTTCAAATACTTGGTGTTTAATTGAAACGTAGGAATTGCCAAGCCATAGATGTTAAGATCATTCATCAAAAGAGTGAATCTAAAATAGTAATCATTGAGAGTCTCCCCGGGGACATAGGAAAACTTATCAAATGTATCATAAAGCTTACACTCTCGTTCTTGTTTAGTTAACGAGGTGCCTTGCATTAGAACACGATATCTATCCCATAACTCTTTGGCAACCTTATGTTTACTGACGAGTTTGTAGACATCTGGAGGAAGGGCTTGGAGAATGATGTTTGTAGCTTGTTTATCACACTTGTCTTGAATCTTAGCATCTCCAGTTAATTCACCCGTTGTGCGAGGACGAGTAACAGCACCTCCCGTCACAGTACCATATACCAATGGTCCATTGAGCACCGATGCCCAAATGAGATGTCCATTTTCTTTGTTCAACATATAAAGTTCCATTCGGGAAGCCCAATCCTCGTACATAGTCTTCACCAACATTGGTGGACGATTATCCGTACCCGAGAGGATGGACTTATCCGTAAGAGATGTGTACTCCATTTCAATAAGTTAAGATTTACAAATGTTGATCGAACAATGAGTGAAAGTAAATGTATTTGTTGTAGCGTGTATAAGCCAAGAAGTAGTGTTTAAATCCCCTAAATTATGTTCTAGATGAACCAAAAATTCCAAGACAAAAGTACACAAAAAAATTTCAAAAACACGTTTTTGAAAAATGTTGGATAGCAACTCTTGATCGCAGTGGGTGATCGCAACTCGTGATCGCAGTGGGTGATCGCAACTCTTGATCGCAGTGGGTGATCGCGACTCTTGATCGCAGTGTGTGATCGCAACTATTGATCGCAACACCTGATCGCAACTCTTGATCGCAACACCTGATCGCAACCTTGGATCGCAACCTTGGATCGCAACCTTGGATCGCAACCTTGGATGGCAACCTTGGATGGCAACCTTTGATCGCAAGATGTGATCGGAATATTCTATCACAAGTAGAAACCCCTGATTTATGCGATCGCAATATTCGGATCGTAATATAGAACCCTTCAAACATTCCGATGGAGTCGATCGCAATATGGAATCAAAAGTACCACTTTTCTCGGATAGTACACAAAATTTTGAGATTCTTAGCTTAAAATTGAATCAAACACCCAAACATTTTGTGTTTTTAACTAAAGTTACAATACCAAATCACTACTACAAGTATATAAATGATTTGTATCAAGATTAAACCATAAAAACACAAAAAAATGGTACGTATTATTTTGGATCAAAATAGGCGTATGAATCAAGAACACAAACACATAAACAAAAAAATCATCCCATGGCTCTTGATACCATTTGTAGGATATTGTAAATCTATGCTTATATTAGAGAGATATTAGAGAGAGAGAGAGAGAGTTGGTAGAATCACACACACATTTGAGAGAGAATAATAAGAAAACACCTTAATCACTATGTGTAAAATGAGTGAAAACCACACCCTCTCCATCTAAGGAGAGGGTTTATATACCCACGCCCATGGCCATGAGATGGGCCTGGGTATACAAGTTGGGTCGGCCTACACATGTTGTAGGCTTGGCATGGCCTTAGTTGTTTAATATTAGTAGAACTAAACTACGAGCTATTACTTAGACTATTGTTGGAGTGACCGATCCTTTCTAATACGTAAAACGTATTTCCAACATAAATTCTTCATAGAAAAACATTTACCAAGATAATCCTTAACAGCTTTAAGTCTTGGAATGTTACTTCCTATGATTAATATGTCATCGACATATATGACTAGGAATACTACTCCCACTAGCTTTGCGATATACACATGGCTCATCACGATTCTGAATAAATCCGAACTTTTTGATTTCTTCGCCAAATCTTTTATTCCATTGACGTGATGCTTGCTTTAAACCATAAATGGATCTTTGAAGTTTGCACACATGTCCTGGATTCTCAGGATCAACATAACCTTCTGGTTGCTACATATAGATGTCTTCATCTAAGCGACCGTTCAAGAAGGCAGTTTTAACATCCATTTTCCATATCTCATAGTCATAGTATGTTGCTATAGCTATGAGAATTCTAATAGCTCTCAAGTCTGCTACGGAATAAAATGTCTCCTCGTAGTCTACGCCAAAAGTTTGAGTAAAACTTTTAGCTACTAAACGAGCTTTATAGGATTATACTTTTCCGTCCATGTCGGTTTTCTTCTTGTATATCCACTTATGTCTCACTACTTTAGCATTCGGTGGTGGTTTTACAAGAATCCAAACTTCATTTACTGTCATGGATTTTATTTCCTCATCCATAGCAACCATCCACTTATCCTTCTCAGGATCAAGTATGGTGGATTTATAATTAGCGGGTTCACCAAGATCCCCTAACTCATCATCATCCTCTATGTTAAGACATATATTTCTATTTGCGTTATTAATCCTTTTGGATCTACGCAGAGGAATTAATTCTGGTGGAACCGCCAGACTTTCTGGTTCTACAGGAATTACATCGCTAGTGTTTTCAGAAGGTAATGTATCTATATGACTCTCTTCAAGATCATAATTTCTCCCACTGAATTCTTAATTTACAAGATCAGATTCAAGGAAGTGTCCATACCTAGCAACAATCACTTTGTTCTCAGGTGGATAATAAAAGTAGTAACCCATAGTTTCCTTAGGGTATCCTACAAAGATACATTTTACAAATTGTTTTTGGAGTTTGTCACCCGAGTCACGTTTCACATACGCCTCGCAACCCCAAACCTCTAAATAAGACAAATAAGGCTTCTGCCATGCCATAGTTCATATGGTGTCTTATCGACCTTCTTTGTGGGAATCATATTGAAAATGCGAACAACAGACTCTAAGACATAATCCCAAAAGGATAAAGGTAAAGTTGTAAGATTAAACATAAATCACACCATATCCAATAATGTACGATTTCTTCTTTCGGATACACCATTTTGTTGTGGAGTATAGGGAGAAGTAAGATGCTGAACAATTCCATTCTCACTTAGATAATCTATAAACTCTTGACTTAAATATTCACCACCTCTATCAGAGCGAAGAGCTTTAATCTTCTTCCTTAATTGCAGTTCTACTTCTGCTTTAAGCACTTTGAATGTTTCAAATACCTCATATTTATGCTGAAGGAAATAAACATAACCATAACGGCTATAACCATCCGTAAATGTTAAGAAGTAGCTAGCATCTTTCCTTCACAAATGTCTAAGTGGTCCGCACACATCAGTATGCATTAAACCAAGTAGATCAGTAGCTCTTTCAATATTGCTATTAAAAGGTTTCTTGGTCATCTTTCCAGAGATACAAGACTCACATTTATCAAATGATTCATCATTGATACTTTCCAAAAGACCTTCACGTTGAAGCTTTGTTATACAAGTCTTCCCAATATGGGCAAGTCTACAATGCCAAAGATAAGAAGAGTTCTTGTCAAACTTTCTCTTCTCTCATGCTAAAGACAGATTTATCATTCATGGATTCATTAGCATGCATTCTATTTCAAACACACCATTCACAGAAATTGCATTAAAATAGAAAATACCATTTTTCCAAACAGAAATTCCATTATTATCAATCCTGTAAACGAATCCATTATTTAACACACAAGAAAAGGAAATAACACCCCTAACAATTGTAGGTGCATAATGACAATCATTTAAACTCAGTACTAAACCCGAAGGTAAAACTAGATTAAATGTTCATATAGCTTCAACCGCTGCTTGTGCGCCATTGCCCACTTGCAGAAATTGTTCCTCATAGGAAAGCTTCCTTTCCAGATTAAATCCATGCAGCGTATTACAAATGTTAATACCGCATCCCGTATCATATACCCAGGAATTTAATTTGTATGTTAAACTGAACAATTCAATCATAAATAAAGTACCTGAAGCTGCAGCGCTCTGCTCAGACTTCTTCTTTATTTCTCGTAATTCTTCGAGGTAAAGAGGGCAATTCCTCTTCCAGTGACCACTTGCCTTGCAATGGTGACAAGTCTCATCCTTCTGAGATCTATTCTTCTTGACAAAGTTCTGCTTAGGTTTCGAATAAGTCGCAACTTGTTTGCCCTTATCACCCTTGCCTTTGCCTTTCTTCTTATTCGCTTACGGTTTTGGCTTACTCATTCTATCCTTTTGTATGGTTAGTACAGAAGGCGTAGCGGTAGATGCCTTGTCTTTCAACCCCTTTTCATAGTCAATGAGCATTGCATGCAAATCATTAATTGTCTTCCTCTTGCTATGCATATTATAGTTTCTAACTAAATCATTGAAGTCCTTGTTAAGGGACCTATTGATCAATTTGATAGCCATATTATGATCATAGGGTTGTCCTAGTATAATGAGTTGTTCCATATAACCCCTCATCTCCAAGTAATGGGCACTTACAGACTTTCCTAGAGCTTTCTTGCAGCTATGCAAAGCATCTACCAAGTCGTAGATCTCCACAGCTTATGGCTTCTCGAACATAGCCTTGAGCTCATCAAGCATTCGCTTAGGTGAAATAGCTCATACTTCTGTTGAAGTGGCGGATCCATTTTTCCTAGCATTAAGCAAGCCACCTCCGAGTGCTTCTTAATATTAGTAGCGTGATCAAGCCTTTGCGCATCAGATGCTCCTTCAGCAAGATCCTCTAGATAGGGAGTAGTCAAGATATCGATAGTACCCGCTGCTCTCAAGATAATTCTTAGCGAGCGATACCAATCATTGAAGTTTGGGCCAGTAAGTTCAAGACGTTCAAAGAAAACTTTGGACGCGGAACTTATAGTGTTATTGGTGGGTTGAGCCATTTCTACAAAAATAAGTTAAAATATTAGTATTTTCGATAACAAAATACTTTCAAGAAAATAAAATTACCCTGGTATAAAAAACCATATTATTTTCCTTGAATTCTAGAACTATATTGACTTAAATCCATTACATCAGTTGATCTGCTAGTAATGAATGTACTCAACATAGCGACTTGTCGAACAATTCAATTGACAAACAATTTTCAATTTCTAGATATTTAAGGGATGTACATTGCCAAAAAAATGTTTTGCATTGTAAACATATACATCCCTTCTGAATGCATTAAGTTTCCAGATCTCACTGAGTAACTTATTTAAGTCGTCTAATCTGAGTAACGTAAAACCATCATACGAATTCTCATTCTACAAACGGTTTTTCTCTCCATTACAACATCACCCAAAAATCTCATTTAATGACGAAGTAATTTCAAGTGTTCGTCAATTAGGAGCATTCGACTTAAATTTTAAGGGTATAAATTTTAATGTCAAAATCAATGTATGGAGAAGCATGCATACAATCTTCATAGAATAAGTTTAATAAAACATTTAGTAAACTTTTTCACGAGACTAAATTTCTACATAAATTATGTTGAGGTATTGGTTAAACCAATTAAAGAATTTACCCACAACTATTTACAACGTACTTTTGCTAGAACTGAGCTACTCACAAAGCGATACCCTTATTCATTGAGTTTCGGATGTGAATTTGTGGTAAATCACCCTTAAGGTATAATTCAATTAATAATCGTAGGTAATTTCAATTTGACGCACAGGCGAGCCGGGAATTCGGTCAGCGACTAATGGCATAACACCTCCTTCCTTAACCGGGTACATGACCAGCGGTGCGTTAAACCCACTTTATAGTTTGTCTAAATTGAGTAGGCCGTTAGATTATTATTGCAATTCACCAATTAACGTAATCTTATGTAATTTAAATCTCTAACAAATCATTCTTTTAATATGATTTAGTCCATATTATTTCTTTCATAAAAAAAACCCTTGTTGCCAACAATTCACCAATTTTTAATATAAACAAGTAAAAAAAACTAAATGATAAACACATAATAACAATTTATATGTGCAATAAATGAATCAAATAGCCACATGCATACGATTTATTCAATAATCGTCAAATATAGGTCTTTATATTCATATAAAAGTCTTCCCTAATTCTAGATTTATTGAATCAAATAATCACGTAGCACATAAAATCATATAAACATATAATTTTGCGACCCATGAAAACATGCACGTTATCATGGAATTCCCACAAATCTTAACAATTAGATCTCTACGGATCGTAACCATACATGACATAACAATAAATCATGCAATTTAATCAAAATTATCCCACATGTAATTTAGGGTTTCAAAACAATTCTTTTTTTTTTATTAAAAAAATTCGGCCAAAACCCTAATTTTTAAAAACCAAAACCCTAATTTTAAGAAAACCTAAAAAACATGTAGTTTTAACTCAAAACAATTATTAGTTAAAAAACTTTAGATTTTCGATAATTATAACATGTTAAAACGGCTCTCGATGCCACTGAAGATTTATTAATATCATAACAATTATATAAAACCGTAAACGAGATCAAAACACATATAGCGAAAGCGATTTAACAAGATCATAATTAATAACTATAATAACCCGTACCTTTCGCGTCATTTTTTTTATTCCTCGAGTTTTATTTATAAAAGTTATTTTATGAAAAAGAAAAGAAAATCGATTTATCAATAAAATTATTTCTCGAACTTTTTCAAACGTGTTATCGTTCATACATCTTCATTTAATTATTTCCATCTATAATACGATAATACATATATTTGTCCAAGTCATTATTTATTTTTGTCATTTTAATTTACAAGAATATTAAATTCTCGATTAACCAACAAGGTTAAGAATTTAATGTATCGAATACGTGTCAATTATTATTTATCGGTAAAGTCTATGTCCGTCATCGACTGTAAATATCCTCATAATGACACATAAATATTTTCTATTATCGTCGTTTTAATTTCTCGTTTTAAGAGCATTTTTCATAATTTACGTTAAGCCTTTAGGCTTCATTTGTTTATATAACGCGTTAACGTTAAATAAATTATAAGCCGTTATTTATCTTTTCAAATATCAATGTTCTTCGAATGTCGATGTTTTTATTTTATATTGAGCGTTTATTTTTCGTGTCTAACACATATCTTTCAAATCGCGTAACTTTTAAAATATTAGAGTTCAGTAATACCCGCTTTAACAAATTGTGGGGCAAGATTAATATATAATCTCACCCCACTCACTCTTCACACGTCTCATATACACTTACCATTAATTTGTTAAGTGTCAAATTTTAGTGACACGTGGTGATCTATTTTTCCATGTATCAAAACTATCTATGTGTCTCATTCTTATCACTATCATTTTAACAAATCTATCAAACACATATGAACCATCTTGGTTCTTTTTTTCAGTTGAGTATTATGATATCCCAAACAAAATCTCCATCATCATTTACATAGTGAATAATTATTGGATATGTTAAGGATGCAATAAAAGTTTTGGTGTCTTTATTGATCTTCGTCTTTTGTAAGGATTTTTTCACTAAATTTCTTTTATAATTTTTAATTGTATATTAACTTGTAAATATGTAATTATCATTTTACTACTGATATCATTGATTTAGTAGTTTATTTTAGAAGTCATGGACATTGTATATGATTTTGATGTTTAAAAATGATGATTTACAAGCTTGTAATATTGATTTTGATTTTCACAAACAAATGAGTAGTAAATATTGTATTGCGGTATAAAGTCAGTAGGTTTTGAGGCTGGTTTGAATTCAAAGATGGATAGATATATGTTTTGTGGTGATTTGGCTGGGTCGCTCGTCTCGTAACGATACCCGACGATTTAGATATGCCCGAAACGATAAAACATGTCAAAACATACCTATCTGTAATAAACAGCAGAAAACGACCAATATTTATATACTGGCCCCTAAATTTGTAAAACTAAAAGTTATAGCTAAATATATGTAGAACACACTCGAATCGGACGGTTTTCTACGAATAAACGGTTTGGAAATAGCAGGCAAAACGGTGGAATTGAAGTTGGTTGTGAATCACAGCCATGATGACCTCTAAGTTATAAAATAGATATTTAGGATATGATAAATATAAATTAAGGACATATAGGCTTAAGAACATTAGAGTACTTGATTTAATGATCATGTCGATATAAATAATTCAGTTAAACTATTTACGGTCTAGG
The DNA here is from genome assembly GCA_025667525.1 of Glebionis coronaria. Classification (NCBI taxonomy): domain Eukaryota; kingdom Viridiplantae; phylum Streptophyta; class Magnoliopsida; order Asterales; family Asteraceae; genus Glebionis; species Glebionis coronaria. The sequence continues at coordinate 408,015 of JANFOE010000126.1, read as the reverse complement.
AGAACTGGATTAAATACCGAGATATGTCATAAAATTGGTTGAATCGAACCGTAGTAAAAAATGTAGAAACTGATAATTTTCATGAAAACCGAAGACGTAGGACCCTCTTATCGGAAAATATAGACTCATTTATATACTGATAATTATGAAACCCGAGACCCGACGAACGTGAGAGATTAAGTTGATAACGATTGGAGGCGTTTTAGAACCCGAAAAGATTATAGAGTGGATTTGGGTCATAAAAACCCAACATTCATTTATAATGGCTATTGAGCCATTATTAGACCTGAGATTAATAATATATTTGGAGATCAATATTGAGTTTAAACTTGACTTAAGTCCCATGAACTTGTAACGGGCCTTAATGGGCGTAAAGGTCATAATGGGATAATACAGGTAGATTGCCACCAAAAGTTTTATGAAACTTACAATATCCAAACTTACTATAGTGCACTATTTACATTTGTGTTTGACTTATGTATAGTCTTGAGCCTACGACGCGTCTCGTTATATTAGGTCCGTTCGATTATATGTCGACCGTTGGGCATCTCGTTCTCGATCAATGAGCGATGATATCTCGTGATGTCGTGTATCGACTATTGAACATTTGTTCCTTGATCTACGTGTAATAGATATATCAGGTGAGTTCATAGCCTCGCATTTAAATTTATTTATAAATATTTTATAAACCCGCGAGGGGGATACATGTTATTTTATAAATTGAACACAAGTTGTTTTTGGTATGCTGGACCCGAATGTGATGATAAATGCATAAATACCTATTGCCTTATGAAGTCCCTGAATTTCATGCACTGTTAATTACCTCGAAAGGGTAAACGCTAATACATTTGATAGATTTATTGGGCTTGACACCTCTATCCTAGGGTATGTATCCATAAGTGGTACCACCTGAAAGGGATATTATGTATAAGAGGGTTGTTGTTGGTATATGGCAATATTACTTGTTTGTAGGGGCGTCGGAGGTTCCGGTTTGATTGTGGTTAACGTTCAGTGGCGTAAGCTTAATGCATTTATATATATACAACTTGTCTGATCCACAAGTTTGAGATGATTAAAAATTCTTGTGTTCACCTATTATTCATTTAAACCTATGAATTTACTCAATCGTTGTGTTGACATTTTAGCATGTATTCTCAGGTATGTAGGTTTATGAGCAGCTGGAGCATGGAGTGGCACGAGATATTTTGAAGGCAATGATATTTATTACCATTCAGTAAACATTTTTAAAACATGTGTATTATTACATGTTTGTTGGGACCTGTTTATTTACAAACTCTGATGTTTTATTAATCGAATAGGTTAAACTTTTATAAACGTCTCTTTTTTAGTCGTTCTCTATGTGCATGTGCTTGTGATTATAAAGAAGCACCCCAAAGTGGTATTCCGCTGCGTTGTAAAATTTGGGGGTGTTTCAGATTGGTATCAGAGCACTTGTTATAGAGAACTGGGTCGTTTTCAAAGCCTAGACTATAACAGCTCTTTTGTAAAATGTTTTTATTACCTTACATCCTCAACCATGCGCTCATGTCTCCTGAAAGCTGGTAACTATTTTATTTAGTACTATAAATTTATATAAAGGATTGTTTATATCAATATTGAACTTTTCAAGACATTGCGAGTGAAGCAATGGTCTTTATAATGTTTTTAGTGACTATTATGATACTAGTTTTATGTAAGCATGAACTTGCCGTCATTAGCTGATTCTGATTTCTGTTGGTTAATCTGTTATCCAACTTTGAGTATGAAACCTCTTCTTATGATTTAGAATCGCATCTTATGTTTCATAATTCATTACTTTGAAGTCTTCCGGTTGATGGACGTACGGTTTTATCTTGTAACCTAGCATCGTGCCTTCTTTGGCTCTCACTTTTAGAACACGGTTGCTTAATGTCTCACTATTATACTCGTTACTTCTCTTGATTTTGAGGAATCATGCCACAAAGAAAACTCCATCTTCTTAGAATACTGATTTGGTCTTGATATCGTGATTTGGGTTGTCAATACTTAAGAAGGATAATTTATATTTATCTTATAGAAATGAATTGGGACGCCTCTTTATTTGGTTAAGAAAATTATAAATTGCCGAACCATAAATTTACAAATGTTATTTACATGGATTGGGACGCCTTTGGATGTAAATAATGATTTGTCAAAGAGTGGGCTTAAGTTTAGGGCATTCGCACGAACCAATTTATCATGAATCGTACTTCGTTATACGAACCAATCTTTGTCTTCGTTTCAGTTTTCATTGTTGCTAGCTTGGTACGATCGACTATCCGTCTTCTTTTGATGAATGATTTGTGTATGCGGATAACTCTAATGCGAAGAATATCGCGAGCTTATCAAACAAACTGTGAAGAACCACTACCCGTTTACAATCATTGGCATATTATTGAAACATTTATTTCTATTTCTATTCCCATAGATGAACAAAATATTTTTTGTTTTTCTCCTCTCCTCGACAAAACTATTAGCGTATATCACCAACTAAATCTAGGAGGAGGAGGTATGTTTTAGTTTTCTTTAGCTATGTTTGTTTTTGTTTTTATTGGTATGATCACCAAATGAGCTGGGTTTTCGTTTTAATATTTTTAAGAACAATGTGACAACTTTTTCCCGAATGTTTCCGTGTCTTTTTTTTATGTTTTCGTTTGATGAGGACGATTTGACGTATATGAATCATTTGTGGGTAGATTAACAAAAAAAAATGTGTATTGGTTCTTTGCCGCGTATTTAGCGAGTGTAGTGTCGCATGACTGTCACGTTAGAATGCATGAGTCCGTCTGAGGATCCAATCCTTTATCTCAACAAGTGAGCTTAGAACGAGTAAGAATGAGCATTGGGACGATGCTCCCTTATGGTGGATAGAATATAATAACCCATACCTTTCGCGTCATTTTTTTATTCCTCGAGTTTTATTTATAAAAGTTATTTTATGAAAAAGAAAAGAAAATCGATTTATCAATAAAAATATTTCTCTTACTTGTTTAAACGTGTTATCGTTCATACATCTTCATTTAACTATTTCCATCTATAATACGATAATACATATATTTGTCCAAGTCATTATTTATTTTTGTCATTTTAATTTACAAGAATATTAAATTCTTGACTAACCGACAAGGTTAGGAATTTAACATATCGAATACGTGTCAATTATTATTTATCGGTAAAGTCTATGTCCGTCATCGACTGTAAATATCCTCATAATGACACATAAATATTTTCTATTGTCGTCGTTTTAATTTCTCGTTTTAAGAGCATTTTTCATAATTTACGTTAAGCCTTTAGGCTTCATTTGTTTATATAACGCGTTAACATTTATTAAATTATAAACCCTAATTTATCTTTTCAAATATCAATGTTCTCCGAATGTCGATGTTTTTATTTTATATTGAGCGTTTCTTTTTCGTGTCTAACACGTATCTTTCAAATCACGTAACTTTTAAAATATTAGAGTTCAGTAATACCCGCTTTAACAAATTGTGGGGTAAGATTAATATATAATCTCACCCCACCCACTCTTCACACGTCTCATATACACTTACCATTAATTTGTTAAGTGTCAAATTTTAGTGACACGTGGTGATCTATTTTTGCATGTATCAAAACTATCTATGTGTCTCATTCTTATCACTATCATTTTAACAGATCTATCAAACACATATGAACCATCTTGGTTCGTTTTTTCAGCCGAGTATGATATCCCAAACAAAATCACCATCATCATTTACATAGTGAATAATTACTGGATATGTTAAGGAAGCAATAAAAGTTTTGGTGTCTTTATTGATCTTCATCTTTTGTAAGGATCTTTTCACTAAATTTATTTTATAATTTTTAATTGTTTCCATCTTCATTTAATTATTTCCATCTATAATACGATAATACATATATTTGTCCAAGTCATTATTTATTTTTGTCATTTTAATTTACAAGAATATTATATTCTTGACTAACCGACAAGGTTAGGAATTTAACATATCGAATACGTGTCAATTATTATTTATCGGTAAAGTCTATGTCCGTCATCGACTGTAAATATCCTCATAATGACACATAAATATTTTCTATTGTCGTCGTTTTAATTTCTCGTTATAAGAGCATTTTTCATAATTTACGTTAAGCCGTTAGGCTTCATTTATTTATATAACGCGTTAACGTTTATTAAATTATAAGCCCTAATTTATCGTTTCAAATATCAATGTTCTCCGAATGTCGATGTTTTTATTTTATATTGAGCGTTTCTTTTTCGTGTCTAACATGTATCTTTCAAATCGCGTAACTTTTAAAATATTAGAGTTCAGTAATACCCGCTTTAACAAATTGTGGGGCAAGATTAATATATAATCTCACCCCACCCACTCTTTACACGTCTCATATACACTTACCATTAATTTGTTAAGTGTCAAATTTTAGTGACACGTGGTGATCTATTTTTGTATGTATCAAAACTATCTATGTGTCTCATTCTTATCACTATCATTTTAACAAATCTATCAAACACATATGAACCATCTTGGTTCTTTTTTTCAGCCGAATATGATATCCCAAACAAAATCACCATCATCATTTACATAGTGAATAATTATTGGATATGTTAAGGAAGCAATAAAAGTTTTGGTGTCTTTATTGATCTTCATCTTTTGTAAGGATCTTTTCACTAAATTTCTTTTATAATTTTTAATTGTATATTAATTTGTAAATATGTAATTATTATTTTACTACTGATATCATTGATGTAGTAGTTTATTTTAGAAGTCATGGACATTGTATATGGTTTTGATGTTTAAAAATGATGATAAACAAGCTTGTAATAGTGATTTTGATTTTCACAAACAAATCAGTAGTAAATATTGTATTGCGGTATAAAGTCAGTAGGTTTTGAGGCTGGTTTGAATTCATAGATGGATAGATATATGTTTTGTGGTGATTTGGCCAGGTCACTCGTCTCGTAACGATACCCGACGATTTAGATATGCCTGAAACGATAAAACATGTCAAAACAGACCTATCCGTAATAAACAGCAGAAAACGCCAAATATTTATATACTGACCCCTAAATTTGTAAAACTAAAAATTATATCTAAATATATGTAGAACACACCCGAATCGGACGGTTTTCTACGAATAAACGGTTTGGAAATGGCAGGCAAAACGGCGGAACTGAAATTGGCTGTGAATCACAGCCATGATGACCTCTAAGTTATAAAATGGATATTTAAGATACGATAAATATAAATTAAGGACATATAGGCTTAAGAACAGTAGAGTACTTGAGTTAATGATCATGTCGATACAAATAATTTAATTAAACTATTTACGGTCTAGGAGAAATGGATTAAATACCGAGATATGTCATAAAATTGGTTGAATCGAACCGTAGTAAAAAAATGTAGAAATTGATAGTTTTCATAAAAACCAAAGACGTGGGACCCTCTTATCAGAAAAAATAGACTCATTTATATACTGATAATTATGAAACCCGAGAGCCGACCAACGTGAGAGATTAAGTTGATAACGATTGGAGGCGTTTTAGAACCCGAAAAGCTTATAGAGTGGATTTGGGTCATAAAAACCCAACATTCACTTATAATGGCTATTGGGCCATTATTAGACGTGAGATTAATAATATATTTGGAGATCAATATTGAGTTTAAAATTGACTTAAGTCCCATGAACTTGTAACGGGCCTTAATGGGCGTAAAGGTCATAATGGGATAATACATGGTAGATTGCCACCAAAAATTTATGAAACTTATACAATGTCCAAAATTACTATTGTGCACTATTTACATTTGTGTTTGACTTATGTATAGTCTCGAGCCAAAGACGCGTCTCGTTATATTAGGTCTCGTTCGATTATATGTTGACCGTTGGGCATCTCATTCTCGATCAATGAGCGATTGATATCTCGTGATGTCGTGTATCGATTATTGAACGTTTGTTCCTTGATCTACGTGTAATAGCTATATCAGGTGAGTTCATAGCCTCGTATTTAAATTTATTTTGAAATATTTTATAAACCCGCGAGGGGATACATGCTATTTTATAAATTGAACACAAGTTGTTTTCAGTATGTTGGACCCGAATGTGATGATAAATGCATAAGTACCTATTGCCTTATGAAGTCCCTGAATTTCATGCATTGTTAATTACCTCGAAAGGGTAAACGCTAATACATTTGATAGATCTATTGGGCTTGACACCCCTATCCTAGGGTCTGTATCTATAAGTGGTACCACCTGAAAGGGATATTATGTATAAGAGGGTCGTTGTTGGTATATGGTAACATTACCTGTTTGTAGGGGCGCCGGAGGTTCCGGTTTGATTGTGGTTAACGTTCAGTGGCGTGAGCTTAATGCATTTATATATATACAACTTGTCTGATCCGCAAGTTTGAGATGATTAAAAATTCTTGTGTTCACCTATTATTCATTTAAACCTATGAATTCACTCAACCGTTGTGTTGACATTTTAGCATGTATTCTCAGGTATGTAGGTTTATGAGCAGCTGGAGCATGGAGTGGCACGAGATATTTTGAAGGCAGTGATATTTATTACCATTCGATAAACATTTTTAAAACATGTGTATTATTACATGTTTGTTGGGACCTGTTTATTTACAAACTCTGATGTTTTATTAATCGAATGGGTTAAACATTTATAAACGTCTCTTTTTTAGTCGTTCTCTATGTGCATGTGCTTGTGATTATAAAGAAGCACCCCAAAGTGGTATTCCGTTGTGTTGTGAAATTTGTGGGTGTTTCAATAACACAATTATAATTAATCGAATTTGGGTTACGTACCTTTACGCTAAATCAAATCCACAAGATGAAGAACGAATCACCAATTCGGGTTTATACCATAATATACCAAGATATAGTCTAAAGTAAGACTATATTTCGATCTTGTACACACGTAATACAACGAGCTAACCGTGATTCTAGCACGTGAAAACTGAGCTACAACGCTTGAAACTAATCTACCCAACAACCCTAGAGAGGTGCTAGGACTAGATTGCAAGTAAATCGATCAACTAAGAAAACCAACCGAAACCCTTTGTAGTTTACTCCTTGTGATCGAACCAAGAGAAGAGGCGGAGGAGAGATTCAAGTTATGTTGTGAATTATGAGGGATAAGGAGGTGTAATAATAGACCTCAACCTATTGTAGCCCAAATAAATAAAAGGCAACTTTTGCCCCCCCCCCCCCCCCCCCCCCTTTGCTTTAACCGACGGTCGAACACCCCCATGGGGTGTTCCGTAACCTTCCGTCCTTATTTCCTTTTAATCTCTTACTATATATTATTTTAACATTCGTTAATACTTAACTATTATTTAATTAACGATCGTTAAAGTTATATCGTTACTTGTGTTGATCCCAAACTTGGATTGATTAGCTTTGTGTTAACGAGATTCGATCAAGTTAAACACTTAGAGAAACTTTGTTGTATGAACAATTCAAGTACTATGCGAAATTAATACTTGAATGAAGAACAAGCAAAACAAGTAAACCAAACTTTCACTTTTGATCGATGAAACAAACTTGATTACAATGAAAGTGTAAAACGTATATTAAACTAAAACCTAAAGGCCTCCTTTTAAAGATTAAGGAACCTTGTACAAGAGTCTACGTATCAATTATTTTAGGTAAAGATAAACATAGAAAATACAATGTCGAACATATCTTTACTAGAAATACAAAACGTGTAGACTAAGTATTCTATCAGTGCTTGGACTTCTTCTCATCAACGCTTGGATACTTCTTGTCAACGCTTGATCTGTCAGCGCTTGATTTCTTCCTATCAACGTCCAAATAACTCTTATCAACGTCTAAGTGTCTTGGCTCATTTTATTCCCAACAATTCTCCCCTAAAATTGATATCTACTCTAGTAATCAAGTTTCTGAATAAAAATTAAGTACAAGGAGGATTCTTACAAATACAAATCACTTGTTAATTAGATAATGAATGAACCTAATTAAATCTTTGCCAACATCACTTGTATAATCCATTTCCAGCTGTGTTGACACCATTTGTCTCAAAACTTCTTTAGACATGGGATACTCAGCATCCACAAGAAGATATTATGAAAACTTTGTAGTACTCAAGTGGTAAACACCAGCTGCTGAATGTAGACACCATTGAAGTCTACTGATATCATCCAAATCCAACCATATTAGATCTGCATCATTTGGCTCAATCATTCTCTTGAATGTGGACCAAATCTTTATTCCATTGACTGAAGTAGGTGCTTCAGCCTCATACTTGGCCTTCATCAATACCCAAAGATCTACCAAGTCTTCTCTATCCAAGCTTGCAAACAAAGAGATGAAAGAAGTAAAAGTATGTACCTTCTTTCCATATCTAGTGATCATCCAGAACCCACTTGCATCTTCTTCATAATGAACTATAGGGTTTCTGGAATCAAATGGTATTACCATTACAATATGTGAAGCTTCCAATGGTGAGAGCTTAATACTCCTTCTAATAACTGCTTCACTAGGATTCACCCTATCCAAGGCTGGAAACTTAATAGGAAGTCCCTTCTTCACTGGCCTTGGTGTAATTGAAGCCTTTTGGATCTGCATTTCTTATTCAAGTTCTTCCTTTCTTTCATAAAAAATGAGTCTGATAGTGTTCTCCTATTGAATACGTGCCCATATAGGATAGGCACGAAACTCCAATTCATCAAAGGATAAATCCTAAAATTTCTTGAAAGTCCAACCCCCTTGATGACATCTGAGAATCATATAACAGACCTCCCTTCTATCCCTCTTAAGCTGTGAAAGAACCTTGCTAGCCCTATACTTCAAGATTACCTTGCAATCACGTTGAACTCTTAACAGAATCTCCAAACCCCAAATTTGATCAGAAATTGTCATGTCTGGATTCTCTATAACCTTATTCTCCCATGCAAAGTACATACTGGCTACTTCAGGCATTTCATAATCAACTTGCATTTTCAACTCCTCAAGTCTTTCCTTAGCCAACTCATCTCCATATTCCAGCCTCTCTGGATCTTCAATTATCATAACACTAGAATCTGAGCTTTCATCATCACTACCAACTTTTTCTATCTCTGTAGTAGTAGCCCAATCCTTTTCTTGTAGTTGTGCAGCCAAAGCTTGATCAAACTTAATCTGGGCATCACCCTTCTTTGGCTTCTCAACTTCCACAAAGATTGCTTTACCCTTGTCTTTAGCTCGAATGGTTGGTAAAGTAGTTGGTGGTACCTGTGTAGAGACATCTTTAATGATAGCTGATGGTTGGGATACATCAACTATGTTTGTAAGTCTCTCAGCGTCTAAACTATGAGTGTCAACGCTTAATTTACTCTTGTTAGCGGCTGACTCTATGAATTGCTTCATCATTTCAGTAAAAGACAACTTTTCAGGAGTAACCAATGAAGCATCAAAACCTGGTTGTCTCTTCAAATCTGTGAGAGCCTCAGCTATACCCAAAGAATCACTAAAAGAAGTACCTTATTTGGAGCCTTTGTCACTCATATGGACCTGTTCATCCTCCCCTTTGGAAGAATCTTTCTCCTTATGCCTAGAGGTAGCACCTTCCAAAATAACGATCCTCTCCCTCAATTGCTTGAGTTCAAGGCCTTGTGACTTGACAATCTGTTCTACATTTTGCTTTTGCAAGCTAATGCAGACCGCCATCAATTCCAAATTAGTGTAAGGTTTTAATTTGCCCTCCTCTAGGATGGGAATTTGACTTCCCAAAGTAGATTTATGGGGTATGGATGAGGTCTTAATGATGTTGGGACTGTCTTGGCCTGCATCTAAGCTAGAACCAATAATCCCAGCCCCACCCATGTCACCAACGACACTTGTGGTGGTGGTTCTCTCTGCAACATGGCTAGGACCACTAGAGGAGAACACTCCAGTAGTCCTGTGGCGTTTTACCAACCTATATTCTGGGGGAGTAGAAGAGGGAGTGGATTGAGGGTCTATTTGAAGGCTAAGGGGTGTTTGGGTTTGTGGTAAAGTGGTGTCATCGTCTGGATATGTAGTGTCAACGCCAACATTTGAAGTGTCAGCGTTGAATTGTTCTTGGTCAATTTCCATTTGTTGGGGTGATGGTGGTTGTTCAGGCAATGGGTCTAGTTGAGGGTGTGGGTGTGGGTTCGCTGCTTCAATAACAGCAAGCATGGCTTGGGTAAGGGGTAGGTCTCTATAAGGTTCAAAGTTCATCTTCCCAAAAATCGCTTTCTTTTGAACAGAGATCGTATAAAAATTATTGTGATCCCTATTGCAGTATTCTTGTAAATCAAAAACCATTTGCAAAAACCTTGGATAAGCAAGAGTCATCTTGTTACCCTTATTATGACACATGCCATCAAAAATCATTTTTGAAAAGTTATACTTTTTCCCAGTTGCAATACACACAATGTCACTCCCAATAGATCGGTTGATTTAATTGTGTGTAGTGCATTTGGGACTCAAACATTAAAGAATGACATGTATTAAGTACTTCCAAGCCGAGGGAAATTCCTGTTTTGTATATTTGTTTAAACGGCCTTCTGCAGGCAAAGGATAACCCAAGGCTTGGAGTCCTTTCTCTAGCTCTGCAATGGGTAGGGTGGTTATACCATCTACATCATTAAGATGCAAAGCTTGGCGAACCAAAGATTCAGTAACCACCCATAGAACCCCATGGACAATAGCAGTCAATGTAGTCACTTCATTCATTGTTGAGGAACTAACAGTGTTCCAAAACTGTTTAATGTATGTGACGGGGATAAGAGGAGTATGTGAAAGTGCATACCTTAATGGGGACGCATTCAAATACTCAACCATCTGAGTATATTGGGGAAACAGAGTATTATCAGCTTGTAAATAAGCTACCATGTTGTGTTGACTCCTAAACCCCAATTCCAAATCTGTAGATTTAAACTTAGGTGCCATTGATGATGTAAGAAAGCTGTGATAAAAGTTATGGAAGATGAAGGTTTTAATAAAGTTTAGTTAGACAAGAATCATGTTTAAAAGAAATGAGCCAAAGATATAGGAGAGGTGAAAATATGTGATTGGTCAAAACGTGAGGCAGTTATATTCAAAAAGTAATTATGAAAATCTTGAAAATATATAACTTTATCTAAAACATTAATAAAAAGTTACCAACTTCTAAAATTACGGCCCATATTTTCGTCAAAAATAACAACTGGGTAGGACCCAATGTTTGTCAACGGTCAAAAATAACTTATCAACACCCAACGGCTATATTCTTGTCAACGTTGGAAATTGCCATGTCAGCGTTAAAATTGGTCTTAACAGCGTTTGGAAAGAAAAATGTCAGCGTCCAAAAATAAAAATAATTAAAAAGAAAAAAGGACCTTAACAAAGTAATTTATCCTAGTGAAGATAACTTATAGACTGAAAATCACTATAGGGTGGCAAGCACTGTCCAATCATGCACACTTGCTTAAGCAAGATAGACATAATTGCCCTCAAGTATCCCTTGCTAACCAAAGTTCTTAACAATTAAGTTATCTCATATAAATCCCTTGTAACTTCCCAGGTAAGCCCAATAAAAATGTACCCAAGTCTCCCAACCGACCAAATCCAATTCTAGGTCAAAAAGTCTTGACAGCGTGCAAAGTATATAAACTTTGCATGCTACAGTGCCTCACGATTTAGAAAACTAACTCGTACTCACCAGTGGACACAATCTAGAATTGTGATAAGAGTATTATAAGAATACCCAAAAATCCTAAAGTTTTCCTAAACCTATCCTTAAAGTATGACATACAAAGTTGCCAAAAAGAAAATATGCAACAAAAATTTATGTCAAGATAGGAATGGAAACATTCCAACCATCATTCATAAACTTGAACACACTCCTAGTAAGCTCCAAAGATCCATAAGCAACTCTGTATCCATTTGTACAATGCTCATAATGCCTGCATAATTAGATCAAAAACCACAAAACTAACATATTGCTATCAGCGTTCATTTTAACACTTATCAGCGTTAAAATAACCTTTGTCAGCGTTATATAAATAAAGTCGAAACCCTATTTTTGTACAAAGACCAATAACAGTGCATATCCTATACATACTTTTATAATAAGTTCCAAAAACACATTTTAGGTAAGATTGATCATTCCAATAGTTGTTACCAAGTATTGAAGCTTCCCAGCATCAAAAGGTTTAGTTAACAAATCCGCCACATTTTCTTCTGTATCAACCCTGTCTGGGTGTATTAAACCTTTTTCAAAACAATCTCTTATAAAATAATGTCTAATTTCTATGTGTTTGGTTTTAGAATGATGTATAGGATTCTTAATAATGCATAATGTACTGTTATTATCTACAAAGATATTCGTATGCATAAAATTATACCCATAATCCAACAGTTGGTTCTGAATCCATAAGACTTGTCCACAACAAGCAGCTGCAGCTACATATTCTGCTCCAGTTGTAGAGTTGGCCACCACTGTCTGTTTCTTACATTGCCAAGATATCAATCTACTCCTAAGAAATTGGCATCCACCAGTTGTGGATTTTCTATCTAACTTATCACCTCCATAATCACTGTCTAAATAACCAATAAGCTCCAATGGAGAATCCTTTGGATACCATAATCCCAAGGTAGGATAGCACCTAAGGTATCTAAAGATCCTTTTGACAGCATGAAGATGACACTCTTTGGGAGTCACCTGATGGCGTGCACATGCACACATAACAAACATGATGTCAGGTCTAGAAGCTGTAAGATACATCAATGATCCAATCATTGACCTATAATGCCTGACATCCACCTCTTTTCCATCTCCAATCTTTCCCCAAGGGTGTTCCCTATCCATGGGTGTGCTAGCCCGTTTTTCATGTGGAGAAAAACCAAACTTCTTCAAGATTTCTGCTACATACTTGTCTTGAGAGATAAAGATACCATATTCTTTCTTTTGAACTTGTAAACCTAGAAAGAAGTTCATCTCTCCCATTGCACTCATCTTGAATTTGTTTGTCATGAGATTGGAAAAGTCTTCACTCATCTTTAGACTTGATGAACCAAAGATAATATCATCCACATAGACCTGAACAAGTAAAAAGTCCTTACCAATTTTCTTGGTAAATAATGTCTGGTCTATGGTGCCCCTTTTAAATCCATTTTCCACCAGATAGGTGGACAATGTTCCATACCATGCTCTTGGGGCTTGATGAAGTTCATACATTGCTTTCTTCACTCTATACACCTTGTCTGGATGTTCTGAATCTTCAAAACCAGGAGGTTGCATTACATAAACCTCCTCTGTAACTGTACCATAAATAAAAGCACTCTTCACATCCATTTGATAAACTGTGAAGCCCATGCAAGAAGCATAGGCTAGGAAAATCCTTATTTCTTCAATCCTTGCAACAGGTGCAAAGACCTCTTCATAGTCTATCCCTTCCTCTTGTGTATAGCCTTGAGCAACTAAACGTGCCTTGTTTCTGATCACAATCCCTCTTTCATCCTTCTTGTTTCTAAGAACCCATCTTGTCCCAATAGGTCTGACATACCTAGGACAGTCCACTAACTCCGAAACATCTTGAATAGCAAATTAGTGAAGCTCATCTTGCATTGCTTCCACCCAACTTGGTTCTTTGAGAGCATCAAAAATCTTCCTGGTTTCCTGTTGTGATAAAAAAACAAGCAAACAAACATTCTTGTACAAGAGGGGTATCAACCTTCTTGTGGATATTGCTAATAAAACCTCCTTGATTCTGATGAGACCTTCTTGTTTGAACAGGAGACAACACATCACCAATGATTAGAGAAGGAGGATGATTCTTGATAGTAGATGTAAGTGTTCCTCTTTCAATAAGTGTGTTGTCTTCAATCTCAGTCTCCATGTTGCCAATATCATCTTCATAGCCTCCTCCATCATCACTGGAATGAACCTCTTCATGAACTATGAAAGGTTCACCTTGTTCAAAAGTATTGGAAGAGAATAAATGGTCAAAAGGGTTGTCAACGCCTGAATTTAGCCTGTCAGCGTTTGAGCTATCAACGCCTGAATTTGGCCTGTCAGCGTCGGATTTGCCTTTATCAACGCTTGAAGATTCATGCATGTTTTCATCAATTGGCTTTTCTTGTGGACCATCTTTGTCCTTTCCAGCAACAGCATCAGCAACAAATCCATCTGTCCATATAGGAATGGTAACATACTCAAGTATGGGATCTGATTTGACTGCATGTGATCCTTCTTCCTTGTTAACCTGTTTACCTGCAATTTTAACAATAGGTTCTTCCACAACATGTGAATCTTCTTTCACAATGTTTGGATTAGTAACAAGCATATAATTCAAGGTTCTAGATAAAGGTTCTGAATCAAAGAACCAATTTGGTCCACTCTTAGGATCACTAGGTTTATTCTCTAAAAACTTAGCATGTACCTTTTCAAGTATACGTTTTTCTTTCTTATTATAAACCCTATATCCTTTACTCTGCACTGAATAGCCCATAAAATAGCCTTCATCACCTTTAGCACTAAACTTTCCTAAGGCATCACTAGTATCTAAGATCACTACATGACATCCAAAGGGTTTAAGAAAACCAATATCAGGTTTCCTATTCCAAAATAGCTCATAAGGCGTCTTATTATGGATTTTGTTGATCAATGCCAGCAGGCTATATTCACAGCCTCAGCCCAAAAAGCAATAGGAAAATGAGCATCAACTAACATTGTACTAGCTACTTCTATGAGTGTTTTATTCTTCCTTTCAGCCACCCCATTCTATTGTGGGGTTCTAGGTATGCTAAACTGCCTAGTAATCCCTTTATTGACACAGAAGTCATCTAATAATTTGTTTCTAAACTCACCACCATTATCACTTCTAAGTATTTTAACCTCATTCCCTGTTTCTTTCAATTTGGGTAATACAGTTAATCAAAATTGTGGCAGTTTCACTTTTTAAGGCCAAAAAGAAAGTCTAAGTAAATCTAGAAAAATCATCAGTTATGACAAAACAAAAGGATTTACCATTCAAACTTTGTATATTAGTTGGGCCAAATAAGTCCATATGTAACAAGTGAAGTGGTGTAGAACTAGAGTGCACAAGTTTAGACTTAAATGAGACTTTGTGTTGTTTGCCTTTAAGACATGCAACACAAGAATGATAACTGTGAAAAGCCTTTTCAGGCAAACCATCAACTAAACCATGTCTCACAAGTCTGTTTATGTTCTTAAAGTTTATGTGCCCTAACCTTATGTGCCATAGATTACTCTCATCCACTGAAGCCTTAGCATATAAACATGACAAATTGTTGTTCATCCTAATTCCATTAAGATTTAGATTATAAATGTCCTTATGACTAGGTGTTCTATAATCAATAAACTTCTCATCGGGTATCTTAAAGTCTTTGTTTAACACCAAGCATTCAGTATCAGTGAAAAGAACCTTATTCCTGTTATCGCACACTTGTGATACACTAAACAGGTTATAATCAAGTTCTTTTACCAGAAATACGTTTTCAAAACGCAAATTACTGGTGATAAGAGTGCCTTTGCCAGAAATTGTACCATATCCTCCTCCAAAGTACACTTTGTCACCATCTTTAATGGGGGTAAAGTTAGTCAAATAATCTTCCTTCCCCGTCATGTTCCTAGAGCATCCACTATCCCAGTATCCATAATCATTTACCTGCTTTTGAATGCCCTGTACATAAAGAAAACAAATTAGTTTTCTTTGGGAACCCAAGCCTGAGCAGACTTGGATTCATTTGGTTGTTCAACAAGAACAGATTTAGTCCTTATAACAACCCCTTGTTCATCCCTTTGAGGATTGAACACCCAGTTGACATTGGTTTATTTATGACCTTTGAAATATAATGAAATCTGTTACAGGTCATAGAAATCCCATCAGACTTAGGGTTTTGGTCTTGTTTGGGTCTCTATGTCAAACTAGATGAAGCTTTGGACCCCTTACCCTTTGGCTGTAAGTATTTGTACTTACTTGGTCTAACAGCGTTGGAAACATTCCTGTCAACGTTAAAATTGTTCTTGTCAGCGCTGAAATTGCACTTATCAGCGCCAAAATTAGGGTTTGCTACAGGAACCCATTGTCTGTTATACCATGTATTGGTCTTTTGAAAGGGCCTTTGTCCATGAGTATTAGACCCTTTAGTAAATAATGGAGCTGGTCTAGTAACTTGTGGACTTTGTTGGAAAAAAGGTCTGGGTTTGACCATGTTTGACTTATTGTCAGCGTTGACATTTAAAGCACTGACACATTTATAAGCCAAATGAGAAAAACTCCCACAAATATAACAAGCTTTTCTAGACATAACCCTAGGTCTAGATGAAAAGAACCCAGTCCCATATCACTAACTTGGCTTCATGGTGACCTAGGTTTCCTATACATATCAGCATACTTAACACTAGGTTTTCTATTGACATATGAACCAAGGTTAACAGGTTTTCCAGTAGAAGGGTTGGTCACAATGATAGGTGTTGACTCAAGTGGACTCTCACTAAGTCAGTCACTTTCTGATTATACTCCTCTACTGGAGTAAGAACTCTTAGTGGAGGAATGAATTTCTTTTCTTGGAGTTCTGGTATACCAGTCCAAGATAAATCCTTTCTAAGGACACCATGAAAGTTTCCAGCAGGTGGTGGAACATCAGCATACTCTTTCATCCCAATCCCAGTCATATCCTTAGAGTCTCTTTGCTCACAAACACATTTTTCTAGGGTTTGAGAAGCTTTATCAAACTTTTGAATTTTAAGCCCTACATTCTCTTTGTTTTTAATGGCCTCATCTAACTTAGCTTGTATGACTCCTTTGGATCTCTCCAATATGTCCCTAAGGTCAACACTAACTTTGAGGTCATGAGACAAAACGTTAATTTGATCTTTTAGGTCAAGCTCCATTGTCTTATATTCTGCTACAGTCTTTTCAGTTTGAACAAGTGCCATTTGATAATTAGATAGCTTGCATTTTTCATCAAAAACATCTGATTTTAACTTTAAAATTTCTTTGTTAAGTTTTCCAGTGTTTAAACGACAACCTTTACTACAGAAAGCATCATCATATACCTCATTATCTGATGAAGACGAAGAATGTGCTATGAGAGCAAAGTGAACATGCTCTTCTTCTTCCTTCTCTGTAATCAAGGCCTTGTTCTCTTCCACATCCTTAGCCATAAAGCTCCAGTCCCATCCAATACCATCAATGTCTTACATGGCGACCATAGCCTTTGTGTCTTCAACCTTGATGATTTGACTTGAAGGCTTTCCAGCATCAAATCTTCTTGGAGATCTGCATTCCCTCATAAAGTGACCCATCATATGGCAATTGTAACACTCAACCTTGGATTTATCAAATCCAGCAGTGTCTTTAGCATTGAAGGTCATCTTCTTCCTGAATCTCCTATTCCATCTGTTGGCCCTTATGCTTGCAAGTGCTATATTCCATTTAATATCCATCTCCTCCAAATTCTCCTCACTGATTTACTCAAGGTCCTCATATGTAATCATTGAACCATTAGGCAATGCAGCAATGTATGCACATACTGTGTCTAGATCAATGCCAGCAGGTTTTATCCTTGGTGAGTCAACATTGTATGTGTCAGCGTCTGAATGTGAGACGCTGACAAAGGTTGATCCACCGCTGACACAAGGTGATCCAGTAACAGGATGCACGTATGATTCTCTCTTATCAACTTGGGCTTCACTATGTGAGATGAAAGCCATGTTCCCAGGGGTAGATTTGCTTCCAAGATCCAAGAGGATTTCATTCTCTACAATCTTTAGCTTATTGTAGACGTCATTAAAAGTAGAACTCTTGTATGCATTGGTAGCAACGATAGACCTAGCTTCGATTTTCCATGCATCACCAAGACTTTTAAGGAAAGTGGTAATGATATCAGCATCATTATACACTGTTCCCATAAAGGACAATTTGCTTGTGATATCTAGAAGTCTGCTTCTCACCCCACTTAGCTTTTCATTGGGAAGAGCCTTGAACACAGCATACTCATGCAAGAGTTGCTTCTTCTTCTCTGAGGCAGTATCATCATTACCACCATAGTTGACTTGAAGAGCTTCCCAAAGTTCTTTGTCAGACTCAAAACCTCTATACTTGTGCTGATTGCTTGTGACCAAAGAAAGTTTAAGAATCCTTAAGGTTTTCATGTCATTCCTTCTCTTTGCAATGTCCTTAGTTGAGACAGCTCTCCCATCCGAAGGTCTTTCTTTTCGATCCTCTTTAGTTGAGCCCTCAACCGATCTTGAAGCAATAGCAGTAGCAATCTTAGCAGCCTTATCGAATATGTTTCCATATTCAATAATTTCCCATAGAGTGTGATCATGAACTTGAAGGTACTGTTCAGAATTGAACTTCCATAGCTCAAAGTTGTCAGGGTCTAGCATGGGGATTTTTAGATTGTGACTTGAGGAGGAGGTCATATCTGGAGTAGACATCTTGTCTGGTTTTTAGGGTTTCTTGAAAGATTAGGGTTTTTGGCGATTTAGGGTTGTTAGGGTTTCGTGTTCTTTAGATCAAAGTTCCTCAACAAGATCTGATACCACTTATTGATCCCAAACTTGGATTGATTAGCTCTGTGTTAACGAGATTAGATCAAGTTAAACACTTAGAGAAACTTTGTTGTATGAACAATTCAAGTGCTATGCGGAATTAATACTTGAATGAAGAACAAGCAAAACAAGTAAACCAAACTTTCACTTTTGATTGATGAAACAAACTTGATTACAATGAAAGTGTAAAACGTATATTAAACTAAAACCTAAAGGCCTCCTTTTATAGATTAAGTAACCTTGTACAAGAGTCTATGTATCAACTATTTTAGGTAAAGATAAACATAGAAAATACAATGTCGAACATATCTTTACTAGAAATACAAAACGTGTAGACTAAGTATTCTATCAGTGCTTGGACTTCTTCTCATCAACGCTTGGATACTTCTTGTCAACGCTTGATCTGTTAGCGCTTGATTGCTTCCTATCAACGTCCAAATAACTCTTGTCAGCGTCTAAGTGTCTTGGCTCATTTTATTCCCAACAACTTGCTCGGTTTAATTTAATAAATACATAAATATATATTTATTAAATAAATTAACTCTTTACGTATTGTGTACTATCTCGTAATCTCGAGTTCGATCCTATCACACGACTATTAATATAAGTCCATAAACTTACAATTCTTTGCAAAGTTAGGGACTATCCATGCAGCTTCTAAAGTTAAGAGACTGAAGTTGCAATTTTGACCAAACCACAAGCACCATCTGTGTAATTTATTCTACTTAAAATTAACATTACGTCAAAAAATTCATGGGTCTTGAGCAACCGCGGGAGTCTCCCTGGTTCCCTTCCTGCCTTTGAGCCGAGAATCAGTTAGGTTTCCTGGAATCCGATCTT
Source organism: Glebionis coronaria (assembly GCA_025667525.1). NCBI lineage: Eukaryota > Viridiplantae > Streptophyta > Magnoliopsida > Asterales > Asteraceae > Glebionis > Glebionis coronaria. The sequence continues at coordinate 388,620 of JANFOE010000126.1, read as the reverse complement.
GAGGAAAGAAACTGGTTAAATTGGGAAAAGAACTCGTCTGGGTCGACTAAAAATCTGCTTTTTAAACATTAAGACCATGCTTATTTGCAAACTGATCCAACCGGTCGGAGTATATAAGATAAAACACACACAATATTATATATAAAAAGTAAAGAAGATAAGAAAAATAAAGTCATGATCCATTCGTTGTATGACCTTCAAATATCTGACTCAGCCTCGCCTCATGTCACACTCTAAATCTTCCAACAAAACTCCAACATCTTAACCATTTCATCAATATTATGTTTGTTTTCAAGGGTATATAGAATATTACCTTATCTTGCTTTGCGGTGGCTTGCGAGTGAAGTGGTTGTTGCAAGGGACATGAATTGAGAAGATAAAAGTGTGCAGTGGCTACGTGTGATATATTTAGGACATTAGTGTAAAACCCGCATGAAAATACCATTAAACAAAAACTTTTAATAATTAAGCGATTTGATAGGTGTGTAAACACCCATCTTTTCTACCACTTTATTACAATTATAACCGGACCAAAACGTGTATTTTATGTCTTTTATGTCGGAATTATACGTGGTTTGTGTTTTTGTTGTAATTTAGGACGAAAAAGTGAAAAGTGGAGAAAACACGGGGATTCACGGGCATTTACGGACTTTTATTGAAGAAAAAGATGAAAGACAAAGTCAAGAAGTCAAGAGTGCAAAAAAAACGGAAGTCCACGACCAATTCTGAAGATTTATCGAAGAAAAAGTCAAAAGACGGAAGTTTATCAAAAGCCGAAGAATTCAAGTCTATTTTATTGAAGAAATTAAAGACGAGTTCAAAGAAATCCCGAAGCCAAAAGTCCCTTAAGTCCAAGTTTAAGAAGATTAGAAGAAAAGGACTAATGGTGTAATTAATGAAGAATTAAGAAGAAAGGGGCTTAATCTTGCAATTAACAAGAAATAAAGGAGGAGAGGAAGCTTCCTTAATCCTCCCCTATATATAGTCATTAGTTGTATTCATTTCTTTCTTGTTGGCTAAGTGTGACAATTAGCTCTTCCACCATTTAAATACCTTGTCATTTAATTTCTTGTCAAATTTAATTACCTTGTCTTGCACCTTAAATTCATTTAATTTCAAGTAAGTTTTCATTTAATTATTGTCAATCTTTACTTTATCTTGTCAATCTCTTATCTACCTTTCTTAATCTTTGATTTATGTGTTTATGTTTATGTTCATGTTCATGCTTTTATTTTGATCCAAGTGGTTTTTGATTATTGTGGTTAAAGTTGTTTGATTTCTTGTTCTAAATTATTTGTTGATACTTACTGTTGATTCGTAGATATTTTTATTTAATCGTTTGAGTTATTTTGATTAATTTGTGGTTATATCTGCTGTTACTGTATCTCCTTGTTCTTCGGGGGTGTTTGCTTTGTTTCTGATCTTTCCAGGAAAAGTTCCGAACCAAGAAGGAGGGAAAGCGCTCATTCGGAACTTCCAAAGTTCCGAGTCAAGGTTTCATCCGGAAGATTTGGGATTAGCAAAAGTTCCGAGCCAAACTTGTTCATCCGGAACATTCAGAGTTCCGGACGAAGAAGAACTTCCGAGTCAGCCACTGTTCATTCGGAACTTTAAAACTTCCGAGTCAAGACCTTCATTCGGAACTTAAAAAGTTCCGGATCAAGCAATTCATTCGGAACTTTCAAAAGTTCCGGATCAACACTTCCGAACGAAGTTCCGAACGAAAGTTCCGAACGAACTTCCGAACGAAGTTCCGGACGAACTTCCGAACGAAACTTCCGAACGAAGGATAAGTTCCGAACCAAGGGCTGTTCATTCGGAACTTAAAAGTTCCGAATAAACTTCCGAATCAAGGGTTGATAAGAAGTTCCGGATCAAAGCAAATTTTACAAGTTCCGAATCAGTAAAGTTCCGAACGAAGGATTGTTTTGGATAAGTGACATATTCAGATCAATTTGTTCCGGATCAAGGATTTTGGCAATATTCCAAACTAAGAAGAATCATTTCAACCGAAGGTGACATTCCGGACGAGTGATTGTTCCAAACGAAGGTTTATTCTGAATGAGCTGTATTCAGGTTCTTATTAGTTTTTGTCTTTGATTTTTACTTTCAAGCTTTATTTTACTGCCTTTTTATTTAATTGCACTTTAAGATTATTTGCCTTAGCTTTATTTTAGTTTTGCCTTAGTTTAAGCTTAATTGCGTTTTAAGTTTGCCTTAGATAGATTTAAGTTTACGTCATTTACTTTAGTGCCTTTAATTTCAGTCACGTTTTTAAATACCTGCACTTTTACTTTAATTAGACTTAGATTTACGTTAAGAGCACCTTTACTTTCATTGTTTTGCACCCTTTTACTTTAAACACTACAACGACACATCTTTGTTCCACCAAAAACAATAGAGTCACATAGTGAACCAAGTTAATCAATTCGAAGAGACATACTTAAACGAATCTTTTTAAACTGAGTAAAATCTTAGTTATCAAATGGCGCCGCTGCCGGCTCTTTTCGTTAAGATCAACAGTTTTCTGTGAGAGACACGTTGCTTTTTGGGATCCGTTCACTTGTGAACGTTATTTTTCTTGCATAAAAAATTAAAAAAATCATAAAAATTAAAAATTAATAAAAAACCATAAAAATTAAAATTTTCAAAAATCCAAAAAGATTTTATCTTTATTGTGTATATATATTGTCTTTGCGTTTGGTTTCTTTTTCTTTTGCATTTTCAGGTGTATGCGTACTAGATCTTCTAATTATCAAGAGCCCGAGCCTCAAGAAGATTTAGATATGGCAGGTATTAACAACAACAACATTCCACCGCACCTCAACAATAATAATAATAACAACAATGCTCTTCCACAGCCCGATCTTCGGACCATGGAGGAACTTTGTCAACCAACAATGTTTGGACGAGGAGGACCGATTGCGCCGATGCAAATCAACGCTCCTGAGTTTTCGTTGAAGCACCACATGATTCAGCAAGTACAAACAAACCCATTTAGAGGATTGCCTGATGATGATGCCAACAAACACCTCGACAAGTTCATTACAATCACCCAAAGCATGAAGTTGGATGGGGCCACAATGGATGTTCTCCGCCTACAACTCTTTCCACATACTTTATCGCATCATGCCGAGAAATGGTTTGATCGTCTCCCGAAGAATTCTATTCACACTTGGGATGATATGACTCAACGCTTTCTATCGCGCTACTTTCCACCATCCATGGTCACAAGCCTTCGCAATCAGATCAGCGGTTTCATGCAAGATCCCGATGAATCTCTTTTTGACGCTTGGGAGAGATATAATGTCTTGATCGATAGATGTCCAAACCACAACATGCTCCCTGTGACCTTAATCGATACTTTCTACAACGGATTGACTTTTCGAGATCGTGATACGATCAATGCAGCCGTCGGTGGCACATTCATGAAAAGGAGACCCAAAGAGTGTAGAGAGTTAATTGAGAACATGACTACTCACCACAAGAACTGGGATTCCTCTGCTTCTTCTAGGAACAACCCGAGAGTCAATGTTTCCTCTACCTCAGCAAACCCTGAGATGACCGAACTCACCCGCATGATGGCCGAAATGAGAAAAAGTATTACGCTTCTCGCTTCAAACCAACAACAACAACAAGTTAAAGCGGTTGCTAATCCTTGTGAAACATGTGGCGGTCCTCACTCATACACCGATTGTCCTTCGACACAAGGAAATCCGGAAAATGTGTATGCTGCTTACGGAAATTATTCACCGGAAAATTACCAAGATAGACAACAAGGGGATAGAAATCTGCTGAGCTACCGGTCCAACAATTACCTTTCACCCGGTTTTTCTCCTCAAAACCAAAATCCCGCCAACAACTACAATAGAAGCAACCAAATCCCACCTCGTGCTTCTAACCCTTATCAACCACCCACCCAACAACACCCACCCATTAATCCCGATGTTGACGCCATCATGAGAACTCAAGGTGAGCAAATCAAGAATCTACAGAGCCAAATAATCAATTTGAAAGGAGATATCTTGAAGCAAGGAAATGACATCAGAACCGAGGTTCATGATAATATTCAATCCTCCTTCAGCACTCAAACAACTGAATTAAAGAATCTACTGGCTAGTTTCTTGCCCGAAGCTCAACCTTCTTCTTCGAGTTCTCTACCTTCAAACACCGTCACTAATCCGCGAGCTAATGTGAGTGCTATAACTACGCGTAGTGGAATTACCATTGTCGATCCACCTATCCCACCACCATCATCTACACCTCCTCCACCACCATGTATCCCTACTCCTCCTACACCTAGTTTTAGTGCACCATTACCGTCTCCGCCTCGTCATGACGATGTATCTCGGAAGGACCCTTCAACATCACAACCTTCACCAACTACACCTTCACCGTCTCCCTATCAACCCAGAATCCCATACCCTTCTCGCATAGGCAAGACCAACGAGCTAACCAAGAATGACTGTCAAGTATCGAAATATGTGGATATGTTATCTAAAATGACCATCAACATTAGCCTTGTTGAAGCACTTTGCCACATGCCGAAATTTGTCAAAGCATTCAAGGAATTGCTTAGCAAGAAGGAGAAGCTGATTGAACTCGCCAACACACGCTTAAATGAAAACTGCTCTGCAGTTCTTCTTAGAGAACTTCCGGAAAAGCTTGGAGATCCCGGTCGTTTTGTGTTGCCTTGCGTGTTCAACAAAACTGAAGAATTTACTGCCCTTGCTGATCTCGGGGCTAGTATTAATTTGATGCCACTGAGTGTTTGGAAAATACTATCATTGCCCGATCTCATTCCAACAAAGATGACTCTCGAACTTGCAAATCGCACTCTCGCTTACCCCTTGGTATAGCCGAAGACGTGTTCATCAAAGTTGGCACATTTACTTTCCCGGTCGATTTTGTCGTAGTTGATTATGAAATGGACCCTCGTATTCCTTTAATACTTGGTCGGCCATTTTTGAGAAACGGACGAGCTTTAGTAGATGTGGCCGAAGGTGAGTTAATCTTACGAGTCGGGGATGATTCAAAAGTTTTTAAAATGGGGAAGCTTACAGGCAAATCCTTTGGAGGCCGAGAATCAGTGAATATGATAAATGTGCTCGATGACTTTACCGTCTATGACAATCCTCTATTCGAGTCTTCCACTGATAATCCACTATTTGAAGATAATGTGGATAATTCTCTCCCCACTTTGGACGCTTCTCCCGTTTATGATTCTCCACCGGTCTTTGATGTTTATGATGATTCTAGCTCAGATTCGGATGATTTTGATTGTACTTCTGAGTATCCAGAGCTGCCCACTTTCGATGATTTCGATGAGGCTGATACTCTATCGAGCGATTCTTCACATGATGAAGATCCTCCGCCATCACTCGATCCTACTTTGGACGATTACTCATTTGAGGAAGACTTCTCTGAATTTCTCAACACTTACTTCCCTCATGAGAGTGATGCTCCTCCTTATGACTTTGAAGATTATCGTCTTGATCCTACTTTGGATTTGAAGAACATTCTGTCAAAGGAGAAGAAACCAGTCGACACCGAAATCTGTTGCACATATGATTTGACACCTCTTTGTCCCCCTTCTGAGCACGAGGTTGTGCTTCTTTGCGGATCTTCTTCACACTCGGCTGAGCCTGAGTGCTATTTTCCTTTGAAGGAAAAGGTGTTTGACCCCGGTATTGAAGTCTTTAAGCCATCTCAGTATCCACCTGATGAAATAAAAGGAAAAATCTTTGGAAATTTTGAAGACATGCTTGCACCACTTCAACCTTGCTTCCACCATGCTCCGTCACTGCTTAAGGGAACCCTGCCACTTCTTCTTTGGCTTGCCTTGTTCGCCTTAAGCTCTTGCTTATTGATGGATGAAAACTATGTCTTTGATCCTGGTGGATATGTTTCATGCTTCTTCCGTTGATGATCAAGGTCGAGTCAGGCTCACGACTCGGTTAACAAAAACCAAGCGCTTCTTGGGAGGCAACCCATGCACCTATCTTTTCGCTTTCTTTATCATGAGTGTAGGGGGGACCCTTTGGTTTGCTATTTCCTCTCCTCACTTCTTAATCAGGGATTCGAGCTTCAATGATACACTCTTGATGATTTTTGACGACCCGTGATTCCGTGTTCCAATATCCCGGTTCTATCCTAAACTCTTTTCGATTCACTATTTTATATTTTCTCAATATTAAAATAGGAATCTCTTTAGTTGTCTTTTCCTTAGCAAGATTTAAACAAAGTGCACAATGTCCTAAGTGTAGGGGAGTTTACTCCCACATGCTTAAACATTGAGGACAATGTTTATCTTAAGTGTAGGGGGGACTTCTATCAAAGTTAAGTGGTCTTTTCCTTGTATTTGTCCTCATTTTAACCGGAAAATCAATTTTTCGACATTTTTCAAAATTTTTGATCTATTTTGGCCTATTAGTTTTTCCCTTTGTATAGTTATTTTCTTTCCTTATTAGAATAAATGTTTAATAAGTGGTCTTAATTTTCAAACGTTGTGAACTTTTGACTCAATCCGAGTTTACTCTAGCTAGTATCCTTAACATGTTTAAGTCAAGTTTTGCTAGGCTTTTATATAGGGAGCTATAAAACGCGAAAGTCTAAACTCTCACGGGTTAAGAACAAGAACTTTTCGCAAGTTCCTATAATTGATCCTAGAGAGTCGTTTATTAAGGGAACTTTAAAATGCGATTTCTAAACTTGAAAAAGTCTAAAGAATTTGCAAGATCCTATAGGCGACTCGAAAACCCAAAACTTTGATTTAATAGGCTAAGTATCCACGAGTCTCATTAATTGAGATTTTAAATTGTGGAGAACGAGAGATGATAGAGCCAATTATAAGTTCGGTATTCTTTCGTGAATTTATGTGAGTTAATTATAAGCCTATTCTCCCATCGCTTGCTAATAAATTTATCTGCTAATAAATAAGGTTGAACGATTTGAAAAGTTACTTAGCTTCTAGCTCCAGATCGTTTAAAAGTTGCTCGGTATGGATTAGAGTTCATAGCCAAGGCATAACTTATTGAAGCGGGACGCGAAGATTGGCGAGTCCGAAAAGGCCCTAACAAGGCATGAGGGCTACATTTTGTTGCTAAAGATCCAAAGTGATGTGAAGAATCATTTATCAAAAATCAATATGAAGGATCGAGACACACGACGTAAAGCAAAACTCCCCAAAAGTCATGGAGAAGTGTATCCGAAAAGACCCTAACAAGGTATGAGGATAAATAGATCCAAGTCATAAAAGGAGGCGGATCGTTGTATATCAAAGTCCAAAATAAAGATTGGAGAAAAATGAAGAAGTCGTGGTCCAAGTATGAATCTCTCAAAACTTCAAGTGAAGAAATTCCATTATGAAAAGAAGACCATTATTTCATGAACGTCTCTCAAGATTTGAAGTATGAAGTCGCTGCCAAATATCGGTCCGAGAAAGGTCTCAAATCGCGAAACGAGTTATGCCAAGATATGAACTTTATGAGGTCCCGAGAAGCAGTATTAAAAGATTTGGTCCTTTAGCTAACTATTGATTAAATCGTTCACTTTATTTTCAGACTTAATAACTATCTAAATAAGTCAAAAATGCATCCTCGTGATCATTCAAGACAATAATAAAATATAAGAGATACACCTAGGAATAAGGGAGTCTAAGTGAATAATTGGCCCACATGAGTTCGTGCTAGTTTACTAACTTATAATAACAATGATCTCGTTTTTAAGCTTGGTTTGGAGAAAGTGAAAACTTGAGGATGATGATTATTCATAACATTTTCAAAACCCAAGGTATGCTTTTGATTCATTTATTTCGTATGTCTTTAATTTTCTATCTTTTTAATAAAGGCCAACGTGGATTGATTATGATGAAAAGTGTAATCTTGCTTTGTAACTAATGCATTGCATGAGGACATTGCAATGGTCAAGTGTAGGGGATTTGATAGGTGTGTAAACACCCATCTTTTCTACCACTTTATTACAATTATAACCGGACCAAAACGTGTATTTTATGTCTTTTATGTCGGAATTATGCGTGGTTTGTGTTTTTGTTGTAATTTAGGACGAAAAAGTGAAAAGTGGAGAAAACACGGGGCAATGAAGCAATGTATCCATCTCCTCCAAATTCTCCTCACTTATGCTTGCAAGTGCTATATTCCATTTAATATCCATCTCCTCCAAATTCTCCTCACTGATTTACTCAAGGTCCTCATATGTAATCACTGAACCATTGGGCAATGCAGCAATGTATGCACATACTGTGTCTAGATCAATGCCAGCAGGTTTTATCCTTGGTGAGTCAACATTGTATGTGTCAGCGTCTGAATGTGAGACGCTGACAAAGGTTGATCCACCGCTGACACAAGGTGATCCAGTAACAGGATGCACGTATGATTCTCTCTTATCAACTTGGGCTTCACTATGTGAGATGAAAGCCATGTTCCCAGGGGTAGATTTGCTTCCAAGATCCAAGAGGATTTCATTCTCTACAATCTTTAGCTTATTGTAGACGTCATTAAAAGTAGAACTCTTGTATGCATTGGTAGCAACGATAGACCTAGCTTCGATTTTCCATGCATCACCAAGACTTGTAAGGAAAGTGGTAATGATATCAGCATCATTATACACTGTTCCCATAAAGGACAATTTTCTTGTGATATCTAGAAGTCTGCTTCTCACCCCACTTAGCTTTTCATTGGGAAGAGCCTTGAACACAGCATACTCATGCAAGAGTTGCTTCTTCTTCTCTGAGGCAGTATCATCATTACCACCATAGTTGACTTGAAGAGCTTCCCAAAGTTCTTTGTCAGACTCAAAACCTCTATACTTGTGCTGATTGCTTGTGACCAAAGAAAGTTTGAGAATGCTTAAGGTTTTCATGTCATTCCTTCTCTTTGCAATGTCCTTAGTTGAGACAGCTCTCCCATCCGAAGGTCTTTCTTTTCGATCCTCTTTAGTTGAGCCCTCAACTGATCTTGAAGCAATAGCAGTAGCAATCTTAGCAGCCTTATCGAATATGTTTTCATATTCAATAATTTCCCATAGAGTGTGATCATGAATTTGAAGGTACTGTTCAGAATTGAACTTCCATAGCTCAAAGTTGTCAGGGTCTAGCATGGGGATTTTTAGATTGTGACTTGAGGAGGAGGTCATATCTGGAGTAGACATCTTGTCTGGTTTTTAGGGTTTCTTGAAAGATTAGGGTTTTTGGCGATTTAGGGTTGTTAGGGTTTCGTGTTCTTTAGATCAAAGTTCCTCAACAAGATCTGATACCACTTATTAATCCCAAACTTGGATTGATTAGCTCTGTGTTAACGAGATTAGATCAAGTTAAACACTTAGAGAAACTTTGTTGTATGAACAATTCAAGTGCTATGCGGAATTAATACTTGAATGAAGAACAAGCAAAACAAGTAAACCAAACTTTCACTTTTGATTGATGAAACAAACTTGATTACAATGAAAGTGTAAAACGTATATTAAACTAAAACCTAAAGGCCTCCTTTTATAGATTAAGTAACCTTGTACAAGAGTCTATGTATCAACTATTTTAGGTAAAGATAAACATAGAAAATACAATGTCGAACATATCTTTACTAGAAATACAAAACGTGTAGACTAAGTATTCTATCAGTGCTTGGACTTCTTCTCATCAACGCTTGGATACTTCTTATCAACGCTTGATCTGTTAGCGCTTGATTGCTTCCTATCAACGTCCAAATAACTCTTGTCAGCGTCTAAGTGTCTTGGCTCATTTTATTCCCAACAACTTGCTCGGTTTAATTTAATAAATACATAAATATATATTTATTAAATAAATTAACTCTTTACGTATTGTGTACTATCTCGTAATCTCGAGTTCGATCCTATCACACGACTATTAATATAAGTCCATAAACTTACAATTCTTTGCAAAGTTAGGGACTATCCATGCAGCTTCTAAAGTTAAGAGACTGAAGTTGCAATTTTGACCAAACCACAAGCACCATCTGTGTAATTTATTCTACTTAAAATTAACATTACGTCAAAAAATTCATGGGTCTTGAGCAACCGCGGGAGTCTCCCTGGTTCCCTTCCTGCCTTTGAGCCGAGAATCAGTTAGGTTTCCTGGAATCCGTTCTTGAGGAAAGAAACTGGTTAAATTGGGAAAAGAACTCGTCCGGGTCGACTAAAAATCTGCTTTTTAAACATTAAGACCATGCTTATTTGCAAACTGATCCAACCGGTCGGAGTATATAAGATAAAACACACACAATATTATATATAAAAAGTAAAGAAGATAAGAAAAATAAAGTCATGATCCATTCGTTGTATGACCTTCAAATATCTGACTCACCCTCGCCTCATGTCACACTCTAAATCTTCCAACAAAACTCCAACATCTTAACCATTTCATCAATATTGTGTTTGTTTTCAAGGGTATACAGAATATTACCTTATCTTGCTTTGCGGTGGCTTGCGAGTGAAGTGGTTGTTGCAAGGGACATGAATTGAGAAGATAAAAGTGTGCAGTGGCTACGTGTGATATATTTAGGACATTAGTGTAAAACCCGCATGAAAATACCATTAAACAAAAACTTTTAATAATTAAGCGATTTGATAGGTGTGTAAACACCCATCTTTTCTACCACTTTATTACAATTATAACCGGACCAAAACGTGTATTTTATGTCTTTTATGTCGGAATTATGTGTGGTTTGTGTTTTTGTTGTAATTTAGGACGAAAAAGTGAAAAGTGGAGAAAACACAGGGATTCACGGGCATTTACGGACTTTTATTGAAGAAAAAGATGAAAGACAAAGTCAAGAAGTCAATAGTGCAAAAAAAACGGAAGTCCACGACCAATTCTGAAGATTTATCGAAGAAAAAGTCAAAAGACGGAAGTTTATCAAAAGCCGAAGAATTCAAGTCTATTTTATTGAAGAAATTAAAGACGAGTTCAAAGAAATCCCGAAGCCAAAAGTCCCTTAAGTCCAAGTTTAAAGAAGATTAAAAGAAAAGGACTAATGGTGTAATTAATGAAGAATTAAGAAGAAAGGGGCTTAATCTTGCAATTAACAAGAAATGAAGGAGGGGAGGAAGCTTCCTTAATCCTCCCCTATATATAGTCATTAGTTGTATTCATTTCTTTCTTGTTGGCTAAGTGTGACAATTAGCTCTTCCACCATTTAAATACCTTGTCATTTAATTTCTTGTCAAATTTAATTACCTTGTCTTGCACCTTAAATTCATTTAATTTCAAGTAAGTTTTCATTTAATTATTTTCAATCTTTACTTTATCTTGTCAATCTCTTATCTACCTTTCTTAATCTTTGATTTATGTGTTTATGTTTATGTTCATGTTCATGCTTTTATTTTGATCCAAGTGGTTTTTGATTATTGTGGTTAAAGTTGTTTGATTTCTTGTTCTAAATTGTTTGTTGATACTTACTGTTGATTCATAGATATTTTTATTTAATCGTTTGAGTTATTTTGATTAATTTGTGGTTATATCTGCTGTTACTGTATCTCCTTGTTCTTCGGGGGTGTTTGCTTTGTTTCTGATCTTTTCAGGAAAAGTTCCGAACCAAGAAGGAGGGAAAGCGCTCATTCGGAACTTCCAAAGTTCCGAGTCAAGGTTTCATCCGGAAGATTTAGGATTAGCAAAAGTTCCGAGCCAAACTTGTTCATCCGGAACATTCAGAGTTCCGGACGAAGAAGAACTTCCGAGTCAGCCACTGTTCATTCGGAACTTTAAAACTTCCGAGTCAAGACCTTCATTCGGAACTTAAAAAGTTCCGGATCAAGCAATTCATTCGGAACTTTCAAAAGTTCCGGATCAACACTTCCGAACGAAAGTTCCAAACGAACTTCTGAACGAAGTTCCGGACGAACTTCCGAACGAAACTTCCGAACGAAGGATAAGTTCCGAACCAAGGGCTGTTCATTCGGAACTTAAAAGTTCCGAATAAACTTCCGAATCAAGGGTTGATAAGAAGTTCCGGATCAAAGCAAATTTTACAAGTTCCGAATCAGTAAAGTTCCGAACGAAGGATTGTTTTGGATAAGTGACATATTCAGATCAATTTGTTCCGGATCAAGGATTTTGGCAATATTCCAAACTAAGAAGAATCATTTCAACCGAAGGTGACATTCCGGACGAGTGATTGTTCCAAACGAAGGTTTATTCTGAATGAGTTGTATTCAGGTTCTTATTAGTTTTTGTCTTTGATTTTTACTTTCAAGCTTTATTTTACTGCCTTTTTATTTAATTGCACTTTAAGATTATTTGCCTTAGCTTTATTTTAGTTTTGCCTTAGTTTAAGCTTAATTGCGTTTTAAGTTTGCCTTAGATAGATTTAAGTTTACGTCATTTACTTTAGTGCCTTTAATTTCAGTCACGTTTTTAAATACCTGCACTTTTACTTTAATTAGACTTAGATTTACGTTAAGAGCACCTTTACTTTCATTGTTTTGCACCCTTTTACTTTAAACACTACAACGACACATCTTTGTTCCACCAAAAACAATAGAGTCACACATTAAACACAAGTTTTTCAATTCGAAGAGAACACTAGAACGATAATAATCTTTTTGATAATAATCCTATAGGCGACTCGAAAACCCAAAACTTTGATTTAATAGGCTAAGTATCCACGAGTCTCATTCCTTGAGATTTTAAACTGTGGAGAACGAGAGATGATAGAGCCAATTATAAGTTCGGTATTCTTTCATGAATTTATGTGAGTTAATTATAAGCCTATTCTCCCATCGCTTGCCAATAAATTTATCTGCTAATAAATAAGGTTGAACGATTTGAAAAGTTACTTAGCTTCTAGCCCCAGATCGTTTAAAAGTTGCTCGGTATGGATTAGAGTTCATAGCCAAGGCATAACTTATTGAAGCGGGACGCGAAGATTGGCGAGTCCGAAAAGGCCCTAACAAGGCATGAGGGCTATGTTTTGTTGCTAAAGATCCAAAGTGATGTGAAGAATCATTTATCAAAAATCAATATGAAGGATCGAGACACACGACGTAAAGCAAAACTCCCCAAAAGTCATGGAGAAGTGTATCCGAAAAGACCCTAACAAGGTATGAGGATAAATAGATCCAAGTCATAAAAGGAGGCGGATTGTTGTATATCAAAGTCCAAAATAAAGATTGGAGAAAAATGAAGAAGTCGTGGTCCAAGTATGAATCTCTCAAAACTTCAAAGTGAAGAATTCCTATTATGAAGAGAAGACCATTATTTCATGAACGTCTCTCAAGATTTGAAGTATGAAGTCGCTGCCAAATATCGGTCCGAGAAAGGTCTCAAATCGCGAAGCGAGTTATGCCAAGATATGAACTTTATGAGGTCCCGAGAAGCAGTTTTAAAAGATTTGGTCCTTTAGCTAACTATTGATTAAATCGTTCACTTTATTTTCAGACTAAATAACTATCAAAATAAGTCAAACAATGCATCCTCGTGATCATTCAAGACAACAATAAAATATAAGAGATACACCTAGGAATAAGGGAGTCTAAGTGAATAATTGGCCCACATGAGTTCGTGTTAGTTTACTAACTTATAATAACAATGATCTCGTTTTTAAGCTTGGTTTGGAGAAAGTGAAAACTTGAGGATGATGATTATTCATGACATTTCCAAAACCCAAGGTATGCTTTTGATTTCTTTATTTTGTATGTTTTTAATTTTCTATCTCTTTGATAAAGGCCAACGTGGATTGATTATGATGTAAAGTGTAATATTGCTTTGTAACTAATGCATTGCATGAGGACATTGCAATGGTCAAGTGTAGGGGATTTGATAGGTGTGTAAACACCCATCTTTTCTACCACTTAATTACAATAATAACCGGACCAAAACGTGTATTTTATATCTTTTATGTCGGAATTATGCGTGGTTTGTGTTTTTGTTGTGATTTAGGATAAAAAGGTGAAAAGTGGTGAAAACAAGGACATTCACGGGCATTTACATACTTTTATTGAAGAAAAAGATGAAAGACGAAGTCGAGAAGTCAAGAGTGCAAAAAGAACGGAAGTCCACGACCAATTCTGAAGATTTATCGAAGAAAAAGTCAAAAGACGGAAGTTTATCAAAAGCCGAAGAATTCAAGTCTATTTTATTGAAGAAATTAAAGACGAGTTCAAAGAAATCCCGAAGCCAAAAGTTCCTTAAGTCCAAGTTTAAAGAAGATTAGAAGAAAGGACTAATGACGCAATTAATGAAGATTAATAAAAGGAGGGACTTAAGCTTGTAATTAAGAGAAAAGGAAAGAGGGGAGGAAGCTTCCTTAATCCTCCCCTATAAATAGTCATTAGGATAGTCATTTCTTTCTTGTTGGCTAAGTGTGACAATTAGCTCTTCCACCATTTAAATACCTTGTCATTTAATTTCTTGTCAAATTTAAATACCTTGTCTTGCACCTTAAATTCATTTAATTTCAAGTAAGTTTTCATTTAATTATTGTCAATCTTTACTTTATCTTGTCAATCTCTTATCTACCTTTCTTAATCTTTGATTTATGTGTTTATGTTTATGTTCATGTTCATGCTTTTATTTTGATCCAAGTGGTTTTTGATTATTGTGGTTAAAGTTGTTTGTTTTCTTGTTCTAAATAGTTTGTTGATGTTACTGTTGATTCGTTGTTATTTTTATTATATCGTTTGTGTTAATTTTAGTTAGTTTGTGTTTAAATCTGCTGTTACTGCATTCCCTTGTTCTTCGGGAAAGTTTGTTTTGTTTCTGATCTTTCCAGGAATTCTTCCGAACCAAGTAGGAGGGAAACTGCTCATTCGGAACTCCAAAGTTCCGAATCAAGGGTTCATCCGGAAGATTTTGGGATAAGCAAAACTTCCGAGTCAAGTTGTTCATCCGGAACATTCAAAGTTCCGGACGAAGGGAAACTTCCGAGTCAAGCTCTGTTCATTCGGAAATAAAAAGTTCCGGATCAACTTACTTCATTCGGAACTTAAAAATTTCCGGATCAAGGAGACTCATTCGGAACTTCAAAAGTTCCGAATCAAGGGGCTTCATTCGGAAGTCACCATAGTTCCGAACCAAGGGCTGTTCATTCGGAACATAAAAGTTCCGAATAAACTTCCGAATCAAGGGGCTAGTTCTGGGTCAGTGTTTGTTCATTCAGAAGTTTTAAACTTCCGAATCAAGGAGGTTCATTCGGAAACTTCCGAATCAAGGGTTAATCATAAGTTCCGAATCAAGGCAAGATTTAGAAGTTCCGAATCAGCAAAGTTCCGAACGAAGGATTGTTTTGGATAAGTGACATATTCAGATCAATTTGTTCCGGATCAATGATTTTGGTAATATTCCAAGCGAAGAAGAATCATTTCAACCGAAGGTGACATTCCGGACGAGTGATTGTTCCAAACGAAGGTTTATTCCGGATGAGCTGTATTCAGGTTCTTATTAGCTTTTGTCTTTGATTTTTATCTTCAAGCTTTATTTTTCCCGCCTTTTATTTAATTGCACTTTAAGATTATCTGCCTTAGTTTTATTTTAGACTTGCCTTAGTTTTAGTCGCACTTTAAGTTTGCTTTAGATAGATTTAAGTTTACGTCATTTACTTTAGTCACATTTTTAAATACTTGCACTTTTATTTTAATTAGACTTAGATTTATGTTAAGTGCACCTTTACTTTAATTGTTTTGCATATTTTATTTCAAACACTACAACGACACATCTTTGTTCCACCAAAAACAATAGAGTCACATAGAGAGCCTAGATCAATTCGATTAGACCAACACAACGAACTTAACTTTTTAATTAGGTAAAACACAGTGTATTACGATTCACGATAATTAAAGACACGAAACCACGGATTAATTAAAACTTCTAATTAGTTAATGCACGACACGTATCATGAATATTAAATGTACCAAGACAAGTACTACGTATATTATTAATTATGTACACGACAAGTATTTACGTATAAATAAATAAATCATTACGCGATTAAACACGAACTCACACCATGAATATGAACACACGAAAATTAATTAATCACGAACACAAAACATACACTTTAAAAGTGTGTATGACCGGCATAATAAAAAGAGAAAACAAAAGGGCCCAAGAGCCCGGTCCATGATTAATTAAACTAACAGGGAGATTACTTTCTTTCATTTACAAGTTAAACAAGAAAACAACAAAAATCCTAGGGCTTATAAAGTTGTCGCCGGCCAGGAACAAAGGAAAAAGGAGGGGAAAACAATTTTTGATCTTTGATTGTTATGAGGATGTGTTTGTGTTTATTTGTCTTGGATCATTCACGTATACGGTAATCACAATCTTTTCCTTACTGTCATTTTGTGAAACATGAAATAATTTAAACAATTGAAATAGGAACCTGTTGTTATCAGTTAAAACAAAAATTATGTTTCGATTTGGTTAATGTTTAGACACGAAAACCGAGACCACAGAGGTCTCGGTGTGAAGCTTAAACCACCATCGCCGGCCAAGCGAGGGCTTTGGTGGTTGGGTTACTCTGTCGGACGCAACAGTAGAACCGCAACAGGGGAGTTTAGCTTGGCAGTGGCAACTGGCTCTCGGCTAGTGGGGAGATCAGGCAGGCAGTGGCTTAAAGCCACTGTCGGTGGCAGTTCAAGCCACAGCCGGTGGCGAAATGGAATACAGCAGGGTGTGTTTGGTTCAGGGTTAAGGGAGTATCAAGGGCATGTTTGGCTAGTATTTTTTCTAAAGCACATTAATGTTAAATTAGTTATTATATTGATTAAATTAAATCATGTTTTATTTAACTAATTAAATCAAGGACTTATGGTATAATTTATTTGGTATATAATTATTCATGAAATTTATATGGTACCATTTAATTAAATTAACTTAGGTTATTTTAAATATGTTATATAATTTAACATGGTACGCTTATACTAATAATTTTAAATAATTATTCATGATATGTTATATGACACATGTTGGGTTAATTAAATAAACTATATCTTATAATAATTATGCATATAATTATTCATGATAAAATACATGTTATGTTTATTTAGTAAATAACTTAGCATAAGTATTTAATTACATGTTAACCATGGTTTAATTAAATTAATATCATATTTTAATTTAATTATACAATATCAAGATATAGTAAAGTATTATTAATAAAAGTCAAGTTATGTTATTATTAATAATTATTAATAAACTATGTATTATAATATTAATTAATAATTATCATGTTAGCCTAAGTATTTATTAATTAATAAACTAAACTATATAATAACATTTCATGACTTATAATTAAGCTTAGCTTATATCACCATCTTATTAAACAAGCTTATTACTATTTATGGAAATATACTAATTATGGAAACATGCTATTTATGGAAACACACTATTTATGGAAACATGTTATTTATGGAAGCATACTATTTATGGAAACATGCTATTTATGGAAACATGCTATTTATGGAAACTTTCTATTTTTGGAAACTTACTAACTATGGAAACCTTCTATTTTGGAAACTTATTATTTATGGAAACTTACTATTTTTGGAAAGTTTCTATATATGGGAATCTACTATTTTTGGAAAGTTACTATATATAGAAACCTACTATTTTTATAAAGTTACTCATTATGAAACATCAAGTAAACTAAGACATGAAACATGAATTACATTAATCAAGAACACATGAAAACACTAAGAAATAGACGATAACACATGAACCATGTAGAACAAGTCAAGAATATGTAAAACAAGTCAAGAACAAGTAATACAAGACAAGAACAAGTAAAGTAACTAATACTCAGCAAGTTATACATGAACAAACGACTTATTCACTTCCTTTATTATGTAGCACTCTTGAAGTCGGAGTAGATTCCATTCCGCCTTTCATCTTCTTCGTTACTGGACATAAGGTACGGATATTCCGTCCTTCAGTAAGGACATTCCTTTTCTATGTATGATTAGGATTTCCCCGTCTGCTGCGATCTGTTTTCCCCATTAGTTTACATGTCATTAAATCTTTCAGTATTACCATGCCATGATTTTAAATTGCCTAAGTTATATACACGCATGCCATGTTTCACCTAGTTATGGAGGTACCATAACCCTAACACTTGAAGCACCAGTGTTATGACTCTTACGCGACAAGAGTGATTGCTCGCGGCATCCCTTCACGTTTTGGCAAATATTATTACTATTATTATCATGTGGGGCGAATGGGTGCATCCTAGTACATGTTTATCAGATTACACGGTAACTATGGTGTGTGCTCTATATCCGTGAGCTAATCCCTCCACTCAGACTAATATAATTAGAGGCAACCCCTCTAATTGCATGACGAGGTCACCCCCTCTATGTATTCATGCACGTTGATACCTTACATGACCTATATGGGATTTTGGCATTTAAAACACGTTTTCATGATAAAACATAAGGCTTTTCAAATATAAACCAGTTATAAAATATGATTCCAGGTTTTCTAGGACTTACATTATTCAGCTACATTTTACACTTTATCTATGTTTCAGATATTCTATTCATGTCATTATATCCGTTCACTGAGTGTATTGTTCAATCGTATTTTCTTTCCATGTCCCATACGGCAGGTACCCAAGGTTAGACTTGAGCATTTAAAGGACGTGCATAGGATGGGAGCTACCTTATACTTCTTTTCCTTTTTCACTTTATTTACTTTATGCATGGTTTGGGCTTATGTTTGGGAACTGATGTTTGATTCCGGTTTTCCTTTTGGTCATGTATGTTTTAGGACATATTATCTTGCATGTTTTGATGACACGCCATAATTATCATGTAACGGTCTACTTATCAAAGTGTGGTGTTACAGTTATGGTATCAAAGCCCAAGGTTCCGACCTGTAGGCTCTAAAACTTGACCTGTGACTAGTGAGTAGTCATCAGGCTTTCTCTAAACGACGGTGTCATGATATTTTTTTGTATTGTTGATCCTTACTCACGAGGTTTTCGCTGAATTTTTGACTAGTATGGATTGGACCACATCCATCCATATTTAGTCCCATATTATTAATTTCTATACATGACATTTTCTCGAAATTTTGACAAGTATGGATTGAACCATAATTATCCATACTTAGTCACATGCCTTTTCTTCGAATTTTGTGGATTGAACCATAGCCGTCCACACCATTCGAGGTTAAATCTCTGTTGATTAAGCTTTTGTGTTCTTCATGACAACTATGTTTTCATACTCCAATGTTGAGTTCGTTTCATGCTGATTATGTTTCATGCCTCCTTGTGATGATTTTTCTTTCACACGTCGATTATGCTTTCATGCCAGACATTGATGGATTTCAA
The DNA here is from genome assembly GCA_025667525.1 of Glebionis coronaria. Classification (NCBI taxonomy): domain Eukaryota; kingdom Viridiplantae; phylum Streptophyta; class Magnoliopsida; order Asterales; family Asteraceae; genus Glebionis; species Glebionis coronaria. The sequence goes on along the minus strand of JANFOE010000126.1, from coordinate 369,322 downwards.
TTAATCCTATTTTCATGATAATCATGGTTGGGTTTCATTAATCATGCTTTCATGATGGTCGTTGTTGAACTTCGTTTAATCATGTTTTTGTGCTTCTTACGCAACCGGAATTATGTCTACGCTGGAATAACTAGGCTATCATGTTACTCTTTTTAGTCTATGTCTTCAGACCGTCTAATCAATGAGTTTCCTTTGATCATGTCAGATGGTTGACACCCGTACCAACCATCTCATGTGTATTCCATGTGTATTTCATGTACTGTATTTCATGTGTATTTCATGTGTATTTCATGTATCTTATTTCAGGTGTACTTCATGTACCGTATTCCATGCGTACTCCATGTACCATATTCCATGTGTTATCTACTCACCGTATTCTAAGTGTATCTCAGTTACCGTACTCCATGTGTATCACTAATAATTTGGAGATTTCACAAGATGTTGATGCTGCTCATAGTTGGAGATTTCACAGGATGCTGATGCTGCTCATAATTTGGAGATTCTACAAGGTGAAGACGGAGGCGTGAGATCAAAGAGACTAGACGCTGCCATCCCATTTCATGTCCCTACCTTCTCAGTTAAATGTCACATGTCACTAAATCATCTTTTCAGGCATATGAGTGAGAACCGGTACCAGCCGGTCACTCAGCAGAATAGTTACATGAATCACGGTCATGATAATGACCGTCATGGAACTGATTGACAAGGCAATAGTGACTGTTACCGTGACAGCAACTATTTTGGCAATGACAATAGAAACTCCGGAAATGGACGTGACCAAAATTACAAAGGTCAGCAGTCCAACCAATCCGCCAATTCTAGTACTACGACAAAAACTTACAACTTTATTCGTTTTCACATCTGAAGATACATGTCTCACGTATATTTTTCTAAGGACACATGTCAGGACATCCGTAAAGATACATGTCTCACGTATATTTTCTGAAGATTCATGTCAAGACATCTGTCAAGACACATGTCCCACGTATATGTGCTGGAGACACATGTCAAGGCACCAGTCAAGACACATGTCATATGAATACTTTCTCAGGGCACGAGTCAATACACATAACTCACGTATATCTTCTGTACCAGGCTCTCAGTATTTCAGAAGACCCTCCAAGGATTATACCCATGCTGTTATGCTACGTATGAAGCAGGCCACAAAAATCTCAGTACCATCACTGGCGTATTGTCCAGGTTTGGACACACAATGTTCGTTCTGTGTGAAACGGGCGAAACACATTCAGTGAAATCTGTCACGTTTACTTCATGTATTGACATGGCACCTTCATTTCTTGATCATGTACTACCTATACCCACGCCCGAAAAAGACTTCGTTTGTATCACTAGGTATAAAGAATTTCTTTCAGTTTGGCGACAAGATCCATTCTGTTAACGCACTTTCCATTGGACAGATGCGAGTTTGATATGATTCTGATTATAGACTGGTTAGCAGCACGTCACGCTACGATTGATTGCCACTCACATCGAGTCATGTTCGACGATATTCAGGCCCCTGAATACAGTCATCATGTTTTGATACCAGGAAAATCTGTATAAAATATTTTTGCTTTACAAGCACGTGCTTTAATATCCCATTGACTACGAAGATTTTCTAACTACCATTTATGACGTGATTTTTTGAAGCTCCTTAAATCCATGATCAGTCTATTTTTTTAGTTCCAGATGTATTTCCAGAAGAACTTCCGAATATATCTCCTATTGCAAGGTGGAGATTAACATCAAGTATGTTTCAGAAGCAGAACCAGTCTCCAAGGATCTTTATCGCATGGCTTCCTTGATCTAAAAGAGTTGAAGGATCAGCTGCAAGAATTGCTAGATCAAGATTTTATTCGCCCAAGTGTATCACCATGGTGTGCACCAATTTCTGGATTGTCAAGAAGAAGGACGGTAACATGAAATTATGTATCGACTACCGTAAATTTAACAAGATCACCATTCGTCATCATTATTCCTTTTCACGTTTTGATAACATGTTTAATCAACCACCGGGTGCTAAGCACTTTTCCAAGATCGATTACGATCAGAAAACTAACAGTTACGAGTGAAAGAGCAAGACATTTCCATGACTGCTTTTCGCACATGTTATGTTCATCATGAAATTCGTGTTGTGCCTTTTTGGTCTCACGAATGCCCCAGTTGTATTTATGGACTTGATAGTCGAATTTTCATGAATCCTCGGACAAGTTCGTCATTATGTTCATTGTTAACATTCTGATCTTCTCTAAGTCTAGAGAGGAGCACGAAGACCATCTTCGCATTATGTTACAAATTCTACGACATAAGAAATTTCACACTTAACATTTCGAGTATGAATTTTGGTTGATTACAGTGACACTCTGAATCATGTTGTTTCTCACAGTTAGTTTTACTATGACTAAGCTTACGCGTATAAGAGAAAATCCTACACTAAATTACGTGTTCCAGAGGATCCAACGATAAGAGAGGTCTAATTTACCGAGACTCATAGTTTTTCCAACGTCTATGCACCCATGTTCTACAAGGATGTATCATGATCTCAAACCACATTTTGGTGGAGCGGTGAAGCAAGATGCAGTTATGTTCATATCTAAACGCCTGACATACCAGCAGGTTAAGATAGAACGCTAACATGCTAGTTCAATCCTTAGAATTTTCCGAATGGAAGTGGACAAGATCTCCATGGATTTTATTACCATACTATCACAGACTCAGAGGAGGCATGATGCTATCGGAGTTGCTGCCGATCGTTGACAAGCCTGCATATTTCCTCCTTATCCGTAAGAATTATGCAGTCAACTAGTTGACAGAGATATTTCAACATGAGATCGTACGATTTCACGGTGTTCCATCAACCATCATATCAGATAGAGATTTGCGTTCACGTTTACGTTCATGTTCGCGTTTACGTTCAAGTTCATGTTTACGTTGACGCTCACAATTACGTCTCATGTTCACGATCACGACCTTATACGCGTTCACGTCCTTGCCATTTTACGATTTGCTTTTCACATTCACGTCCATGACATTGTTCACGTTAATGATCGTAATTCTCTCATGATTTACGCTTCAAGTTCGTGTTCACAATCTTGTTCGCGTGCATGTTCTCGTTTCATTCCATGATTTACATTTCACGTCTCATTCTGGGAAGGGTTGCAAAAAACTTGGGAAACCAGACTCAAGTTTAGCACAACTCTCCGTCCTTAAGACAGACGTTCACGTCAGATTTCACTTCTCATCCCATGTCATTGGGAGTTACCTCATCTGGTATCGCACATTCATGATATGGTTCACGTATCACATTCACGATATGTTTTTCCAGATCACGTTCACGATATGTTTCACGTATCACGATCATGATATGTTTCACGAATCACGTTCACCATATGTTTCATTTATCAGTTACCATATGGTCACGAATCACGTTCACGAATCACGTTCACAATTGCTCACGTGTCATGTTCACAATTGCTCACGTGTCATGTTCACAATTTTTCACGTACTACGTTTCCAATATGTCTTGTGTATCATTGCCTAGAGGTTGCAAATACCATTCTGTTCAGGTTATTTCGTATCATATCGTTTTAGGATCTTTGCATGTTATTTCTTATCCACTCGATCAGATTCGTGAGGATTTATCTTACGTTGAGGAACCAAAAACTTCTCCGTATCGTCAAGACGGGGTCGTGAAGACCAAGATTAGTCTTTTCGTCAAGATCCTTTGGAGGAACCATCCCGAGCGGGAAGCCACTTGAGAACGGAGGAGTCTATCTCGACTTCGTATCCTCATTTCCTTCCACGATCCAAGTATGTTCTTTTCAGCCACGTCAAGTTCTGTGTTCTCCTTAGCCACGCTACGTTCATGTTCTTTTCAGCTATATCGTATCTATAATTCGAGGACGAATTATTCTTTTTAGAGGGGAAGAGTTGTAAACCCGCATGAAAATACCATTAAACAAAAAAATTTAATAATTAAGTGATTCACGATAATTAAAGACACGAAACCACAGATTAATTAAAACTTCTAATTAATTATTACACGACACGTATCATGAATATTAAATGTACCAAGACAAGTACTACGTATATTATTAATTATGTACACGACAAGTATTTACGTATAAATAAATAAATCATTACGCGATTAAACACGAACTCACGTCACGAATATGAACACACGAAAATAAATTAATCACGAACACGAAACATACGCTTTAAAAGTGTGTATGGCCGGCCTAATAAAAAGAGAAAACAAAACGGCCCAAGAGCCCTGTCCATGATTAATTAAACTAACAGGGAGATTACTTTCTTTCATTTACAAATTAAACAATAAAACACAAAAACCCTAGGGCTTGTAAAGTTTCCGCCGGCCGGGAACAAAGGAAAAAGGAGGGGAAAAACAATTTTCGATCTTTGATTGTTGTGAGGATGTGTTCGTGTTTATATGTCTTGGATCATTCACGTGTATGGTAATCACAAATCTTTTCCTTACTGTCATTATATGAAACATGAATTAAATTTCAACAGTTGAAATAGGAAACAGTTGTTATGAGTTAAAACAAGAATTATGTTTTGGTTTGGTTGATTTTTAGACACGAAAACCGAGACCATAGAGGTCTCGGTGTGAATCTTAAACCACCAGCGCCGGCCAAGGGAGGGCTTTGGTGGTTGGGTTACTCTGTCGGCCGCGATAGCAGAACCCTAACAGGGGCGTTTGGCTTGGCAGTGGCAACTGGCTCTCGGCCAGTGGGGAGATTAGGCAGACAGTGGCTTAAAGCCATTGTCGGTAGCAGAACCAGCCACAGCCGGCGGCGAAATGGAACACAACAGGGGGTGTTTGGTTCAGGGTTAAGGGAGTATCAAAGGCATGTTTGACTAGTATTTTTGCTAAAGCACATTAATGTTAAATCAGTTATTATATTAATTAAATTAAATCATGTTTTATTTAATTAATTAAATCAGGGACTTATGGTATAATTATTTGGTATATAATTATTCATGAAATTTACATGGTATCATTTAATTAAATTAACTTAGGTTATATTAAATATGTTATATAATTTAATATGGTACACTTATAATAATTATCTTAAATAATTATTCATGATATGTTATATCACACATGTTGGGTTAATTAAATAAAGTATACCTTTTAATAATTATGCATATAATTATTCATGATAAAATACATGTTATGTTTATTCAATAAATAATTTAGCATAAGTATTTAATTACATGTTAACCATGGTTTAATTAAATAAGTATCATACTTTAATTTAATTATACAATATCAAGCTATAGTAAAGTATTATTAATAAAAGTCAAGTTATGTTATTATTTAATAATTACTAATAAACCATGTATCATAATATTAATTAATAATTATCATGTTAGCGTAAGTATTTATTAGTTAATAAACTTTACGATAGAATAACATTTTATGACTTATAATTAAGCTTAGCTTATATCACCATAAGCTTATTACTATTAATGGAAATACACTAATTATGGAAATATACTATTTATGGAAACACGCTATTTATGGATACATGTTATTTATGGAAGCATACTATTTATGGAAACATGCTATTTATGGAAACTTTCTATTTCTGGAAACTTACTAATTATGCAAACCTTCTATTTTTGGAAACTTATTATTTATGGAAACTTACTTTTTTGGATAGTTGCTATATATGGGAACCTGCTATTTTTGTTAAGTTACTATATACAGAAATCTACTATTTTTAGAAAGTTACTCATTATGAAACATCAAGTAAAATAACACATGAAACATGAATTCATTAATCAAGAACACATGAAAACACTAAGAAATACACGATAAAACATGAACCATGTAGAACAAGTCAAGAACATGTAAAACAAGTCAAGAACAAGTAATACAAGACAGAACAAGTAAAGTAACTAATACTCAGCAAGTTATACATGAACACACGACTTATTCACGTCCTTTATTATGTAGCACTCGTGAAGTCGGCGTAGATTCCTTTCCGTCTTTCATCTTCTTCGTTACTGGACATAAGGTACGGATATTCCGTCCTTCAGTAAGGACATTCCTTTTCTATGTATGATTAGGATTTCCCCGTCTGCTGCCATCTGTTTTTCCCAGTAGTTTACATGTCATTAAATCTTTCAGTATTACCATGCCATGATTTTAAATTGCCTAAGCTATATACACACATGCCATGTTTCACCTAGTTATGGAGGTACCATAACCCTAACACTTGAGGCACCGGTGTTATGACTCTTTCGCGACGAGAGTGATTGCTCGCGGCGTCCCTTCACGTTTTGGCCAGTATTATTATTATTATTATCATGTGTGGCGAATGGGTGCATCATAGTACATGTTTATCAGATTACACGGTAACTGTGGTGTGTGCTCTACATCTGTTACATGGAGCTGATCCCTCCACTCGGACTAATATAATTAGAGGCAACCCCTCTAATTGCATGACGAGGTCACCCCTCTATGTATTCATGCACGTTGATACCTTACATGACCTATATGGGCTTTTGGCATTTAAAACACGTTTTCATGATAAAACATATGGCTTTTTAGATATAAACCAGTTATAAAACATGATTCCAGGTTTTCCAGGACTTACATTATTCTGCTGCATTTTACACTTTACCTATGTTTTAGATATTCTATTCATGTCATTATATCCATTCACTGAGCGTATTGCTCAGCCGTATTTTATTTCCATGTCCCATACGACAGGTACCCAAGGTCATACTTGAGCATTTAAAGGACATGCATAGGACTTCTTTTCCTTTTGCACTTCATTTACTTTATGCAGGTTTGGGCTTATGTTTGGGAACCGATGTTTGATTCTGGTTTTCCTTTTGGTCATGTATGTTTTAGGACATATTATCTTGCATTCTTTGATGACACTCCATAATTATCTTGTAACGGTCTACTTATCAAAGTGGGGTGTTACAATATGTATCATATATCTTTGGTTAAATGGGTTGTAGGGTATTTATAGGGGGGATAATTACCCAAATAGACTTTGAGCTTTGTCCATTTGCAGAAATGCCCTATGCTACTTAAAACTTCTAAAACTAGACCAAGCTACCTTATGCCACTTTATTCTACCTTATACTACCTTATACTACCTTATGCTACATTATGCTACCTTATGCAACTTCAACAAATTTACCAAAATGTCCTTATCCACCATAAATGTGTAAGATACAAGTACAACTTGTGTAAGAATGTGTAATTATACTTTTTATGCGACTTGTATTTTTTTTAATAATTTCTTTTTCTTATACTTTTTTATATATTTTTATCCTGACAGTCATATTAATTACAATTGTTGTATTATTGTATATTTTAAAAATTAGATAGTCATTTCTACTAACACATTGTATCAAAAAGGATTTGCGTATTCCTCGTAAACTCCACCACTCTCTTTCAATCTCTTCTTCTTTCTTCTTTCTCTTTCTTCACCTTGAACTAGGTCTGAGATTCTTGTTCAAAAAAACCCTGATCTGAGATAAAAAAAACTAATCCACATATAAATTTATGAACACAGTCCATCTTTTAAACGCAACCCATCTCTTTAAATGGTGTTAGTGGTGGTCTCTGGTGGTTATTTAAACGTGGTGGACTCCGGTGGTTATTTAATTTTTGTTGGATCTTCATCATCGTCGTTCTCATGAATTAAACAACAATAAATTAGAACCATCGTCGTTCCCGTGAATTGCACATATCCCGCCGGATCTGCTATTGAAACAAGCTATGTTGGTGACCCGTGTTGGTCTGAATCGGAAAATGACCGACATGCACGAGGTCTGAATCGGAAATTGGCCGACATGCATATGAATCGAAAACGATGCAACAACAATCCAAATACCGGTTTTGTTGGTGATATATTTGATGTTAATGGTGTATTTGTTAGAGATGGTAGTTTGGGAAGAAAGTGTGTGTGAGAGAAATGTTATAGTGTGTGTAAGAGAAACTAATAAAAAAAATATTGATACTATAGAACATGTACTTTTTTACTGTCCAAAATTATCAAAGCATAGAACTCTAAGAAAAAAGACAAAGTTGAATATGTATAAAATTAATTATATTAATTTTCTGAAGAGACAAAGTTGTATATGTATAAATTTAATTATATTAATTATAAAAAAAGGCAAAGTTGCATTAGTAGTGATATTGAGATCATTAGTTTAGATATATAAAGTTGATGTTGAAATCGGTATTTTAATACACGACTTTTTAAAAAAAGCAAAGTCGCATAAAAAGTAGTTTAAATATATTAATTATAAAAGTATAAAAAAGAAAATTTATTAAAAAAAATACAAGTCGCATAAAAAGTACACTTACACATTCTTACACAATTTGTACTTGCGTCTTACATATTGGTGGATAGGGATATTTTGGTAATTTTGTTAAAGTTGCATAAGTAGCATTAGGTAGCTTAGTCGCATGGTCTAATTTTAGAAATTTTAAGTAGCATGGGACATTTTCACAAATAGACAAAGCTCAAAGTCTATTTGAGTAATTGAGTCCGGTTATTAAAGAATCTTGTATTTTGGTGGAAACCAAGGGCTCAATCTGGACCATCCATTTGAGAGGGACCAGATCAAAGGATAAAAAACACGGAGGGACCAAAACTGCCAATTTATAAAAAGAAGACTGAGGGACCAAAACGAAAAATATGTTATAAATCTTACCTACCTTCATTTCTGGAAAACAAAAAACACAGATCTCAAACATTCTCTCTCTACAACAAACTCTAACAAAAAAATCCATAAATCTACACAAATTAACCTTGCAAATCACGAAATAAACACACAAATGGAAGAAATAACCATTAAATCAACCGATCCCTGAAAAAAATCGATTAAAAACGAACCGATTCATAAGGCTGATTGGTGATGATAAGGTGTTTGATGAAACGCCTAAAAGAAGAATTGAAGTTGAAAGTGCTTTGAAATCTGATGAAGGTAGGTGGTCACAATAGCAGCAGCAGATGGGTCACCCTCAGCAGTTCAGACCAACCCTGACTTCCATCCCAAATATTAACCCCGCCTTCCATCCCAATACATTGGTTTATTACTAGTGATAAAACAACAAAAATATCACTGATGATAAAATATCACCGGTGATATTACACAGTAACGTGATATTTCATTGGTTTATTACTAGTGATACTTCACTAGTGATAAATCAATAAAATATCACCGGTGATATTACACAGTAACGTGATATTTTATTGGTTTATTGTGATAAAACAATAAAAATATCAACGGTGATATAATAACGTGATATTTCATTGGTTTATTACTAGTGATAAAACAATAAAAATATCACCGGTGATAAAATATCACCGATGATATTACACAGTAACGTGATATTTCATTGGTTTATTACTAGTGATACTTCACTAGTGATAAAACAATAAAAATATCACCGGTGATAAATTATCACTGATGATATTACACAGTAACGTGATATTTCATTGGTTTATTACTAGTGATACTTCACTAGTGATAAAACAATAAAAATATCACCGGTGATAAAATATCACTGATGATATTACACAGTAACGTGTAGCGACACTACATCCGGTGAACATCCGTCTACCTCACCAACTTTTCTCAACAACTCACGTGCTTCATAAACGTAACTGAAAGAAAAACACTCAAAACGCCTCATTCAATTAAACACCATGTGAGTTACCTCCTCCTTCTGATACAAAATATCAATCAACAACACTTCATCATTAACATCTCCATTATCCATCTGGGGTCGGACGGTTGTGGTGGTTTGATGACGTGGCAGAGGCATTTGGTAGATGAAGATTACGATGATGATTATAGATGATTATGAGAAGCAAACAAGAGATCTTGAACAAAACAAGTAGAAAATCAATCACTTTTAAGGGTTTGCTACGGAGGTGATTGTGGTGGTTAGGGTTTCAGGATGGATCTGACGGTGGTGGTCAGTTGAAGAAAATGCGCAGGTGGGCGGTGGTGTGGTGATGGCGACTGTGTGAAAACACATTTCACTGTGTGAAAAAAAGGAAAGTAAAATGAACGATTAAAAAAAATTCTTTTTTTAATTAGACATAAAAATAAGTTTTGACAAATTAAATCTTAGATTAATCCCCACCCTTAGATCAAAGCTAAATGAAGGGTGGGGATTTGTCCCTTGGTTTCCACCAAAAAACAAGGCTCCAAAATAACTTTTCTCTTGAGTAATTATCCCTTTATTAGGTTACTATCTACATTTGGGGTGCAAACGTGCAAACACATTCATTTCACATACTTTCTACTTGTTTCTTTATACGAAACATGAGGTAGGGTAATGAATTTATAAATACAAGATTGATTAGTATTTTGGTCTTAGCTGATGGTTAATTGGTATGTTTTGAGTAAATCAAAATAGTTTTTATTATTGGTTTTATGAAATTAAATTAAATATAAAAATAATAATATTATATGTAAGTTGGGTTGTTGATAAATAATAAAAAAGATTAAAGTTGGTTATATGTATAGGTAGTGAAGTAAGAAAATTATATTTTAATAAAAAAATTGGGTTAGAGTATGTTATGAATAAACATAGTTTAAGGTCTATTGTATATCGTTGTGCATAAAGTTGTTTACACTTTACACTTTGTTACTAGAAATCTATGTTGCACGGAAACGTCATTTTGGTGCCGTCTTCGTACCGAAAATGTTTCGGAAACGGATGGAAACGTCCATAAACGCGTCAGAAACGTTTCGAAGATTTAGGAAACGTTTCATGTTCATTGGAAACGTTTGGTGTATAGCAGGAACGTTTGGGAAACGTTTATTCGCCGATTGCACGCGTTTCTGGGCTTGTAATAAACCATGAATGTATGAATATGTGTTCGAGTTGTAGATTGTACAGTACTATGTATATGTGGCTGGAGAAAGAAGATGAAAAGAAATATTGAGATTTTTTATAAAAGAGATTGCTAGCCTGGAACCTAATTACTACTACTATCTACTAAGCCCAATGCTTATAAATATGGCCCATTAAACATAAAATTGAAATGCATCAAAATTTTTATTGTAACACAAAATAAAACAAGTCTATGCGCATATTTTTTTTTAATTATATAGTATATAAAAATCTAAATTTTAAGGCTTTAAAAATCATATGTTTATGTATATATTTTTAAAACTAAATAAATATTTTAATGCTTTAGAAATCTAATTTGATAAGTTTGATGTTTTTTTTAAATAAATATATATATAAATTTATAAAATACAAAAACGTTTCTGGCCCTGCTTTAAGGTTAACTCGAGAGCAGGGAGACTGCTTCTGCGGATACCTCTGGCATGTGAGCGCGTAAGGGTAAATAAGTCTGAGTATAAATATATGTGGGAGTGTGATTGAGTACAATATAGCATGATTCTACTGTAAAGTACTCCGTAATAGATAAAGTAGATTGTACCTAAGGGAATAAACCTCCCGGCGAGTACAGGCAGAGTAACTGATAAGAACTAACATAGAACTATAACCACCTTTAAAACATACTACTGCAAAATTGAGAAATTATAGTGTATTTGTTCTTAAATTTATGGTTTCCTGCTAATGCCATACGCAAAGGAGTGGTAACTATGTAAAAGAGGGGTCAGCTGAGCGTCGCCCCTGATCTTTTCAGCCAACTAGTCTCGCAACAAATGACCAATATGGAGAAGTGTACTTCTGATGTTTCAACGGTAGAACACTGAGCTGAGATCACATTCAAACCTGAAATCGAAGTTTTTTTGTTGCATGTCGTGATAATTACACAAACTACTTCAGATAGTATTTTGAGAAGAAGAAACTCCTGCAACTTCATTTTCTAATGATGAACCGGAAAATTTCCCTTTTTTGGACCACAACCAAACCTTAGAAACCGAAAAACTATCGTATTTAATCTTCCTCCCATCCATAACATCTTTGGTTCTTCCACATCCTACATCGTCTTCAGCATTGAACAATGCCACTTGCAAATCGACATTATTAAGGACATATCGAAACGAACCCATTGAAAAGCATCTTCTTGCGTCCAGATTACACCTACTATTTTCCCCACCATTCGGTCTTTCTCCTCCATTGAAGCTCTTATACTTTCCTAGCCTCACAGAAAAGACCCTCTCCACACCATTTGTTGAGACATTCATCGAGTTCTCCCTTGGCCGGTTATGATTACATAATGGGCCCTCAGTGTTGAGACCGAGACTAAGATTGGCTCGGCAAAGAGGGCATGTGGAGTTTGATAGAAGCCATGTATCTATACACTGAATATGAAAAGCATGACTACATATTGGAATTAATCTAAGTTTGTCATGAGGGGAAAACTCACATAAACAAACAGCACAATCAAAAGGATCTTTTAAGCCCGTGATGTGTTTGTAATCGAAAACTGGTAAACTGTCGATGACAGACTGGTCTAAACCTGAATCTTGCAAACGAAAAAGTTGTTGCAGTTGTCTTCCAAGAGACTGAGGACGATTGGAATAAGAGACTGACGGATATTGATAAGTTTCGCTTCTTTTGAAGAATCTGAAGATAACATGAAAGACTCCGGATATGAAGAAAATTGCAGCTATAGAGACTATTACCCACAGAAGAGCTGGACTAACTGTGATCTCTGATGCAGCAGGTATTTGGACCCACTCGCCATTTTCTTGACGGGTTTCGCCTAGAATTCTGGCCATGATGTGTAGTTATGGGCTTATGGTAGATTCTAAAGTACAAAAACCATTGTTTTATAATAAAGAAAGTGCTCAAAGTGTTAAAGTGAAAAGAAATGGAAGATTGAGACGTTACGCGGTTATAATTTTGATGGTTCCAGTTCCCGATAATGGAAACACAGCGCGATGAACATATAGTTTGTTTCCAGAAGAGGAAAGTAGGAGTAGATTGAGTGGTAGACAAAAGCTTATGTGTGGGGATATTGCAGTTTTCTCTTTTTTGGCATGCCAGACATTCCTAATTGCCCACTCCAGTGGCAGTGGGTGATTGTTACTAATCATTGCCTTTGTCCAAGAATCGCTTATGAATAGATCAACTGAGGTTATGTTACATGTTAACGCGTCATATACAAAAAGTACACAACCTTTCAGGTTTCTTAACATTCAAAATGCAGGATTTCGGGTAATTTGTTGAATAGTTAAAGTAGTGGCGACTATAGTTAAAAAGGATCAAGGGAAACTATATAGTAAAACACATACAGTATAATAAAGATGGTAGACCTGCAACTCTTGTAACTCTGTCTTCCTTGGTGTCAAATATCAACAAAGATTTCTATTTCCGTAATCATCTAAACATTTGTAAATTAAACGGATGCAATAGGGCTTTACAGCCATAGAATATGATTGATGTGTATCAACTCTCATGAAGACTTATGAGTTATAACTCGATCAATAAAAATTGGTACAAATAATAATGATCTATAAATAATACAATCAGCCTCTTCATTTCAAAATCACCATGACCAATAGGTTTTATAGACTATCGATGCTTAATACACTATCCCAAAAACATACACATGATCTATCCAGAAAAAAAATTCAATAGGGGGCTGGCAATTAATCAAAATGGAGGATAAAGAACATCGCGTTTCTTCTTACTTCGCCATGCCACACCCGTATATATCGATCCCCACACTATCAAGTAGAGCGGATCAATTTCGCCAAGGCCCAAAATTACCTGCTCTTAGGAAATTTCATTGGCCTGACATTATGGCTGACTATGGCAGAAAGACGCTGAATCATACTTTTAATGTCTTATCAGGCCTTAAGATCATCTGACATGGCAGAAGGTATACAATGAGTTGACAGGATGTCCACAGTTGCTGCCTTTGCCGTCTTTGTTTGGAGCACCATTATCTGACAGTTCATAGTGAGTTCGTATCATTAAAATAGAACTAGTTAATTTATCAGACCACTGTTCGTGACTTTGATTACAAATTATAGGCCGAAAGATGGTCAGTTGGATAAGGGGTCAAAATATGGGTCTGTGTCAATATGGAGATTGACCCGAAACTCTCGTCTAGTCTTTAGAAATAAATAATCCATCTAATGTAATTAAAAATTATATTATTTAGATAAATATTTAAATTTTTTAATAATCTAATTTAGATGATATTTAGCAATGAAATACACCTTGCACAACTTTTGAACCGCTAGACCCACCCGGCTAGAAAAATTAAGCTTGATTTCTCATTTGACATGTTATAGACAAAACGTCAAAACACAACCCGAATCGACCCATTCACAAGTAAATCAGTCCAAAATTTGCAACTGTAACAAAATAATCATACTTGCAGAAATGAAAACTGACCTGTTGGTATTCCAATTCGAATTTTAGATACTCATCAGTGCAGCTTTCTACCATCTTGGCCAAGCTCTTTAGATTCTTCACTTGCTGTCCATTGAAAGCAAGAACCTGTACACATTTTAAAAAGGAGGATAAATAAGTATGTAAGAAGTAGTTCTCAACAAATCCCAAATCTTTAATTAGTCTAAAAGAGCCAGGATGTAATCTCCTCTAGCATCGCAAAGGCATAGAAGATGAACTTATGCTTAATAAAACTATGTAAACATCATTTTTTGCTTGCTAAACACTTAACGAGCTCTAATGGTTTAAGCTTGCAGTTTCAAAACATATATAACCAAGTCAAAGGAAGTGCATGTTTGTAGCATTCACTCCAATTAGTGGTGGATCAGGATTTCGAACCTGAGTATGCACACGCTAATAGCAAAATTAACCAAAGGACTGCCTAAAAAACAGCTAAAAACTTATGCGCTTTTAATGATTTTTAGTTGGCCCCTGGTGCAATCACTTAAGTCTCGGTCAGATACCATCTCCTGTGCTATTCTTTTATTGCATAACATTATTTGTATTATGCTATTGCAAATTAACCTATTTAACCAAACTAGAAGTTCAAAAAAGAGCGTTTTTAGTCGAAGATAATAATTATTTGACCTCCTAATATTTCATAGGAAGACTAACCTGAGTGTTGACAATCTCCTCATACCCAATGTTAATATCTGCCACAAGTACCTTTCAATGAATGTGTCAAAATGAGTTTAATACTTACAGTTGAAAGAATAAAGGGTTGCATACTTGTGCAGAAAGTAAATAACAAAAAGCATTTAACAATGTTAATATGAAGAAGGGCTGTTAGAAACCTGTGAGACAACTACGATCTGTTCATCTTGTGACTTTGGCAATTCGTGCAGGAGTTTGTCCAACAGCTTAACAGGAGCCTCATATCCATATTCTTTTCCATACTGAAACATGAACAATCAGTAACTGGTGTTTTCTTTTATGGGCTGATTACATTTTTGATATGAAAAAACTTGTATGCCGATAAAATACCCTATATTTTTCAAGGATATAGCAACAGTATAAACAGTGAATTTAAACATTTGGACATGCAAGTAACTTACGGAAACTGAAAACATTTAGAGAAGAATCTGTTATGATACTGTAACATTTACTGTGTAAATTGCTTGCACCATAATACACGTCATGCCAATGATGTTGCAATACTATGCTGACAACAATAATATATTCAAAACTTCTTTTATTACGATCTTCAAGATTGTTCCGCACACATCTTTATATGCTTCGTGACAATCATAATTCATTTTGATTTGCCTACTCATCATCTCATCATATGAAGTCACAAAGAAAGTGATTGCATGAGGTGCTAATGAAGAGATATCAGAAACATTACTCTTACGCGTTATGAAGATTGAAGAGTTGGATTAGCATATTGCATCTTAGGATGGCATGTATTAGATGATTACATTTTTACATTATGAATATAACAGAAAGTCATATTACAATTACAATAACATACATACAAAGGGAAAGTAATTTACCCAGCTTTATAGATGGTTCTATCTGACCAGCATGGTATAAATACACCCTATACATATAAAAAGGTTAAATCTAACCTATACATACAAATATTCAGGCATTGCTGTATTTGGTTAGCTCGATACGATGTATGATACGGATAAAATACACGCAAAATCTCTAATACGTTGTACAACTAAGTCTGTAACATAGTAGAGACAATGCAACTGTTAAACTGATACAAAAAAAAGTTCCGGTATCATATGTGGTATTTAGTTAACAACATACACACAATGCCCTGAATAATTATATATGCTTAGTGAGATAACTGTGACCTTTTATAAGCTTCCTTAGCTAGTCTAAATTGCTTAGCTTTAATATATGCAGTTTACTTAATTTGTGCTTAAACCGATTTATTTGTTATCATATTCTAAATGAAACTATCTGGAAAACTTACATGTGATATGGCTGGAATCCATCTTTCTATGAGATACATATAAAACATTCAAAAATATTAAAGCAAAGTGCGCACCTCAGAACGTAGATAAGGAACCGAAACAGTTGTAAAAACCAATCCCGCAACAATGTAATATGAGGGAGGTCTCCCCTTGTTGTGTGCAGGAATTAGCTTTCTGTGACTCTCAAAATTGATATTAAATTTCAAGATCTTAGATTCACGAAGTACTTTGATTTGAGCTGTATCTCCAGTATATTTATCTGATACAAGATAGCTAAAACCTATCCGCTCTCCATGCCTAAAAGGGACTGAAACTCACCAAAAGAATGGTTAAAAACCTAGTCAGGGAAAGCACCAAGAATCTGATGCCATATAAATTTTTAAAAGAAGAACATAAAAGTATAGAATCCAAAGAGCATATACCAGTCAATAGAGATGCCAATAGCATATAACTTGACAGTTGTAAAAAGAGAAAATCAAAAAAATAACTAAAAACCAGAGAAGGATATAGTCGTAATATGAATGCATAGCTAATATATTTTAACAACAAAGTAAATGTGTTCAAAATAACTGATATCATCAAAAAGTTGGTTACCTGTTCCATCATTGGCGATATCAACACCATCAAAACTAAGAATAATATCAGATGGTTTTAAAACTTTATGCTCAGGGCCAGTAGGGTCAATTCTTTTAATACGAACACCTTTTTGATTATCTTTCATCCCCATAGACTTGCGTAAATCAGGGTTTTCCATTTTTTGCCACTCAACCCGAAGAATAGGAAATCCTGAAATCAAGAAAATAGCAATCATTAATAAAGAATATGCAAAAGTAAAATAAAGGTTTTATATCAAAATTACCTGTATATGATCCATTTTTTTCATAATCTTGGATAAAGTGCATTATCACGGGTGTTGGTATGACATATCCGATGTTCTCAGCATCATCATGCTTAAGAGACTGAAATGCAATACCGACACAGTTTCCCTTGTCATTAAAAGCAGGTCCACCAGAGTTCCCCGAGTTAATTGCAGCATCTATCTGCAGTAGACTCAGATAGATTACTGTTAGTAAACGAGAGAAACTTATAATGTTCAAACATGGTTAAAAAAAACTTTACTAACCTGCAATCCCAAGAGCTCAGTTGACCCATGAACATAAGATAATATCTCTATACGTGAAACAACCCCACTTGTAACAGATATCGTGTCCCCTCCAATTGGATACCCAACAACTGTGACTGCATCTTGAAGTGCAGGCAACTCCCCAAACTCCACAGGTGATACATCCAACCAAAACTCATCATCTTCCACCGTAAGCAAAGCTACATACAAATAATTTCATAACTACAATGAGTGACGAAAGTACTTGAGGGGCATTTAAGATAATTGCTTATGTATTTATATATAATCGAAATCACATAATCAGCATCTGCATATGTTCCCAGCAACAAGCTGCTTAGGTAACTGTTCAAGAATCCTAATTTTTAATAGCTGAAGTATGAATACGCCTATTTGCATCCTTTTGTAACCAAAATCCCTTATTTAAGCTTTTAAGAGCGTTAAGTTTTTATGACTAAAACAGGTCATTTACCCAAATAACCCATAATCAGATAAGCATTATAAATAAGGGTTTTGGTCGTAAAATAGCAACAAACTTTTCCAAATGTATCAATTAAGTGCGTGAAGCAGAAAGTGTTCCACTTTCTGTAACAGACTTTCATGTTTTGTTCTAATATGCACCAATGTGCATAGGCTACCGGCTAAAACTTAGTAAAACATTAGATTTTCAGTGAAACAAGTTCACGTGTGCATATTAGAAAAAAACATCAAAGTCTGTTATAAAAAGTGTAACACTTTTTAGTTTATGTATCAATACTGCCCCATTTCGCTCACAGACGCTTATTTCAAAACACACGCATCCGCTACATCAATACACAGCAATCAATACACATTATCATACCAATACCTTGTTTTAGCTACTCGGATGCATAAAACTAGTATAATGGCTAAAACAGGTCATTTACGCATATAAACTGCACGGTCCTAAAAAAACCATCTCTTTTATCTAGTAAAAACACTTATCTTAAACAAAACATAACAATCAACACAAATTATCATACCAATATCGCACTCGGTCCCAATGGCAAGCACGGTGGCCACATACTTAACATCCGACCCTCTTTTCTTCAGCTTCACCTGCGTATAATGCTCGACCGAATGCGCATTAGTCAACACCCTCCTCCCACTAATCACAAACCCACTACTACTCGAACTAAACTGCCTCTTTCGCTGCCAGGGTAACGAGAAATTCGGCTCGGTGTGAGTACAAAACACCTTCACGACCGCATCCATTGCAGGTACCACCCTCCCACCCATCCCTGTATCCATAACCACGTCTTCAGTAAGTGAGCCGTTGGAATCTGGAACTAGGGCTTTGAGGGTTTCGGTTGGTGGGTTGCGACGGCGGCGGAGGTTGGTGGTGGTGGCGGTGGAGGGGGTGACGTCAGGAAGTGGTGGTGGGGATGATGGGGATGGGGTTAGGGTTTGGGGGGTTTGGGGTTTAGGGTTACGGCCTCTTTTGCGTTTGTTGTTGTTGTTGTTCACCATTGTTGGTGGTTAGCGACGGTGTTGGGACGGTTTAGCGACGGGGATTGATGGTGTTGCTATTTCGAAGGTGGAAGGATGTGTTTACTTTTGTTGGAATGTTTTGCAAGTCAAGTTTATTTATATTCTGAATCTTTGTTTCAGTTTCGAAATACGAAGAAAACGTTATGAAAAGTCAACTTATTGGCCCAGACCCGGGGAGTGTAATCTAGGGTTCATTTAAATTAAGGGTGCGTTTGGTATCCACTTTTACGTGGGTTTAGATTTAAATTGTTTAATTGTTTGATTGAACAGCAGTATACGTTTATCGTGTATATTTAGCTTTTGGTAAGTAAAGTTGTCAATCAAAGAAACAATTTGAATTGTTTAATTGTT
The DNA here is from genome assembly GCA_025667525.1 of Glebionis coronaria. Classification (NCBI taxonomy): domain Eukaryota; kingdom Viridiplantae; phylum Streptophyta; class Magnoliopsida; order Asterales; family Asteraceae; genus Glebionis; species Glebionis coronaria. The sequence continues at coordinate 350,016 of JANFOE010000126.1, read as the reverse complement.
TGATTCGAATTACAATCTACTTATGTTAAAATATAAAAATCAAAGTTATAGACCAGATCTTTTTATCCAACCAATATTCCGTTGATTATTTATTTATAAAGGTTTCAAGTACATAATACAAAACAAAATATTAGTCTCCAAACGGATGCTAATCAAACGATTACAAGAAAAAGAGTTTGAGATCGTCCCAACTAGGTTGATCCGATCTCCCTCACTACATAAACACTCAACACTCAAATAAATAAACAAGATGAAGATCCTCCCATAGACGAAGCCACAAACGGCTGTTAATGAAAAAGAGAGAGAATACACACTTATGTGTGTGTGTCTTATGAGTGATAACACAAACCTTAGCAACATCTAGGGTATATAATATTTGAGGCCTAAGAGTCCACATGGGCTCCAACGGATAACCCAAGTCCAATCCATCTCATGAATCAACAAATGACAACAATGGTCCGTGCACAATTAAACAAACACACAACATGCACAAAACATAAAACATGATAAGTTTGAAAAGTTAACATCCTCCCACAAACTTATCAAGGATATAGAATCATCTCATGAACATGTCCACCATACCCAACTGCTTGCACAATTTGAAATGTTGATGAGAACCATGTCCTTTGGTAAATAGATCAGCAGTTTGATCTGCAGATGCAACTTTAATGGTCTTGATGACAACAGATTGAACCTTTTGCCATACAAGGTGGACATCCACCTCAAAATGCTCCGTTCTCTCATGGAACACAGGATTAGCAGAAATTTGGATAGCAGAATAGCTATCAATAAACATATTCACAGGAAACACACTTGGTGAGTGTTCAAGTTTTTAAGCAAATAAGAAATCAAAATGACTTCACATGTAGCACTAGCCATGCATCTATACTCTGCTCAGCAGAGTATCTAGATACAGTTGCTTGCTTCTTGCTTTTCCAAGAAACAAGAGTGTTACCCAGAAACACACAATAACCAGAAACAGATTTTCTGGTTTTCAAACACTTAGCCCAGTCAGAGTCAGTAAAGCAGGACAAGTTAAGTTTCCTATCCTTGTAAATCTGAATACCAGTACCTGGAGAATCCTTCAGGTATATGATTACCCTTAAAGTAACTTTAAGGTGAGATTGTAAGGGAGCATGCATGTGCTGACTCAAACATTAGACAACATAAGAGATACCAGGCCTAGTGTGTGTCAAGTATATGAGTTTACCAATAAGTTTCTGATAATTAAAAATGTTTATAAGGTACTTATCACATTCACTTTCTTCCACATCAAGCACACAGTTCTCAGGCAAAGGGGTAGCAACAGGTTTGGCAGCAAGAAGGCCAAACTCATGAATGAGGTCAAGGCAATATTTCCTTTGAGTCATACACACACTATAATCATTGTGTAGGACCTCAATGCCAAAGAAGTACTTCATGTGACCCAGATCTTTAATCATAAACTTATTTTTAAGAAAGGATTTGAACTTCTCAATTTCAGATAGATCATTCCCAGTGAAAACAAGGTCATCAACATAGATAAGAATAACGATAAAGATATCACCATAATGTTTAATGTATAGAGAATAATCAAGCTTGCTTTAAACAAAGCCATGCTCAGCCAAAGCAGTGGTAAGTTTGGCATTCCACTACCTTGGGGCTTGCTTAAGTCCATAAAAGGGACTTGTTCAAATTGCAAACTTTGGAAGGACTTGGATTATCAAATCCAGGGGGTACGGACATGTAAACATCCTCATCCAAGTCCCCATACAGAAAGGTATTGTTTACATCCATTTGGAACAAATGCCAATTATTAGACATAGCAAGACACATAATGCACCTAATGGTGACCATTTTAACAATAGGACTGAAAGTTTCATCAAATTCAATACCCTTCTTTTGACCATATCCTTTGGCCACCACCCTAGCCTTATACGTATCTATCAACCCAGAAGCCCCATATTTGATCTTATAAAGCCATTTGCAACCCAAGGCCTTTCTTTTTATAGGAAGGTCATTTATGATCCAAGTGTTGTTCCTAATGAGGGCCTCAATTTCCTTGCTCGTGGCCTCAATCCAATTAGGATCTTTAATGGCTTCATTGAAGGAGCAAGGTTCAACAGATTTATTAAAAATGGTAGCAAAGCAGTAATTCACAGAGTTGAGCCTAGAGTAATTAACATGTTTTTCTATCCCATATTTAAGCTTACTATCAATGGCATAATCATTCAACTTAGCGGGCAACTTAATACTTCTACCATATTTCCTAGTAGGAGCAATCACCTCATCGATAACAGGGTTGTCAAGGTTAAGAACTGGTTCAGAAAAACTAGGCATCATATGAAATTGTTGCCCTCAGATAAGTTGTTATCATCTATTTGGGTTGCAGAGTCCTCTCAAGAGTCTGCTGAGAATCAGAAACAGACCTTGAAGGGTCCCTACCATCCTCATTAGATGTTGTTCTCTCTTCATCATTAGGTCTTATAGATGTTTGATCATCAAAGAAAGAAAGGTGTTCAACTTCACTAGTTTCAACATCAGTCAAATCACCTTCCTTATTGTTTTCCATTTTAAATGGACACACATTCATAAGACCTCACGTCTCTAGAAAAAGAAAACACTTCTAGTGTCCAAACTTAACAACTTGTAAGCCTTTTTCTATAGGAATGCCCAATCAAAACACATTTTTTAGGCCTAGATGTGAGCTTGACACTGTTTAAAATAGTATAAAAACAAAGACATCCAAAACACCTAATGTGAGAGAGATTAGGTTTTTTGTTATAAACCAGTTCATAGGGTGATTTTCCTTTAAGGACAGATGAGGGAAGCTTGTTAATTAAGTAGACAGCAGTTAGAATACAATCAAACCAGAAAGCAAGAGGAATCCCCCTAAAACATAAGGCTTCTTGCAACATTAAGCAAATGCCTATGTTTCCTTTCAACAATGCCATTTTGTTGAGGGGTGTGAGTGTAAGAAGTTTGATGAACTATCCCAAGGTCAGAAAACAAATTAGCCATTTTCGTGTTAACAAATTCAGTCCCATTATCAGATCTAACAACTTTGATGCTTTTATTAAATTGATTTTTGACAAGTTTAATATAATTAGCAAAGGTGTAAAAAACTTCATCTTTAGTATTTAAAAGATAGGTCCAAATTGCCCTGGAATAGTCATCAACAATGGTAAAAAATACTTGTACCCTTCTCTGCTAGAGATCCTATAGGGACCCCACAAGTCAAGGTGAACAAGTTCACCCAGATTAGTAGACTTGTAGTCACTCAAATGGAAGGGTTCCCTTGTCTGTTTGGCCCTATGAGAAACCTCACACACAGAAACACAAGTGTTTTTAGAAAGCTTAAGGTCAGATTTGAGAACATATAGGACTTGGTCAGCAGGATGACCAAGTCTGCAATGCCACAAATATTTAGAGACATTAAAGGACATAATCATATTAGAGATACCGAAACACTTGTTTTTACTATCAATGTCAAACAAGTAGATGCCTCTAGACTCACTACCAGTCCCTCAGAGTGATCCCATTGGTCAAATCTTGAATATAGCATTTATCCTCATCGAAACCCACAAACAGTTTACTATCTTTAATTAATTTATTAACAGATAACAAGCTAAGACAATAGCCAAGAACAACCGAAACATCATACAAAATGATATTGTTAGACAATCTCAAGTTCCCCACATAACTTATGGTGGCACTCGTCCCATTAGGGTGCCGACCAGTGAGATTGAGACTCCTAACATCTACAATATTAAACATGTCAACAATGGAAACTGTCAAGTGTTGGTTACACCCAGAGTCTATAATCCACCTAAGGGTGATAGTCTTAACCAACCCTTTTAAGTTTCCACATAAGAATCTAGAAAAGTTAACATTAAACCAAACATTGCAGTTATAGAAGGAGCATCTACCTGCCATGTTGGATTGAATGTTCCTAGAAGAGGAATCATTGATCAAACTAAGAAGTTTCTTCATTTGATCAGAAGTGAAGGCAAAGGGGACATCACAAGCAGAAGGTTTGTTATTCATCTTAACATCATTCATCTTAGCATCACAATTAGCATTAAAATTAGGTTTAGACACATAAGGTTTAGCATTAGAAGGCCTTTTGTATCCAGGAGGATACCTAATGATATTATAACATATATCCATAGTATGACAAGTCATTCCACAATTGGTACAATTTAAGTTACGGTTGGGTCCTCTATATGGTTGACTACCCCCTCTAGAATTGTTCTTGTTGAAACTAGAATAATTCCTTTTTCATTGTTAGCTAAAGGTTTTAGCAGCAAAGGAGGAGGCATTGAGCTTAGAATCAGTCACACCAGAGGGCTCAGGGATGCCTCTATGTGACTCTTCTTTAGAAATGAAAGTCCCTAAACTATGCTAGAAACAATAAACTTAACTAATCAACACACGTAATTACTTTTCAAACGTAATACTTATTATTGTATAATAAAGAATTACAAGTGTTATGGATAACACCGTTTGAGAACAATGTGTTGTGCACACTTTGAACAAACTAAACCTAACTTATGAACACAATCGCAGCTGTTTGGTTCTATAAGTTCTAAGCATTAATTTGTGAATTCTATCAAAGTGTTAAACGTTAATGCTAGGCTACATATCCTATTTATAGTGCTACGAGGTTGACCTAAGTACTAGTTGATGGTGACTACACTAGACAGACACTTGTGAGACCTATGTCACAAGATGTTCTTCTATTCTTGGTAGTCTGCCATAATGCTTTAGGGAAACAGAGCTGACACATTTTACCTTTTCTTCATAGTCTCGTACACACTAAGGTATGTCCAAAGTGTGCTGAGTGTTAACAGGGTATTGCCACCCCTATTAACCCTCAACCCCTCAGAGTCTCTGATACATCTTGGATGTTATCCATCACAACCAATGAGTATGTCTTCAAGTAATCTTTGACTTCCTTGACAATGTCTCTAACATGGACTCCTCTGAGGTTGCTCACAGAGACTTAGATCTTTGTGAGTCTTGCGATACTTGCCTGCCTCCTTGGCACAGGCAAGATACTATCTAACAGCTTGATTTGTGTTTAAATCTATGATACAGGGAATCTAACAAACTTAGATTCCCAACAATCTCCCCCTATTTAAACATAAATACAGCTAGATCTATCTAAGTTAAGGTAAGTGATATAACAGCTTCTTCTTACTCATAACAGATCTAAACAAACATACCTCATGATTTTATTCATACTTAAAGGAAATTACAAGTATAATACAAAAGTGAAATAAAACATGAAGGTAAAATTCAGCTGTGAAATCCTTCAATAGTCATCATTTTTTATTCTTTCTTCAGCTTCAGCTAAGTCTGTCCTAGTATCCAATTCGGCCTTCAAAGCTTGTGCAAAAACCTTGGAATACTCTGTGTTAACTTTGAGTCCCTTTCTAAGACAAATCAGCTGAATGGTTGATGCTAATCCTAGCTCATATTCCCTTTGAAATGCATATTGACAAGCCCTGTTTATGAAGGCCATTCCTTTTTCAGGCTCAGTATAAGTCTGACCATCAATAGGACCTATGATTCCATTTGGTAATACCAAATCCCTGTGCATTCCATCCACTTGAACATCATCAGTAACGAAGGTTTCCTTAACAAGTTGAGTCGTCCTTCTTCTTTTCTTTCCAGACTTTGGAGGTTCTTGTTCAAACAGATGTGGTGGGGGATCTATTTTGAGCTTGGCTGCTGTTTCTTTAACCCAATTAAACTTAGCTTTGAGGGTCTTAAAAAGAGTAAAATTTTCCTGTCTAGTTCTTTTAGCAGCCAAAGCCTCAAGTTCAAACCATTCAGACAAGCCAAGTTGTTTTAACCTGAAGTCCTCAAAGACATTCATATTGGCATGTTGGTTATCTCTCCACAAAATCATTTGTGGTGTGTTAGTAGACTTGTGAATAGTGTACTTGAACTTGGTGATTTTTTCAGGTGCATACCTGTTGTTGACGCATGCATCATAATCAGCTTTTACCTTATTCAACGCCTCTGTGCGTTTGGCTTCCATCTCTTTCAACCTTTGCCTTTGTTTCTCCCTTTGAAGTGGAGTCATTTTTCTCAGAGTTTCCTCATTAAGCTCCTTGGCTTTCTTGATTTTATTCAGCCTTTTGAATTCAACAGCCTGTTTCTCAATTTCTTCAAGTGTTAGAGGATTCTCATTTGAAGCTGTGAAGGTTGTAAATTGGGATGGGTCTGTGGTTGATCCTCATGTCTCTAGCATCGCAGCTATTTTCTTTAGTTTGGCGTCTGAGTCTACCATAACTATTTCCTTTCCTTTCTTTGAGACAGAGGATGCCACGCTTATGTTTTTTAGCTTTTCAGCTCTTTTGAGAAAAGCCGTCTGAGCTTGGGTTTGTATAGCTTTGGGTAGGGAGCTAACAGTGAACTTGAGTTTCTTGGCAGCTGGTTCACCATCATCCACAACTTCGCTGGTGTTAACCAGAGTCAGAGACTTTGATGAATCAACTCCATCCTTAGTCTGTTGCTCCCCCTTAATTTCATCCTCATCATCAGGTATAGTCACTGGTGTGATGACTTGGAGAGGGACAGGTGAAGGGATAGTGTTGTCAGCAGAGTCTGAGCTTTGTTTGGCAGATTCAAGGTCAAGTACCTTTTCCTTTTCCCCCTCACGTTCAGTCTGTCTTTTCAGACGCTTGGATGAACGTGCCTGAAAGTGCTTGGCACTCTGCTCAACAGAGGCAGCCATTTCTCGTTGCCTGGTCCTTGAAGCTCTGGCAATTTTCAGCAGGTGGTTGCAATTTCCATTTGTGTTGCGATGAACACGATCAATGATAAAGTTGGTGTGACGAAGTTGCCTGTTTCGTACAACTTCAAACTGTCTATGCATTGTTAATTCATGAGTATTGAAAATTGCAGGGACCTCTGTGACGATGGCATCTTTGATACGTGTGGATAAATGACTAAGTCCTTGGGACACTCCCTTTCTTGTATCATCTTTGATAGGTTCAGTGACCGCATCCTTAACCGCCTGTGTTATGATCCTTGGAAAGTTGACAGTGAAAGAATGCATCTCAGATTTTATAATGTCCAGCTTTCTTGACAGGCGTTCTATATCTGATTGATGATGTTCAGGTTTAAGATCATGGATGTTCAGGCTTTGTTGTGCATAATCATCCTCCCTTGGCAATATATCAAAGTTGGTTTGGTCAGGATGATCAAACAATAAGAATTCAGCTGTCGGATCATATGCAGGTCTTTGGAAGACTGTAGTGGCAGAGGTAGCATAGGTGAGAGTTACTACAGTTTCCTTGGGAGGAGGAGTGGTATCAACAACTGGTGCGGATACAACGATTTCCTTTGGAGGAGACAGAGACTGCTGGTCGTCATCTTCTTCATCCTCTTCCTCTTCAATCATCCCCTTAGGGAGAATCTCATCATCAAACATGGATTCAGGTTCAGAGAAATCATCTACTAAGGAAAGCACATCTTCTTCAACATCAGGTATGGGCTCTTCCTCGTTTGGTTGATCCTAAATCATTGTGTCAACTTTTTTTCCTGGCTGCTCCAGGGATTCAATGTTTGGTTGTACAACATCAGCCTGTAAGTTGTTTTATATTAGTAACAAGGAAATAAATAAGGGGAATGGTCGCCAGTTCGCTGTCCCAGAGAGGCTGATGGTGATTATTCAGCCACTTCAAAGGATAAATCCTTGGGAATCCTCTTAAGAGTGAAAAGAATGAGGTTAATGGTCGCCATTCACTGCCCCTAAGAAATCTGAGTGTGATTATTCAGCCCCCCCAAAAGGTTAAAACCTTTGGGACTCTTTTGATTGTGAAACATATGTTGTTAAGGATCGCCATTCGCTGCCCCTAGGAAGGTTGAGGGTGATTATTCAGCCCCCCCAAAAGGTTAAGAAACCTTTGGGACTCTTTTAAGTGTGAAACATATGTAGGTAAAGATCGCCTGTTACGCTGCCCCTAGGAAAGGTGAGGGTAATGATTCAGCTCCCCCTGAACGGATAAATCCTTTGGGATTCTTTTAAGTGTGAAAAATATGTAGGATAAGGTCGTCTTGTAACGCTGTCCCTAGGAGAGCTGAGGATGATTATTCAACTCTCCTAAAAGTAAAACTTTTGGGATTCTTTTTCTGAGGGAACCAAGAGGCTGTGTGAGGTATAACTACTCTGGGTCGAGACATATATGTATTCAGATTGTTGTTTGCCTGAATACTATCTAGAGGGTGCAGGGTCATCAGAGTGCTTTATAAACACAAATGAATCACTCCCTGGTGCATAGACAGGGTGTACAGAAGTCTTAAATGATTTCTAAGTGCATACAATGACTCCTATGGGTCGAGGATAACCCTAACTTCACCACTCTCACCTACAGACGTTTGAGAGTGGTTGCTTGTGGACCTCTAAAAGTGATAAGACTGGTTACCTGTGCGATATCAGCAGTATTTGGCGGGTTCCCTGTTGTCTCGGCTGACATCGAGACACTATACCCTTGTTGTTAGTCAGCTAAAGTCTCTAAATTCATAGGAGTCTCTAGAATAGAGGAGGATGTGAGGTTCACGTTCTTCTTTACCCTGGCCTTTGCAACAGTTTTGATATGGGAAGAAGATGGGTTTTTCTTCTTCTTTGGTTGTTGGCCAGTTGTTGCCTTGGACATCTTGGTGTGCTGCCCAGAGGTCAAAGACGTAGACTTGCCAGACACATCAGAGGTATTCACCTTCTCAGAGGAAGGGAGCAAGGACTTCACAACAGAAGGTTGTTTACTGGCTATATTCAGCATGTGAGAAGTAGCAGGGACATCTTCAGGTCCAATCTCCTTGTAGATAGCTCCAGTAATGCGATAGGGCTTCAGGGATGTGAGCGCTGAGTTGTGGTAGCTGTCACCCAACAGGCTTTCGAAGAGAAGAGAAAGAAAGCGAACGTAGCAGATATTTTTCTCCCTGACTTGATTTGGTCCCTTAAGCTTTTCTACTAGGTCGGAGAAAAGTAGGCTTCCAACATCAACGTCTGTGCCCTAGATCAGGCCATAAGCAATCGATTGGTGATTAAAAGACATTTGATCTTGGGATCCCTGCATACCTCCTAGGGATTTGACTATATGAGTGAAGAGGACACGCCACATAGGGGAAAAGTACTTTATCTTCAAAGGGGACTTGGAAAGAACTTCAGCAGGTTTGAGAGCAGGGTTTACATCATGAATGGGTTTAAGTGTGGCAAGGGCGTCCTTTACAGCCTTTTTGTCTACTATCTTCAGACATTCATCTCCATGTCTTAACCCAGCCACACTTGCAAAATATTTGAGAGAGAAGGCAAAGGGGTGTTCGTTGCATGAGAGGCTAAAAGTGATGGTGTCGTCAACAACTTCAGCAGAGTACCAGAATTCCCTAAGGTATTCTTGGTAGAAAACGGTTGGGGCCTTTGTGAGTGCTTCACTTGCATCACAATTCTTCATAAATTTCACCAGATATGTGTAGGATTTGTTGGGAGCCTTGAGCCATCCAATCGAGTTGTTCTAAGCAAGGATGCTTTCATTGAGTTCGAAGTTGACGTTTGATGCCTTGGGAACTGGGAACGCCATGGATTCAAGGTTGAAGAAAAACGAAAATGGTGGAAGGGTTTAGATAGAGAAAGTTTAGAGACAGATGAGATTGTGAGAAATGAGAATAGTGGTAAGTGAGAAGAAACATGAGACAATATTTATATTCAAAATTTGAAACAGTTATTCAAACGCATTTAATGCGTAATGTGAAAAAATGACTGCACAAGTGGGTCCCTTGACCTTTCAAAACCATTTGTCTCCTCGTTATTCGGAAAAGAAATAATTAAATATAGGGAATTTTTTTAGCATTTACTTGGAAAGTACCTACCTAGTTTCATGTGAAAGAAATTTAATATTTAATCAGACATTTAATGAACACATTAATTATCAAGCCACAGGCTTTGAGATATTAAGCATCCCTAGCTCAACAACTAGCCTGTTGAACGAAGGTTCAGCCAAAGGCTTTGTAAAAATGTCAGCTAGTTGCAGCTCAGTGGGAACAAAGTACAGCTCAATATCTCCCTTCATTATGTGATCCCTGATAAAATGATACCTGATATCAATGTGTTTAGTTCGAGAGTGAAGAACAAGGTTGTTGGAGATGGCAATGGCGCTGGTATTGTCACAGAAGATTGGCACTTTATCATATAAGATCTCATAGTCAGCCAATTGACTTTTCATCCAAAGCACCTGAGCACAACAGCTGGCCGCATCAACATATTCTGCTTCACCTGATGACATGGCCACAGAGTTTTGCTTCTTAGCACTCCATCCAACCAATTTTCCTCCTATGATTTGACAGCTACCTGAGGTGCTTTTCCTGTCAATATAGCATCCAGCATAGGCTGAATCTGAATAGGCCTTGTGATCAAAGCCTGATTCCTTGGGATACCATAGACCTAGGGAGGTTGTTCCTTTAAGATACCTGAAAATTTTCTTAACAGCCACTAGATGGGATTCTTTTGGGTTAGCTTGGTACCTTGCACAGAGACATGTGGATAATTGGATATCAGGACAACTAGCTGTTAAATACATGAGTGACCCAATCATGCCTCTGTATAAAGTCTCATTAACAGAGACCCCTGACTCATCAGGACCCAAGTTGTTGGGTGGAAGCATGGGGCATTTCACTGATGCACAATCAGCTAAGTCATATTTTTTAAGTAAATCTTTAACATACTTTTCTTGACAAATTGAAATTCTCTTAGGACATTGTTTAATTTGAAAACCCAATAAGTAAGTTAATTCATACATCATACTCATCTCATATTTCTTGGTCATTAATTTAGCAAAATGTTTACTAAGATTAACATTAGTTGACCCAAAGATGATATCATCCACATAAATTTGCACAATGATGAAATCACTCTTATCCTTGAAGGTAAAGAGTGTCTTATCAATGGAACCCCTGACAAATTTATTTTCAGTTAAAAAATTAGAAAGAGTTTTATACCATGCTCTTGGGGCTTGTTTCAGCCCATACATGGGTTTGTGTAATCTGTACACATGATTAGGAAACTCGCTGTTCACGAATCCTTCAGGCTGTACAACATACACTTCCTCAGCCAAATCTCCATTGAGGAATGCACTCTTAACATCCATCTGATACACAGTGAAGTTCATACATGCAGCATAAGCAAGGAAGATTCTGATGGCTTCAAGTCTTGCCACAGGAGCAAATGTTTCATCATAATCAATCCCTTCAGTCTGTGTATACCCCTGTGCCACCAGCCTGGCCTTGGTTTCTGATGATGTTTCCAATTTCATCCATCTTATTTCTATAAATCCATCTAGTGCCTGTGATGTTCTTACCAGGTGGAGCTGGCACTAGAGTCCATACCTTGTTCCTTTTGAACTGATTAATTTCTTCCTACATAGCAGCTACCCACCCATCTTCCACAAGAGCCTCAACTACTCTCTTAGGTTCAATTTGAGAGAGAAATTCAGCAAAGAGACATTCGTTGGCTGAGGCTGACTCTGAGTCATGAATTCGCTATCTAGTAGTAACCCCTGCATTAGGTTCCCCAATAATGTTGACAAGAAGATGTGTTGATCTCTTGACCATTTGGTTTGAGGAGCTGGGGAATCATGGACAAGGACATCTGTGGGTGTAGCTAGCATTATTTGAGTTTCATCCTGCTGATAGGAGGGCTTTCTTCAAAGATGACCTCAGTATCTGTGTCAACTTCAGCCATATCAAGGGGTACAGATTCATTACTAGCAGGAGAGTCTTCAGGGATTTGAAGAATTGGTGAGTCATCTACAGCAGTTGAGGAAGAAGGACTACATGAAGGCTATGGTTCTTCTTCATCAAGTTCCTGAGAAGAAGGAACTTTAATGATGTGTGTTGACAGAGGGTCAAAAGCAGGAACATAAGGAGTGAGAGTGTTGGAGTGATGATGGTGATGACAGGGAGATCTTGGTTTTGAGAATTCATCACTTAGGAAGGACACATTTTCATTAAAATCAATTTCATCACCCTCTGTTCCTGATCTCTGTATGACGTCATCATCTTCATTGAATCTAACATGAAAGGTTTCTTCTACTTCTTGTCTTCTAGTATTGAATACTCTGAAGGCCTTGGCAGTGGGAGAGTATCCTAAGAAGAAACCATCATCAGCTTTTTCATCAAATTTTCTAAGTTTATCCTGTGAGACCCCCAAAATCTGACATGGAACAACTAGGCAACGAGGGGGTAACACGTCATAGTACAAGAAACAATGAATTACAGTTGACACAAAGCTGACGTAATAAAAGCATACATATCACATCATAAATGATCAGAGTTTTAAAAATAGGTCCCAGAGTTTTATATGCGGAAAGATATATTATTTCATCATGATTTATAACATAAAGTTTCCCAAAAGATATAATAAATTTCTGACAGTTTATACTACAACCAGTCTTTTAAAAGCATCACAGAAATCTCCAAGCTGCGATAATATCCTGCGGGCTCCCATCCAAGCAAAGCTAAGTAATAATACCTGAGATTAAACATGTAAAATCGTCAACACAAAGTTGAGTGAAATTCATAGGTTTAGCAATAAAGGTGTGGAACACAAGCATTCATTTGTAAAACAAGTAAATAGAGAAAATGGTTATGATCATTAACCATAGTCTGAAACCAATATTATTGCTGTTTAGTTCATGAACCGAAGCTTAACTCAAAGTAAGTTCCTCTAGGGAGTATTCAGCCTAAATACTCAAGTATAAACAAATGTAAGTGCGTCAAGGTAATCGGGATGGGGATTGTCAATCCCGATGGATCCACCCACAACATTCGCGCTTAGCGCAAAGCATACGGGACAATTAACGGTTCATGATCAAGAGAGGAAACTTAAGGCTATTAACTATAAGCAATCAATGAAAACTGTTGGAAAGCATACAAGTCTGAATAGCATACAAGTTCTGAATAGCATACAGTTTTTTTAAATGGATGTGTTTCACCATGTAAAATCTCACCCCGCGTTTAGAAACAATGTACAAGTAGTAAAAGGGGCTATGAACTCACCTTTAGTAAGTAATCACAAGGTAAAAGGGGCTGAGCAAAAAGAAGTCTTCACGGACCTATGCAATGGTGACGCGTAATAAGAATGCGTTCAATGAAGCAATAACGTTTTAGAAGTGGTGGGACATAGTATGACTAGGTAACTTGCGTGCGATGGCGAGACCTAAGCTTAAGTTAAAATTTTGACCCAACACCTTGAACCTACTGTAATAACCTAATATCAACCTTGTATGATGGTCCAAGCATTTATGTGTGGGTTCCGAACACGTTTAAGACTTGGTTTGAAAAACCAAAACAAGGGACTGCATTCAGTTTTCTGAAAAAGGCTGAGAAGATTTGGTCATATCTAAAAATATATAATAGTACAGGAGGTGAAATTTCTTGACATGTATAGGTATTTATCTTACCTTTAAAAGTTGGGAAAGAACAGCCCTAGAACTATTTTCAATCAACGGGAAATGCACTTTTAGTGACAGACTATCAAAACAGAAAGTTGTAAACGTCTTTCGTACCTTACGGTAGATTAAGCATAAATCCCAATCGGTAAAATATTTTGACACGAAACCAAAAAGAGAAGTTTTATTATATTTGTAGCTACTGTAAAAAGTCATAAAATCATAAATTAATCCTTTTTACCCAAGTCAATTTACCCATGTTTTAAGCATAACATTCAGATTTGATCTAGTTTAGTAAAACTACCGTTTCGGGCTCATCCGGACACTTCCCATTTCCATCCAACTCAACACATACTAATCACATCAGTGGGTATCCATTTTTCATATAAAAACAAGGTCATATGTTTAAGAAAATTTTGCCATGACCTGTTTGTTTCTGTGGTGATTTCTATACTACAAAAACGACTCCATTTAGCTACCTAACCTCAATCAAGCAACACTTAGGCTATACCAAATCGCCACGCAAGTTTCCTAAGTCCTAATATGCCCTAAGTATCTATAATCTCAGTGGGTTTCACCCAAGGAATTCAAAATCCATGAATAAAAAGAATCAAAGTACTAGTAACATCAAAACTAAAATGCTAGGAGTGACTATACCTTCATAACACGTAGGAATTAATCCAAACACGCAAATTAAACAATTCCTCCTCCTTGATCCTTAGAAATTTCGTGGCCCTTAGCCACGTGTTAAGTCAATCACGGTACTCAGCAACTGAGTAGAAACAATGTAGTGAGACGATCACCGACGATATGGATGCCCGGGGAAAACACGAAAACCGCAACCTATCACAATAAGGCGCGCGTTAAGACTCGAACTCAATATCGATATATATACCAAATATAACATGACTCAAATGTTTTCAAAGTATACACGTTTCAAAACCATTGACACGAATCAAATGAATTCATACTACCCATTTATCCAACGTTACTCGTTAAAACACTTGAACACTTGAAAATGACTCGTCATACGACGCCAAGTCAACGCAAGTCAAACTATCCTTTACCCTTATTTGGACCAGTAGCTAAGTCATTTATATAATGACTAAGCACTTGAGTAAGTCACCATGTCCGATGGTGAACACTCAAACTCACGCAACACAAGCATTGAACTACGTGTCCAAAATAAAAATCAGCAAGTACACCCCGAATGTACACACCGATCTACCCTATCTAGACTTGTCCGTTTTACATGAAAATTGGTGTCAAGGTCACTTATAACCTGTATAAGACCTCACCAAAATTGAGCCAAAGTTCACACTTTAAAATCCATCAGCTCGACGCTTTACTCGACTCCAAATTTTAGGACAAATTTGTACACTTGTTTTGTAAAACCGTTTGGACCACTTTAAAAGTACTAACCCGACAATCCGTCTTTTGAAACCACTACTAGACTCATCAAACTCAGTTTATAAACTTTGAAAATCAGTAGTATCAACTATCTAACCAACCCTAAAGTCCCCGAGAGTCGACCCAAAATCAGCCACAATTTCGGATTGTGCCGACTTGCGTCTCCCGGTACACGAAAACTAAAACTAGCATAACTTTTGACTCGTAATGAGTTATAAGCTCTATCTTATACCAAAACGACCGTCTCGGAAAACTCTACAACAATTTCAAATAATCTCAGTCTTTCACAGACCTTAAACCCACGAAACATACTGTTTAAGGCTGCTGTCCCAAATTAGCTTTTTAGAAAACATGACAAATCTATTTTTCACTCAAAACCAATCATTCCCATACCCCTAGGATCACTATACTATCATACCCATCAATCAAACACTCCTAAAAACACTTGTATGAAAAATCTAACAAAAATCAAAGATTAAAAACAAGACTTTTAAGGATCAAAACATGATAATCTTACCAAATATAACATATGCAAGATGATTACAACATCATACAACCATAAAATCATAAGTTCTTGAAATCTTGATGCATGTAAGAAATTTTTGTATCATTAGAATCACAATTAAATTCTAAGAATGGATCTTTATTTAGATTTTGTTAAAACAAGATGGATGGTGGTGGTTTATGGTGGTGAAGTGGCGGCAACAATGGAGGGTGGGGAGAGAATTTTTGTTTTGGTGTGTGTGTTTTATGAATAAGTGGAAGAAAAAATCTTTATATAGTGCTAGTTAAGTGGAGGGGCTAATATTGCCAATTTTGAAACTTGTGGACTTAAAAACACTTAATAGTTTTAAAAGGTAGAAAATGGTTATTGGTAAATATTAAAAATATTTACGGGGCTCGGGTTTCGTAAAAATACTTTTCAAAAGTTACAATGCATCATAAAAATGATTATATGATTTCCTGACACGACTTAATACGTAATTAAAACGAAATCGTCGAAAATATTAATTATCGAAACAATCGATAAATAAATGTAAACTTTTGGGCATCCGTCGGTATCGTGATCACTAGGAAATTCTCGTTGTACATTGATTTGAATAAACTCGTTATAAAACGCAGGCGGGTGATTTTAAATCAAAAACTTTGATTTAAATTAAATCTGAAAAAAATAAAATAAAATTTTTATAATTCCATATGAAGCATTGTCATTGAACAAAATAATACTTAAAAGTATAATTTAAAAATCTCAGGATTTACATATAAAGTATTCAAGAAAACGTAATACATTGGAAAAATTCAAGAAACACGAATAAAAAGAATAAAATAATGTTGGGAAAGTACGGGTTCTCACATATCCCTGTAGTTATAGATGAACACAGGGCATCCAAAAACTGGAGCTCTATTTCTGAAAACTTCATAGGAAGTTTTACCATGTCTCTTGACAATGATTGACCTATTTTGGGTGTAGCAAGCAGTGTGAACAACTTCTCCCCAAAATTGCTTTGGTAAAGCTACACCATTTAACATAGTTCTGGCTGCTTCAATTAGAGTCCTATTTCTTCTTTCAGCCACACCATTTTGTTCAGGGGTTCCAGCTGAAGAGAAGTTTTGTGATATTCCTTTCTCATCACAAAAAGATTCAAGTTGTTGATTCTTGAATTCAATACCATTATCACTTCTTAAAGCTTTGACTCTAACATCATTCATATTTTCAATCTGTCTGATGAAGGACATGATGGTATCAGCAGCATCACTTTTCCTTCTAAGGAAGAAAACCTATGTATACCTTGAAAACTCATCAACTATGACCAAGGTATATTTGTTGTGATTAATGGTCTAAGGTTTGATAGGCCCAAACAAATCCATGTGAAGGAAATGTAAGCACTTGTCAATAGAAAAAGATTGCCTGGTCTTAAAAGAAGACCTGTGATGCTTTCCCTTGACACGGGCTGAACAAGTCTTGTCTTTAGAAAACATTACTGAAGGAAGACTAGCAACCAGGTTTTGTGTGGCTATCTTGTTGATGTTCTTAAAGTTGAGATGAGACAGTCTTTTGTGCCACAGCCAATTGAAACTTTCAAAGGCTTTAGCTAGAAAACAATTGGAGCTGTCTTCAAAGCAAGTAGCCATGTTGATGACATACACATCTCTCCTTCTTGGTGCAATAAGCACCACATGATTGTTCTATTGGGAATAAAATGTAGCTAGTACACTTGGACGCTGATAAGAAGAAAACAAGCGTTGACAGATCAAGCGTTGACAGGAAGAAGTCAAGCTCTGATAGAAAGACATGGTATACGCGTATTATGTTTCTAGTTTGTTTCTAGTAAAGATAGGATCAACAATGTATTTTCTATATTTATCTTTACCTAGAATAGCTGATACGTAGACTCTTGTACAAGGCTTCTTATGTCTATAAAAGAAGACCTTTAGGTTTTGTTTCATATAAGTTTTCATACGTTTAACAATTTTATTGTATGCAAGTTTGTTATCATCAATCAAGTGAAAGTTTGTTTTACAGTTGTTTGTGTGTTCTTGTTTAAGTATTAATTCCGCATAATACATAAATTGTTTTATACACAACAAAGTTTCTCTACGTGTTTAACTTGATTTAATCTCGTTTACACAAGCTAAATCGATCTAAGTTTAGGATCAACAAGTGGTATCAGAGCTTGTTGAGAAACTTTGATCTAAAGAACACAAAAACCCTAACTTTCTCAAAACCCTAAAAACATCATGTCTACCCTAGAAGTAAACTCCTCCTCCTCCTCAAACCACAACATCAAGATCCCCATGCTAGACCCAGACAACTTTGAGTTGTGGAAGTTTAACTTTGAGCAATATCTACAAATCCATGACTACACTTTGTGGGAAATTATTGAATATGGAAACACATTCGGTAAGGCTGCAAAGATTGCAGCTGCCATTGCTGCAAGAACAGCTATTCAAGGTTCTACTGAAGAGGAACGAAGAGAAAAACCTGATGATGGTAGAGCTGTCTAATTTGAGGACATAACAAAAAGAAGAGTTGACATGAAAACCCTAAGCATTCTGAAACTCTCTTTGGGACAAGAGAATCAACACAAATACAGAAGCTATGAGTCTGCAAAAGATCTTTGGGCAGCTCTTGAAGTTGCTTATGGTGGTAATGCTGATACTGTGCAAGAGAAAAAGAAGCAACTCTTGCATGAGTATGTTGTTTTTAAGGCTCAACCTAATGAGAAGCTAAGTAGTGTGAGAAGCAGACTGCTGGACATCACAAGCAAGCTATCCTTCATGGGAACAGTGCTTGGTGATGTTGATATTATCTCCACCTTTCTTAAAAGCCTTGGTGATGGATGGAAGATTAAAGCAAGGTCTATAATTGCTAATAGCACTCACAAAAGTTCTACTTTTGATGATGTGTACAATAAACTAAGGCTGATAGAGAATGAAACTCTTTTGGATCATGGAAGCAAGTCTACCAATGGTAACATGGCCTTCTTCTCACATAGTGAAGGTCAATTTGATCAGAAGGAGTCATACATGCATCCAGTTACTGGATCAACCTGTGTCAACGCTGGATCATATCCTGTCAACGCCTCACATTCAGACGCTGACACATACAAAATTGACTCACCAAGAGTTAAGCCTGCTGGTATTGATCTGGATATTGTGTGTGCATACATTGCTTCATTGCCCAATGGTTCAGTGATTACATATGAGGACCTTGAGCAAATAAGTGATGAGCATTTGGAGGAAATGGACATAAAGTGGAATATGGCTCTTGCAAGTATAAGAGCAAACTGATGGAATAGAAGATTCAAGAAGAAGATGACTTTTAATGCTAAGGACACTGTTGGATTTGATAAATCCAAGGTTGAGTGTTATAATTATCATCGTATGGGACACTTTATGAGAGAATGCAGATCTCCAAGAAGATCTGATGTTAGAAAACCTTCAAGTCAAATTGTTAAGGCTCGGGATCCCAAGGCCAAGGTTGCAATGCAAGAAATTGATGGTGTTGGATGGGATTGGAGCTATTTGGCTAAGGACGAGGAAGAGAATAAAGCTGTGGTTGCTGAGATGGAAGAAGAGCATGTTCAATATGCCCTCATGGCACACTCCTCATCTTCATCAGACAATGAGGTATATGATGATGCTATTTGTAGTAAGGGTTGTCGTTTAAATACTGAAAGACTTAACAAAGAGGTTTTAAGATTGTCAACAGATGTGAGTAATGAGAGATGCAAGTTGTCTAACTATCAACTTGCTCTTACTCAAACTAAAAAGACTGTAGCCGAGTATAAGAAAATGGAGCTTGACCTAAAAGATAAAATCAATATCTTAAAACATGATTTAAATGCTAGTACTAATATTAGAAACATCATGGAGAGGGTCAATGCTGAATTACAGGCTAAGTTAGATGAGGCTATCAAGAATAAGGATAATGTAGATCTTAAAATTCAGAGATTTGATAAAGCCTCACAAACCCTAGGAGAATGTGTAAGTAAACAAAGGGATTCTAGGGATATGACTGGGATTGGGATGAAAGAGTATGCTGGTGTTCCACCAACAGCTGGGACTTCTATGGTGTCCAAAGAAAGGATTTATCTTGGACTGGTTTACCAGAACTCCAAGAAGAGGAATTTATTCCTCCACCAAGAGTCCTTACCCTATTAGAAGAATATAGGCAGAAGTTGACTGATTTGAACCAATGGAAGAAAGCCAACCCTACCTTGTTTGTCAAGGGTGGCATGCTTTGTGATAGCCCAAATGAGTCTACCCCTATCAAAGTAACAAACCCAATCACTGGCAAGACTGTTGACCTTGACTCAAACGTTGTTAGAAAACCTAGCATTAAATATGCAGAAATGTATAGAAATACTAGGTCACCAAAAAGCCAAATTAGTGATAATGGAACAGGTTTCTTTTCTTCTAGACCTAGAGTTATGTCTAGAAAAGCCTGTTATACTTGTGGTAGCTTTTCACATTTAGCCTATAAGTGTGTCAACGCTTCCAAGGTCAACGCTGACAAAAAGTCAAACAGTGTCAAACCCAAAACTTTTGTTCCACAAAGTCCACAGGTTGTTAGACCAGCCCCATTCTTTTCAAAAGGGTCTAATGCTTATGGACAAAGACCTTTTCAGAAGACCAATACGTGGTCTAATAGGCAATGGGTTCCTGTAGCAAACCCTAGGTTCAACACTGATAAGGGTAGTTTTAGTGTTTACAAGACCAAATCACACGCTGACAGAAACGTTGCCAGATCAAACAATGGTATATATTTGCAACCACAGGGAAAGGGGTCTAAAGCTTCTTCTAGTTTGACATGGAGACCTAAGCAAAATCAAAACCCTAATTCTAATGGGATTTCTATGACCTGCAACAGATTTAATTATATTTCAAAGGTCATCACAAAACCAATTGGGGTTAACTGGATGTTCAATCCAAAAAGGGATGAACAGGGGTTGTTATGAGGACTAAGTCTGTTCTTGCTGAACAACCAAATGAATCCAAGTCTGCCCAGGCTTGGGTTCCCAAAGAAAACTAATTTCTTTTCTTTATGTGCAGGGCATTCAAAAGCAGGTAAATGATTATGGCTATTGGGATAGTGGATGCTCTAGGCACATGACTGGGAAGGAATATTATCTCACAAACTTCACTCCCATTAAGGATGGTGATAAAGTTTACTTTGGAGGCGGATATGGAACTATCACAGGCAAAGGAACTCTTCTCACCAACAATTTGCGTTTTGAAAACGTATTTCTGGTAAAAGAACTTGACTATAATCTTTTTAGTGTATCCACAAGTTTGTGATAACAAAAATAAGGTTCTTTTCACTGATACTAAATGCTTGGTGTTGAGCAAGGATTTTAAAATACCAGATGAGAAATTAATTGATTATAGGACACCTAGGCATAAGGAAATTTATAATGTGAATCTTAATGGGATTAGGATGAATAATAACTTGTCATGTCTTTATGCTAAAGCTTCAGTTGATAAGAGTAATCTATGACACAGGAGACTAGGGTACATTAACTTTAAAAATATAAACAGGCTTGTGAGACTTGGCTTGGTTGATGGTTTGCCTGAAAAGGCTTTCCACAATGACCACTCTTGTGTTGCATGCCTTAAAGGCAAACAACACAAGGTCTCATTTAAGTCTAAACAGGTGCACTCTAGTTCTAAACCACTTCACTTGCTGCATATGGACTTGTTTGGTCCAACTAATATAGAAAGCTTGAATGGTAAATCTTACTGCTTTGTCATTACTGATGATTTTTCTAGGTTTACTTGGACTTTCTTTTTAGCTTTGAAAAGTGACACTGCTGATACTTTAATTAACTTTATTAACCAAATTGAGAAGAAGACTGGTAATGAAGTTAAGATACTTAGAAGTGATAATGGTGGTGAGTTTAGAAATAAGCTATTGGATGATTTTTGTGCCAATAAAAGGATTACTAGACAGTTTAGTGTGGCCAGAACCCCACAGCAAAATGGGGTTGCTGAGAGAAAGAATAGAACCCTCATAGAAGCAGCCAGGACTATGTTGGTTGATGCTCACTTTCCCATTGCTTTTTGGGCTGAGGCTGTGAATACAGCTTGTTATGTTCAGAATAGAGCATTGGTCAACAAGATACATAAC
Organism: Glebionis coronaria; assembly: GCA_025667525.1. NCBI lineage: Eukaryota > Viridiplantae > Streptophyta > Magnoliopsida > Asterales > Asteraceae > Glebionis > Glebionis coronaria. The sequence goes on along the minus strand of JANFOE010000126.1, from coordinate 328,539 downwards.
AAAACACCTTATGAGTTACTTTGGAGAAGGAAACCTAATATTGGTTTTCTTAAACCTTTTGGTTGTCATGTAGTTGTACTAGATACCAGTGATGCCTTAGGTAAATTTAGTACTAAAGGTGACGAAGGCTACTTCATGGGTTATTCAGTGCAGAGTAAAGGATATAGGGTTTACATTAAGAAGGAAAAATATATACTTGAAAAAGTACATGTTAGGTTTTTAGAAAGTAAACCTAGTGATCCTGAAAGTGGTCCAAATTGGTTATTTGACTTGGAACCTCTATCTAGGACTTTGAATTATATGCCTGTTACTAATCCAAACATTGTGAAGGTAACTTCAAGTGTTGTGGAAGAACCAGTTGTTGATGTGTCAAGTACACAGGTTAATGAAGAGGTTGGATCACAAGTAGACAAGTCATCTCCCATACTTGAGTATGTCTCTATTCCCATATGGACATATGCTTTTGCTGCTGCTGCTGCTCGAAAGGAAAATGATGGTCCCCAAGTATCACCAGTTAACAACATGCATGGTCTTTTAGGCGCTGACAAAGGAAAATCTGGCGCTGACAAGAGGAATTCAGGCGTTGATGGCTCAAACGTTGACAACTCTATTTCAGGCGTTGATGGCTCCAACGCTAACAACCTTGGTTCAGGCGTTGACAACTCTTTTGACCCTATTTTCTCTTCCAATTTTGAACAAGGTGAACCTTCAAGCAGAAATGGAGAGGTTCATAAAGATATTGATGGAAGAGAGTCTGAAGAAGATATTGTTAACATGGAAGATGAGATTGAAGACAACCGACTTTTTGAGGGAGGAGTTCTTACTTCTACAATGAAGGATCACCCCTATTCTCTGATTATTGGTGATGTGATGTCTCCTGTTCAAACTAGAAGATCTCATCAGAATCTTGGAGGATCTATTGCCAATATACACAAGAAGGTTGATACCCCTCTTTGTTCAAGCATGTTTGTTTGTCTGTTTTCTATCACAACAGGAACCCAAGAAGATTTTTGATGCTCTCAAAGAACCAAGTTGGGTGGAAGCAATGCAGGATGAGCTTCACCAATTTGCTATTCAGGATGTTTGGGAGTTAGTTGATTGTCCCAGATATGTCAGACCTATTGGGACAAGATGGATTCTTTGAAACAAGAAAGATGAAAGAGGCATTGTGGTCAGAAACAAGGCACGTTTAGTGGCTCAAGGATATACACAAGAGGAAGGGATAGACTATGAGGAGGTCTTTGCACCAGTTGCAAGGATTGAGGCTATAAAAATATTTCTAGCCTATGCTTCCTGCATGGGCTTTACTGTCTATCAAATGGATGTGAAGAGTGCTTTTCTTTATGGCGCAATTGTAGAGGAGGTTTATGTAATGCATCCTCCTTCTTTTGAAGATCCAGAGCATCCAGACAAGGTATATAGAGTCAAGAAAGTTATGTATGGACTTCATCAAGCCCCAAGAGCATGGTATGACACATTGTCCACCTATATGGTGGAAATGGATTCAAAAGGGACACCATAGACCAGAACTTATTTACAAAGAAGACTGGTAAGGATGTCTTACTTGTTCAGGTTTATGTGGATGATATCATCTTTGGATCATCAAACCCAAAGATGAGTGAAGACTTTTCCACTCTTATGACAGACAAGTTCAAGATGAGTGCTATGAGGGAGATGAACTTCTTTCTAGGGTTACAAGTTCAGCAGAAAGAAGATGGTATCTTCATCTCTCAAGATAAATATGTAGCAGAAATCTTGAAGAAGTTTGGCTTTTCTCCAGATGAGAAAAGGGCTAGTACTCTTATGGATAGAGAACACCCTTGGGGAAAAGTTGGAGATGGAAAAGATGTGGATGTCAGGCACTATAGATCAATGATTGGTTCATTGATGTATCTCATAGCTTCAAGACCTGACATTATGTTTGCTGTGTGTGTATGTGCACGCCATCAAGTGACTCCCAAAGAGTGTCACCTTCATGTTGTCAAGAGAATATTTAGGTACCTTAGATGTTATCCAGATTTGGGATTATGGTATCCAAAAGATTCCCCATTGGAGCTTATTTCATATTCAGACAGTGACTATGGTGGTGACAAATTTGATAGAAAATCCACAACTGGTGGATGTCAGTTTCTTGGGAGTAGGTTGATATCTTGGCAATGCAAGAAACAAACAGTGGTGGCCAATTCTAAAACTGAAGCAGAATATGTGGCAGCAACTGCTTGTTGTGGACAAGTCTTATGGATTCAGAACCAGCTGTTGGATTATGGGTATAATTTCATGCATACCAAGATTTTTGTAGACAATAACAGTACTTTATGCATTATTAATTATCTTGTACATCACTCTAAAACAAAACACATAGAAATTATACATCATTTTATAAGAGATTGTTTTGAAAAGGGTTTAATACAACCAGATAGGGTTGACACAAAAGAAAATGTGTCTGATTTATTAACTAAACCTTTTGATATTGGAAGGTTTCAATACTTGGTATCAAGTATTGGAATGATCAATCTCACTTAATATGTGTTTTGGGGTTTCATTGTAAAAGTATGTACAGGATATGCATTGTTATTGGTCTTTTTGAAAAGTTAGATTTTCCACTATATTTGTCTAACGTTGACAAAGGTTATCTTAACGCTGATAAGTGTTATCGTGACGTTGTCAGCAACATGTTAGTTTTGTGGTTTTTGATCTAAGTGTGCAGGTGGTGTTAGCATTGTACCATTGGATACAGAGTTGCTTATGGATCCTTGGAGAATCATTGGAGCATGTTTCAATTTATGGATGATGGTTGAAATATTTATATTCCTATCTTGACATAAATTTTTATTTACATGCATATGTTTTGGCAACTTGTGTATCACAGTTTAAGGGGAGGTTTTAGGAACCTTTAGGACTTTTGGGTATTCTTATAATACTCTTATCAAAATTCTAGATTGTGTCCACTGGTGAGTATGAGTTAGTTTACTAAATCATGAGGCACTGTAGCATGCAAAGTTGACATACTATGCATACTGCCAAGACCTTTTTGGCCTAGAATTAGATGTGGTCTGTTGGGAGAATTGGGAATGATTTATAATGGGTTTACCTGGGAGTTACAAGGGATTTTATGAGATAACTTAATTGTTAAGAATTTTGGTTAGCAAGGGACACTAGAGGACTGTTATGTCTATCTTGCATAAGCAAGTGTGCATAACTGGACAGTGCTTGCCGCCCTATAATAATTTTCAATTTATAGGTTATCTTCACTAGGATAAATTACTTTGTTAAAGTCCTTTTTCATTTTTATTACTTTTGTTTTTGGACGCTGACAAATATTTTTCCAAGCGTCGTTGTGACCAATTTAGACGCTGACATGGCTTTGGCAAATGATACATGCTTTTTGCTAGGGTTCAGATTTACTCTCGAATTGATCTCGGTCGTAAGTGGAATGATTGTTCTTGGTTACTAAATAAAAGGGTTTGGTTTTCTAAACTAATAAATAGTGGAAATGAAAATTTAAATCAAAGACAATTACTTTAATTATGATTAACAAAGACTTGTATTAAACTTAAAATTAAAATTAAGATTAAAATTAAAATTGAAATTAAAGTTCAATAAGCATAAAGGAATAGTAAAGCAAACAAACAGTAACCTAAAAGAAAAATTGATTCGGAACTTTAGCCTTTGGTTCGGAACTTACTTAAAGACAACTCATCCGGAAGTTACTGTTCATTGATTCGGAACTTTCTCATTCGGAACTTACTGGCTTGGTTCGGAACCTTCCGAATGAAGGTTTGGTTCGGAAGTCTTGCTTGGTTCGGAACCTTCCGAATGAAGGTTCGGTTCGGAACTTAGCTTGGTTGATTCGGAACTTTCCGGATGAAGGGTTGGTTCGGAAGTTTTTAAACTGGTTCGGAACTTTTGAAAGGTAAACTCATTCGGAACTTTTAACTGACTCGGAACTTTTGAAAACACAACTCATTCGGAACTTACTGTTCATTGATTCGGAACTTCTGGGAACCCAGATACAGAAACTTAAGCGAAGAACAAGGAAACACGATTTTGATCCAAAAATCACCAAGTTTTTCACCAAAAACTAAAATAAATCAATCACAAAGCATCTACTAATCATAAACTACTAATCCCATCAACAAAAACACAAATCCCAACAACTTTTGAAGATCAAATCAAGAAAAACAAAAACTTAAGAACTTGAAGATAAAGATGATGATGAACAAAATAAAATTGAAAGATTAAACAAAGACTTTGTATTGAATGATTAATGTTTTAACAAGATCAAACAAGAATTAAAATAACAAGATTTAGAAAACAAAGATTAAAATCACCAATCACCCTAGTGGTGATGGTGATGAAACGGAACAGAGAGAAAGAAAATGGGGAAGAAGAAGAAACTAAAAAAAACTAAAAACTTCCTCTAAATGTGTGAGGGGAGGGCTATTTATAGCCTTGTCTTGTGGTTGGTGAGTGGGCTTTCTCCCGTTCTTCTTGTCTTTTCGTCTTTTCAGAAAAGTTTCCGTTTTCGATTCTGATTCGGGATTTGTTGTCGATTAAATTCAACTCGTCTTTTAATTTCTTCGTTTAATAGACTTGAGTTTCTTCGACTTATATAAATCTTCCATCTTTGGTCCTTTTCTTCGATAAATCTTCGAATAGGCCCAGTGACTTCAAATCTTTTGCATCTCTTGGACAATAGACTTTATCTTGAGTCTTTTTCTTCAGTAAAACCCGTGCAATCCCATGTTTTCTTTAATATTCATCCGGCTAGCTCTGAAAACACAATAAACACAAAAACCACGCATAATTCCAAACAAATGATATTAAACACGTGTTTTGGTCTCGTTTTAGCCCGAATTAAGTGGTAAAAGGATGGGTGTTTACACACCTATCAAATCCCCTACACTTAACCATTGCCATGCCCTCATGCAATGCTTAGTGATAAAGCAATTTTTACATTTTTCTCATAATCAATCAACCTTGGCCTTATTTAAATTCTACTAAACAAAAATTTAAAGAAATAAAACTTCAAAGTTACCAAAGGGATAGAAAACCATTTTCAATTGAAAATAGCTACATGGAAATAACTTGCAAAGAAATCAATGACTTACATTAGGGCTTTGGTGCTGCGAAGATTTATCACCCTCAAGTTTCACGTTCCCCAAACTAAGCTTAAAAACGAGATCATTGTTATTATAAGTTAGCAATTCAAACACTTACACACATGGCTTAATTAAATGCTTAAACTCCCTTATTCCTAGGTGTATCTCTTATATTTTTATTTTTGTCTTAGAATGATCATGAAGATGCATTTTTGGACTTATTTCGATAGTTATTTAGGGCTGAAAGCAAAGTAGGACGATTTGATCAATAGTTAGCTAAAGGACAAAATCTCTTAAAACTGCTTCTCGGGATATCAAAAAGTTCATATCTTGGCATAACTTGGTTCACGATTTGAGACCTTTCTCGGGCCGATATTTGGCATGTACTTCATACTTCATATCTTCGAGAGACGTTCTTGAGATAATGGTCTTCTCATCATAATAGAGTTTCTTCGCTTGGAGACTTTTGAGGGGTACTCCAACTTTGTTGACCACGACTTCATGATTATTTCTTCAATCTCTAATTGGGATTTTGAGATACAACGATCCGCCTCCTTTTCGGACTTGGATCTATTTATCCTCATACCTTGTTAGGGTCTTTTCGGATAGACTTCTCCATGATCTTTATGGGAGTTGATTGCTTTTCGTCGTGAGTCTTGATCCTTCATATTGACTTTAGGAATAATGCTTTTCACATCACTTTGGATCTTCAGCAATAAAATTGAATCCTCATGCCTTGTTAGGGCCTTTTCGGACTCGCCAATCTTCGCGCCCCGCTTCATAAGTTATGCCTTGGCTATGAACTCTTATCATTACCGAGCAACTTTTAAACGATCTTGGGCTAGAAGCTAAGTAACTTTTCAAATCGTACGACCTTACTTATTGCAGATAATTTATTAGCAAGTGATGGGAGAAAAGGCAAATAATTACACCAAGTGAGCTTGCGCAAGAATACCGACTTATAATTGACTCTATCATTTCTCGTCCTCCACAATTTAAAATCTCAAGTAATGAGACTCGTGGATACTTAGCCTAATAAACCAATTAAGGTCTACATGGTTAAGGATACTAGCTAGAATAAACTTGGATAAGTCTATTCGGGTTGAGTCAAAATAAACGCAACGGGCCTAATATGTCAAAGACTTCTAAACTAGCTGCACCACTTTATTAAAATTTGACTTTATTGCGGGATATATACATATGAAAGCAACGATAAAAATTTAAAAATTACGACTAAATGGCCAAAGTTAATAAAAAATTTGAAAAATGTTGAAAAATATGATTTTCTGGTTAATTGAAGGCATTTTCATGGAAAAGTCCACTTAAAACTTCGATAGAAGTCCCCCCTACACTTAAGATAAACATTGTCCTCAATGTTTAAGCATGTGGGAAAAGTCTCCCCTACACTTATGACATTGTGCACGTTGGTTAACTCAAGTTAAGGAAGAGACGACTAAAGTGATCAATTTCAAATGTGAGTATGAAGAAAATTGAATCACGATAGTTGAGAGATAGAACCGGATTTCGGATAAACACGGGAGCACGGTTCTTCAAAGATTCCAAGAGTGCACTTATCCCTGTAATCACAACATACAAAGAAAAACACATATAGAAGTCCCCCCCTACACTTAGGGGATTAAAATATAAAAGGATAGATACTCGGGCTGCCTCCCGAGGAGCGCTTGTTTTTGATAACCGAGTCACGAGCCTGACTCGACCCAAAATTAGTTCATGGGGAACATGGTGAGGGATGGAATCACCTCCTGAGAGGTGTCCTCACCAAAGTACAACTTCACTCGTTGTCCATTCACCTTAAAATTTGGTCCATCAGGTTGAGCGAGCTCGAGAGTACCATATGGAAAAATTTGGGCAATGGTGAATGGGCCGGACCAACGAGATTTGAGCTTTCCCGAGAAGATTTTCAACCGAGAGTTAAAAAGTAAGACTTTGTCTCCAACGTGGAACTCTCGGTTTTTGATCTTGGAGTCGTGAATGAGCTTAGTTCTTTCCTTATAGATCAAAGAATTTTCATAAGCCTCATTACGGAGTTCATTCAGCTCATTGAGTTGGATCTTGCGTAGGTCACCGGCTTTGTTTATATCAAAATTAGCCCACTTCAAGGCCCAATAAGCCTTGTGCTCCAACTCAATGGGGAGGTGGCACGCTTTCCCGTACACAAGACGATAATGCGTACAGCCGATTGGGGTCTTGTAAGCAGTACGGAAAGCCCACAAAGCATCATCAAGTTTATCAGCCCATGAGGCACGATGCTCTCCCACGGTCCTTTCAAGAATTCGCTTCAGCCCTCGGTTGGATATTTCAGCCTGGCCATTAGTTTGTGGGTGGTAGGCTGTGGAAAGACGATGGTTTACACCGTACTTAGCCATGACTCGAGCAAATTGGTCATTGCAGAAATGAGTCCCACGATCACTAATAATGGCGCGAGGCACACCGAATCTAGCGAATAGAGCTTTCAAAAAGTTACAAACCACCCTTGCGTCATTAGTGGGCAAAGCTTTGGCTTCAACCCACTTTGAAATGTAGTCAACGGCTACAAGGATGTATTTGTTTCCTTTAGAAGAAGGGAAAGGCCCCATAAAGTCGATACCCCAAACATCAAAAATTTCACACTCTTGAATGAAATTCTGAGGCATCTCGTCTTTATGTGTGATTTTGCCTTGCTTTTGGCAAACATCACATCGTTTGACCATATCGTGAGCATCACGGTATATGGAGGGCCAATAAAATCCGGAATCAAACACTTTTTTAGCAGTGTAGTTGGGACCAAAGTGACCACCGGTGGGTCCTTTGTGGCAAGCATTAAGGATTTCAGACGCTGCCGGTCCATCAACACATCGGCGAATAATCAGGTCAGCGCATTGTTTGAATAGGTAAGGGTCGTCCCAAAAGTAAGTCTTGATGTCGGTGAAGAACTTCTTCTTTTGCTGGGACGTCAACCCTTCCTTGAGAATTCCACCCGCCAAGTAGTTTGCAAAGTCCGCAAACCACGGGGTTTCATTCGGCTTCGAGTTTATAGACATTAAGGTCTCCAAGGGAAAAGAATCATTGATTTCTTTGGTCGGATGATCCCCTTGGTAAGGATCCTCAAGTCTGCTAAGATGGTCCGCGGCTAGGTTTTCTGCTCCTTTTTTATCGCGGATTTCGATTTTAAATTCCTGGAGCAGCAAAACCCAGCGAAGAAGTCTTGGTTTGGAATCTTGCTTTGTTAACAAGTACTTCAGCGCGGAATGATCGGTATACACAATGGTGGTGGAAAGGACAAGATAGGGGCGGAATTTTTCAAAAGCATAGACAACAGCTAAAAGCTCTTTTTCGGTTGTCGTATAATGCAATTGTGCCCCCGTCATTGTCTTGCTAGCGTAATGGATCGGTTGGAAGTGTTTGTTCACTCTTTGTCCAAGAACCGCTCCAATAGCAAAATCGCTAGCATCGCACATCAACTCAAAGGGCAGCTCCCAATTAGGGGTAACCAAGACGGGTGCCTTAGTTAGCTTATCCTTAAGCGAGTTGAAGGCTTCAAGGCACTCTTTGGAAAAGATAAAAGGAGTATCTTTTTCCAAGAGGTGGGTCATCGGGCGAGCGATTTGAGAAAAATCTTTGATAAATCGACGGTAGAAGCTCGCATGACCCAAGAAACTTCTCACACCCTTCACGGTTGAAGGTGGAGGCAACTTTGCGATAACATCGACTTTAGCACGATCTACTTCAAGACCGGCTTTCGAGATCTTATGTCCAAGCACGACGCCTTCTTTTACCATAAAATGGCATTTTTCCCAATTTAGAACAAGGCGAGTGTCTTCGCACCGCTTTAGCATACGTTCTAAATTGGCAAGGCAAGATGAGAAGGAATCCCCGAAGACCGAGAAATCATCCATGAAGACTTCCATGGTTTGTTCAACCATGTCATGGAAGATAGCTAACATGCACCTTTGGAAAGTCCCGGGCGCATTACATAAGCCAAAAGGCATTCTTTTGTAAGCGAAAGTGCCATAGGGACAAGTGAATGTAGTCTTCTCTTGATCTTGGGGATCGATGGGTATTTGGAAATAACCCGAGAAACCATCGAGAAAGCAGTAATATTCATTACCGGCTAAACGTTCAAGCATTTGGTCCATAAAAGGTAGAGGGAAATGATCCTTTCTCGTGGCATCATTGAGTTTGCGGTAGTCTATACAAACTCTCCACCCAGTAACGAGACGAGTGGAAATCAACTCGTTGTGTTCATTGGGAACAACGGTTATTCCGCCCTTCTTGGGCACACAATGGATTGGACTAACCCACGGTGAATCCGAAATAGGGTAAATCATACCCGCATCAAGAAGTTTGATAACCTCTGTTTTGATGACTTCATGGATTTTTGGATTCACCCTTCGTTGGCTTTGAATAGTGGGCTTGAAGTCGTCCTCCATGAGAATTTTGTGTGTGCAGAAGTGAGGATCAATTCCACGAATATCCGAAATCTTCCAAGCAATAGCCTTCTTATGAGCTTTCAGCACGGCAACGAGGCGAGTCTTCTCTTCATCTTTCAAATCTGTTGCAATAATGACGGGTGACTTCTTGTTGTCGTCAAGGAACACGTACTCGAGATGTGGCGGCAACTCCTTAAGTTCCAAATCCGGAGGATTTTCGACGGGAGGCGTTTTCAAAGTCGTGGCATCGATAGCAATAACCGTGGGAGATGGAGGCGAAGGATTGTCTTCGGTGAGAAGATTGTCAAAGAAATTCATGTCTTCATCCCCCTCGGTGGGAGAATCATTAGTAGCTAAATTCACATCTCCCATGGTATCTTCAAGATTGTTCCAGAATAAATCACTATCTCCAAATAGAGACAACGATGAATCAATGGAGGACACGGTCTCAACATTGGGAAGAGAAGTAGGCATACTTTTGCAAGCATCATTAAAGTGTTCTTCACAAGCCTCATCAAGAACGTCAATACAATTAACGCTCTCATATGAATAAGGTTGTTTAGACAACTTTCCCATGTTGAAGACTACTTTATCGTCACCCACTCTCATGATAAGCTCACCGGCTTCAACATCAATGAGAGTGCGACCGGTCCTAAGGAATGGACGACCAACAATCAGTGGCACACGGGGGTCCATCTCGTAGTCGACGACAACAAAAATCAGCAGGGAAGGTGAATTTGTCGACTCCTACAATGACGTCTTCGGCTATCCCCACTGGATAAGCAACCGTACGGTTGGCCAATTCCAAAGTCATTTTAGTGGGGACTAGCTCTGGGAGAGATAATTGCTTCCAAACACTTAGAGGCATGAGATTAATACTGGCACCTAGATCGGCTAGGGCCATGCAATTCTCTACTCCCGGGAAATTGCAAGGGATAAGAAAACGACCCGGATCACCAAGCTTGATTGGCAATTTCCTTAAGAGCACTGCAGAGCAGTTCTCATTAAGTTGGGTGTTGGCGAGATCGAGGAGCTTTTCCTTGTCGCTCAGAAGATCTTTAAACATTTTGGCGTATTTGGGCATGTGAGCGAGAGCCTCAGCGAAGGAGATATTGAAATTCAGTTGTTTGAACATTTTAAGGAAATTCGAAACCTGAATATCATCCTTGCTCTTTTGCATCTCTTTCCTCAACCTTGAAGGATAAGGTATATTGGAAGAAGAGGAAGGCTTTAGGGTAATAGGATCACTCACAACCACGGGTGGAGGAGGGGTAGAAAGAAGAGGTGGAGAAATTGGGGAAGGAGAAGGATGAGGAATAGGAGCAGGCGACTCGTTCTCCTTAGTCACAACCACCGGTGGAGGTATAGGAAGCTCGGGTTCCTTGGTACCTTTACCACTTCGAGTAGTGATTGCTTTCATCTCCCCTCTTGGGTTCGCAACGGTGTTACTCGGAAGAGTACCCGAAGAAGAGGGTTGATTACCTTGGAAGAAACTAGCCATCATGTTCCTCAGATCATTGGTTTGGCTATCCAACGTAGTTCTCATATCGGCTCTCAAATCATTTCCTTGCTTGACCAAGTCTGCCTTCAAATTGCGCACTTCCTCTTGGAGATTTCCCACTATCACATCATTGGTCCTCATATAGGTTGCAACCTCTTGGTGTAATGCAGTGGTGGCTTGGTTGGGAGGAGCATTGTATGCAGGTGGTTGGTAAGCAGGTTGTTGGTAGACTTGATTGTTACGTTGAGGTGGTTGTTGTTGCTTGTGAGGTGGGATGTATGGTTGTTGAGGTTGTTGTTGTTGTTGAGGAGGGCGGTTGAGGTTTTGTTGTTGATTTTGGTTGGTAGGAGGAAAGCCAGGTGGTGAAAGATAGTTGTTTGATCGATAGCTAAGCAAGTTACGGTCACCTTGAGGTCTAGCTTGATAAGCAGGTTGTTGGTAGGTGCCATATGCCGCATTCACATTCTCAGCAGGGTAATCTTGGGTGGCGGTACAAGTTGTGTAAGAGTGGGGACCACCGCATATCTCACAAGGTTGGCTGACAGCGTTCACTTGTGCGTTTTTGGCGTTGTTGCTTTTGTTGTTGCTGACGGTGTGGGTGACAAGCGATTCAAGAAGCGTAGTGATTTTGTCTAATCGCTTGTCGCTGTCATTAGTGCTAGCACTAGCGACATTGGTCCTAACACTCTTGGTTTGCACACGAGACTTGTTCTCAATGATGTCCCAAGCAGCATTGGAAGTCTTAGCCAATAAATTACCCCCCGAGGCACTGTTCAGTGAATCTTGGTCACTCATGCTTAAACCATTGTAAAAAGTATTGATTTGATGTACTTTGGTAAAACCATGTTGTGGGCATTTTCTTAAAAGATCTTTAAAGCGATCCCAAGATTCACTGAATGACTCATCGTACTTTTGTTCAAAATTTATGATCTCATTCCGCAAAGCGGTAGTACGAGAGGGTGGAAAAAAGTAGTTGATAAACTTTGTTTCCAAATCCGTCCACGAGAGAATACTCTGTGGCGGTTCCTTAGCAAGCCAATGCCGGGCTTGTCCCTCTAAAGAAAAGGGAAAAAGTTGTAACCTTATAACCTCCTGTGGAACTCCATTGAACTTGACCGTGTTGGTGAGTTGTAGAAATCTCTTGATATGGTCGTGTGGGTCATCAATGGTTCGTCCCAAGAATGGTTGAGCTGAGACCATCTGGATAAAGCCTGATTTTAGCTCGAAATTGTTGGCGGCAATTGGTGGTATAACAATTGGATCCGTGTTGCCATCGACATGAGCTTGGAGCAATTCAATCATTGGGCGATTATCCGGAAGGGGCTCATTGTTGTTGTTATTCATGTTGTTGAAAGGTGGGTTGTTGTTGTTATTATTATTGTTTGGAGGTGGTATGTTATTGTTGTTTTGTACACCAGCCATGTCTAAGTTATCGAGAGGCTCGGGCTCTTGATAAGACGTGGATCGAGTGCGCATACACCTGCAAAAGAACGAACAAAGAGAAACAAAGCACAAATATTTTTTGTTTTTATGTTTTTTTTAATTTTTTTGTATTTTTGAAAATTTTATATTTTTTAGTTGTTTTTGAAAATTTTCTTGAAAAAGTAACGTTCACGGGGAACGGATCCCAAAATCCAAGTTCTCACAAAAAACTTTTGATCTTAACGAGAAGAGCCGACAGCGGCGCCATTTGATACATGCTTTTTGCTAGGGTTCAGATTTACTCTCGATATCCTCTCGAATTGATCTCGGTCTTAAGTGGAATGATTGTTCTTGGTTACTAAATAAAAGGGTTTGGTTTTCTAAACTAATAAATAGTGGAAATGAAAATTTAAATCAAAGACAATTACTTTAATTATGATTAACAAAGACTTGTATTAAACTTAAAATTAAAATTAAGATTAAAATTAAAATTGAAATTAAAGTTCAATAAGCATAAAGGAATAGTAAAGCAAACAAACAGTAACCTAAAAGAAAAATTGATTCGGAACTTTAACCTTTGGTTCGGAACTTACTCAAAGACAACTCATCCGGAAGTTACTGTTCATTGATTCGGAACTTTCTCATTCGGAACTTACTGGCTTGGTTCGGAACCTTCCGAATGAAGGTTTGGTTCGGAAGTCTTGCTTGGTTCGGAACCTTCCGAATGAAGGTTTGGTTCGGAACTTAGCTTGGTTGATTCGGAACTTTCCGGATGAAGGGTTGGTTCGGAAGTTTTTAAACTGGTTCGGAACTTTTGAAAGGTAAACTCATTCGGAACTTTTAACTGACTCGGAACTTTTGAAAACACAACTCATTCGGAACTTACTGTTCATTGATTCGGAACTTCTGGGAACCCATATACAGAAACTTAAGCGAAGAACAAGGAAACACGATTTTGATCCAAAAATCACCAAGTTTTTCACCAAAAACTAAAATAAATCAATCACAAAGCATCTACTAATCATAAACTACTAATCCCATCAACAAAAACACAAATCCCAACAACTTTTGAAGATCAAATCAAGAAAAATAAAAACTTAAGAACTTGAAGATAAAGATGATGATGAACAAAATAAAATTGAAAGATTAAACAAAGACTTTGTATTGAATGATTAATGTTTTAACAAGATCAAACAAGAATTAAAATAACAAGATTTAGAAAACAAAGATTAAAATCACCAATCACCCTAGTGGTGATGGTGATGAAACGGAACAGAGAGAAAGAAAATGGGGAAGAAGAAGAAACTAAAAAAAACTAAAAACTTCCTCTAAATGTGTGAGGGGAGGGCTATTTATAGCCTTGTCTTGTGGTTGGTGAGTGGGCTTTCTCCCGTTCTTCTTGTCTTTTCGTCTTTTCAGAAAAGTTTCCGTTTTCGATTCTGATTCGGGATTTGTTGTCGATTAAATTCAACTCGTCTTTTAATTTCTTCGTTTAATAGACTTGAGTTTCTTCGACTTATATAAATCTTCCATCTTTGGTCCTTTTCTTCGATAAATCTTCGAATAGGCCCAGTGACTTCAAATCTTTTGCATCTCTTGGACAATAGACTTTATCTTGAGTCTTTTTCTTCAGTAAAACCCGTGCAATCCCATGTTTTCTTCAATATTCATCCGGCTAGCTCTGAAAACACAATAAACACAAAAACCACGCATAATTCCAAACAAATGATATTAAACACGTGTTTTGGTCTCGTTTTAGCCCGAATTAAGTGGTAAAAGGATGGGTGTTTACACACCTATCAGCAAACGTTGACAAGAATATAGCCGTTGGGCGTTGATGGGTTATTTTTTACCGTTGACACTCATTGGGACCTACCCAGTTGTTATTTTTGACAAATTTTGGGGCCGTAATTTTGGGAGTAGATAACTTTTAATTAATGCACAAGATAACTTATTTTCTTTTCATATTTTCATCATTATATTTTGAAAATACTTGCCTTATTTTTGACCAATAACATGTGCCTATCTCTCCTATATATTTGGCTCCTATTTTTAAACAGGGTACTATCATATTCTTGTCTAACACTTTTTTCTCCTATAATTCATCTTTCATCAATCTTTCACAAACAGCTTTCTTCAACAATGGCACCAAAGTTTAAACCAAGTGACTTGGTATTGGGATTCAGGAGTCAGCACAACATGATTGCTTATTTGGCGGCTGATGATACTTAGTTTCCACAATACACTCAGATGGTGGCGTATTTGAATGCATCTCCACTAAGGTATGCACTTTCTCATGCTCTTTTCATCCTTGTCACTCATATTAAACAGTTTTGGAACACTGTTAGTTCCTCAACGCTTAATAATGTGACTACATTAACAGCTATAGTTCATGGGCGTACTTGGGTGGTTACTGAAGCCTTGGTTCGCCAGGCTTTGCATCTTAATGATGCAGATGGTATAACCACTCTCCCCATTAATGAAATAGAACAAGGACTTCGGGCTTTGGGGTATCCTTTCCCTGATGAGGGTACTTTAAATAAATATCATAAACAAGAGTTTCCCCCAGCCTAGAAGTACCTCCTATATGTCATCCTTCAATGTTTGAGTCCCAAATGTACTGCACATAATGAAATTAACAGATCCATTGCTAGTGCAATTGTGTTCATTACAAATGGGAAAAAGTATAATTTTTCAAAATTAATTTTTGATGGCATGTGTAAAAACAAAGGGAATAAGATGACTTTGGCTTATCCCAGATTTTTACAAATGATTTTTGATGACCAAGGGTATTGCACAAGGGATCATGATGATTTTTATGAGATCCCTGTTGATATGAGCTTTTTTAGTCATATCAATTATATCATAAAACAACTTAAAAGTGCATAAAATGTATCATTATTGCCTTGTATATGTTGTTTTCTTGTTTGTATGTGTGTAGGTACCAAGTTCGCAAAAATCGGCAAAACCGGCACGAGTTTGAAGAAAAGATCAAGAAGCCACAAATCACGTCCGTTTTCGAGGATTTAATTTTATCAAAGGTTTATGGGCCAAGTGGGTCCCACAAATGCTTATTGGTTCTGAAAGCCCAATATTGGGAAACAAGTATTAACTCTTGGTTATGGCCCTTATCATCAAAGCCCAAATTCAGCCTAATTAAGAAGAGACGGATTGACCAAGCCCAATATGATATAAAAGATGAAACCAAAGGCCCATTTTGGAGTATAAGTCGATTAGGGCTTAGGTTTTGTTGTGTAAAAAATGTTTTGAGAAGTCTTTTCATCATCAGTCATTTGACTTTTTCACCAAACGTTTTTATCCACCCATTCACTTCCAAACGATTTAAACCCCACCCACACATGTCACGTTTATCCATCCCACACATATATTTCCTCCACACGTTTTCACCACCACACACATTAAAAAACTATTCGATACATCCAAAGTATCACCTTTCTTCCCCAAAAATAATAACCAGATAAATCAACTGTTCACAAACCCTAGTTAATTAGTTCGTTCGAATTAATTGGGGGTTTTTATTCACATGTTTAATTCAAGCGTGTGAGTAAATAATTCCCCAAGGATTCGGAAGAGAGGAGTGGGAGAGAGAAGAGCTACGTGGCAGGATACTACTGGAGGAAACACATCATTTTCCTCAATCAGCCAATCAAGAGGCAGCAAAGAAACACAACTAGCACACACGGATGCCACGTTGGCAATCCGTGTGCTAGTTGTGTCCTATCAACCATCCGATCAAAACAATCATGAGAGAGAAATGATCTAATGGCCAAAATGAAGAAGGAATATGCTGGAGAATATTCGGAGATGCTTCCTCAACAGTCCTTGGGGATGGCTATAAAAACCCCCAAAAAATACTTGTAATTCATTCCAATTTTTACTTTATCGTTATAATGTTTAGATAGATAGGGAAATTTGTATTACTCTTTTTATTAGTATTGTAACGAATCTGAGTTGAATAAAAGTTATTTTTTAAGTTTCAATTTGACTCTTACTTTTCTGTTATATTTTTATTACAAGTTTTCTCATGATAATCTGTTTAGCATTATAAATATATTAATTGATTAGAGTTTTTACCATAACTTTAATTAATTAATTAAAAGTGAATTCGGAAGATTATCTATCCCCACTGGATAGACATAATATTGAAACTGTGAAGATTTATACTGTTTCGAATATTATTTTGGTCCGATTGATTCGATGGTGACGAAGGGTGGTGGTCGTATGGTGATATATTTCGTTGTTTCTGTTTCATAAAGACTGTTCAGCGCAGATCTTCTACTCAACGGATACTACAAAAGGTTCTAGTTCCTTTTTATTTCTTATTTTAATTTTGTTTAAGTTTGATGTTATATGATTTCACTGTGTAGTTTGGTTAGTTTTATAAAATCTGTCTGAATATTTAAATTTTTGGTTAACTTACTGTTTGGATTTAAAAGTTTAAGTTATTTTAAGATTTTGTTTTAGGAATCTGCTCTTGTTGTTTTGGTTTGATTTAACTGAACTAATAATCTGTTAAGCTGGTATTAACATGTTCTTGGTTATAATTTTTATTGAAATATTATGTTTGAATTTACCTAGAACTGCTATGAAAGTCTTAATATAACGGATAATGAGTAAACTGATATAAGCTGACGAGTTAATTAAATGATTAATTAAACGGTTAGCTTGTTAGTGTTTTATCTGTCATCATTTTCTGCTTTTCATAATTGTATTAAGATGGTTGTTTGTTTGAAGTTGAATCGTTGGGGTGTTTGTTCTTTTTAGATTTTAACAAGATGACTTATGAATGAATGTTAATTTTGTTCTTTTTGAATGCAATTGTAATCAAGTTAAGGTGCTGCTATGTTTGAATTTTAGCTGTTACGAGTTCGCTAGTTCATTTTAGTTTGGTTGACGTAATTATATAGGCTGTTAGGATTTTTAGACGTGCTTGACTGGTGATAGAACTGATCATAGAGTGCTGAGTACTTCTACTTTAGCATAGCTCTTTTAAATTTTGCTGATTCGTTTTGTTATATCTTATGCTGAATTTTGTTAACTATCCGATTTAACTGATCTGATATCTTATTATAATTGTTCTTTTAAGCTGTTAGTTATAGCAGCAGTCCACAAGTCACCTCCTGTGACTCCAAACAACTTACTGTCAAAAAAAGAAATTAAATCACAAAAATGGGTTCCTTCCTAGGACTCGAACCTGTGACCTCCTGGTCACATGCCTTGCATGTTTGCCAACTGAGCTAAGAGCTCTTTTGGGTTTTATTTCCTTTAGAATAATTAATATAATAATGTTTAATCTCGCAGATTTCTTTTAGAAGCAATTTCAACCTTAATTACGTTTAGAAATAATTTAATTAGTATTTGCATTAAAGTAAATTTTGAATTTTAAATAAATATTAAATAGTTTTAAAATAAAAATAAAGATAAAAGTAAAAATATTTTATTAGTTTAATTAATTTTCAAATTATTAGATTTCTATTATTTTAGATTTAAATAAAATTAGTTTTTAAAATAATAGATTTAGTATAAGTAAATTTTTATAAAGTAATTAGTTTAAAAAGTTTAATTAGATTTTTAAAATAGATTAAAAGTTATTTTTATTAAATAGATTTATTTTTATAGATTTTTAAAATAGATTAATCTTTAAATAGTGTTTTAAATTTTAAGTAATTAATTGTTTTAGATTTAATTATAGCGGGGTTAACGATTCATGCACTTTAGGATTAAAAATAGTTTAAAATTGGTAGATTTTAATTTAAGTTTAAAAACCGAAAACCAATTCAAATCGATTGTCCAAATCAAAACAAAAAACGTCTCAAATTCACTCGATCTTCGTGTACAACGAACTCGGTTCATCACGTGTTTAATTGAATTCGTCATTGGTAATACTAGTCTATTACTTTTTCCTAAAGGTAATTTTCTAGTTTACCCAATAACGTAATCTAATTATCACTATACTATCACGATCACATCAAAAATTTTGGCGCCGCTGCCGGTGATCTTGTGTACGATTCGTCTTTGTGGAGATTTGTTGATCGTTGATTTGAAGACCCTTTCCGTCCTCGAAAAGTTTTGTTATTTTTCTATTATATAGTATGTATCGTTTTTCTCGTTTTTTGTGAATAATATATTGTATTACATAGAACAATAAATTTACATACTTTTCAAATAAGGCCTTAGTTGGGATTTCATCACCTAGCTATTGTAGTCGAATCCAAAATAAAAATAAAAGGCAAAATAGATAAATACTAATAAGAAGTTTGAACTCGATTTATACAAACTATAAGGTGGGTATAAGGCGACGTGCTATAAAAGGCCGTCTAAGGAAAAAGGTTTTTAAGTGCTTTGTGCCACCTCGTTTCCCCGCTTGCTTGTGCGTATATTGAGAGGGACGACCTATTATTGGTTTGCCGACTCAAGTAGTAATAAATCTTGTTTTTGTTGTTTACTTATTGAACCTCGAGACGTTTAGGTTTTCACCTATCGTTTTAAAGTCGACCGAGGGTAATTTACTTCCATAGTAGTTATCCTTATTCCTTTTTTTTATAGATCATTTTTTATTGAGCAATACCAAAAATAATCTTCTTCTTGTCTAATTTCTTTTCTTCAATCCTCTAAATTCTCGTCTTTGTAGTGTATGCAATTACGTTCTTCTCGTCTTGTGATTGATTTTAATAGGCATGAAAATATTCCTCGTAGAAATAGAAATCGTCAACAACGAATAGTGGAACCCGAGCTTCCACCTATTGTTGTAGAGATGGCCGATAACCGAACAATAGAGGAATTGCTCCGTGCACCCACTGAAGGGTATGGGGAAGCAATCGTTGTGCCGGCTATTTTGGCGGATCATTATGAGATTAAGACGAGTCTTTTATCGCTCATTCGTGCCGACCAATTTCGTGGCAATGAGACCGATAACCCGCACTCTCACATTCGGAACTTTCTTCGAATTACCTCGACTCTCAAGTTTAGAGATGTGCCGAATGACGCGATTAAGCTCATGCTTTTTCCGTACTCGCTCGAGGGTAATGCTAAGATTTGGTATGAGAAAGAACCACCGGGTTCGATCTTAACATGGGATGATTTAGTGTCTAAGTTCATGAATTATTTCTTTCCACCGTCCAAAACAACACACTTTAAGAACGAGATCACTAGATTTGAACAAAAAGTGCATGAATCGTTTGGGGTAGCTTGGGAAAGATTTAATGATTTGTTGAGACAATGTCCACACCACGGTTTCTCGGAATTGCATCAAATTAATACTTTTTATAATGGGCTAAATATGATTGAACAAGATTCTTTAAATGCCGCCGCGGGTGGTAATCTTTTAAGAAAAACTCCAAGAGACGCGTGGGGAATAATTGAGAATAAATCTAGAGCATAATATTCACGAAACACACCGGTTGTTTCCAATGTGAATCCCGAGATTGCTAGATTGGACTCTAAGATTGATAGTGGATTCGCGACTTTGTTGAGTGAGATTAGGAAGAATCCTCATGGATCCATTAATATGGTTGAGAATGTTTGTGTATCATGTGGTGGAGCACATCCTAATTATGCTTGTTCAACCACGGGGTTTGATCAAGCTAGTGCTTTTGTCGCGACGGGAACTTATGGCTCTAACGGTCAAGTTCCTCGTCAAAATCTTGTTGCTCCACCGGGTTTTCCACCGGCTCAAAATAGGTACAACAATGGAAACAATGGGAATAATTTTAACCGTGGTAACCAAGGGAATTATAATCAAGGAAATGGGTTTAATGCTAATCAAAACAATCAAGGTTTTCAAAGCAATAATCAAAATGATTTGTCAAGCTACATTAAAACGAATGAGGCAAATTTGAAAGCTTTTCAAAATAACATCCAAGGACAAATGGCAACTTTGAAAAATGAGTTTCAAAATACGATTAAAGGGCAAAACAATAAGATTGAGCTTAATCAACAAAGACTTGAACAAAACCAAAACCGTTTTGGGCAAAGATTAGAGCAAAGTCAAAATCCTATGCAACAAAGTTTGAAACAAGGTCAAAATAAATTGCTTTCGATGTTTGAGGGATCCATGTCTAAACCGTCATCTTCTTCGGGTTGCTTACCTAGTAACACCATTCCAAACCCGAAGGGAGAGCTTAAGGCCATAACCGTTTATGATGATTGTGAGAATTTAGATGAAGTTGAAGTGATTGAGTTTAAGCCTCCACCTAAGGAAACTATTCTAGAAGTCACTAAGGCTACTTTGAATGTGATTAGTACCTCGGTTTTCTTTGATTTCTTTCCCAAGAAGTATAAAGATCCGGGTCAATTCTTGATACCTTGTGTTTTTAATGAGCTTGGGGTTTGCAAAGGCCTAGCCGATCTAGGAGCTAGCATTAACATAATGCCCCTAGCCCTTTGGAAAACTATTGACTATGCACCACTGAGTACCACTCGTATGATCATTGAGCTTGCTAATGGTACCACCACTCAACCGGTTGGTATAGCGGAAAATGTCATTATGAAAGTGGGAAATTTCTTGTACTTAGCCGATTTTGCTATAGTTCATTATGAGACCAATCCTCGTGTGCCTATTATTCTAGGACGACCATTTTTGTGCACGGCTCAAATTCAAGTTGATATGAGGAAAGAGGAAATTAAATTGTTTTATGGGGATAAAAGCATTGTTTTTAAACCGGAAAAGAATCCAAGATTTGCTTCTAAGAAAGTTGAAAGTGTTAAACTTGTTGAAACAATTGAAAGTAATAAGAAAGCTCTTTTTGATAAAGGTGTTTTTCCAATTTTGGAAACTCCATTTTGTGAAAGTAAAAAGTTAAATTCAAATGAAGAAGCTTGCTTTGTTGAAACATGTTGTAACCTTTCCTCATCTACACTCACTCCACACGAGGATGATAGTGCTAAGATTGAAAAACAAATTGATGATTACTTAAGTGAGCCATTTGATGCTAGTGAGTTTGTTAGTGAGAATTTTGATCCCGAGTGTGATATTGCTTTAATTGAACAATCTTTGAAAATGGACTCATTTTCACTCTCTTCTAAGGATCATATTGATGTTCCTAAGGCACAATCTTCAATTGAAGAGCCTTTGATTCCTAACCTCACACCGAGTGAGGTTAGTGACTATTCATGTGATAAGTTCATCGATGAACTCTTTGCTATCATTGATCCACTTCCACGGGGAAGTGAAGACGTTACCGATCTCGAGATCGAGCGTGATTCTTGTGTTTTACCTACCATTCTCGAAGAATTCGCCGATGAATTTCCTTCAAATGAGAATGATGATCTTGTATCCGAGTGTGATACACTCGATACTTTGTCGGATATCTCTTGTGATGACAAGATTGAT
Organism: Glebionis coronaria; assembly: GCA_025667525.1. Taxonomy (NCBI): domain Eukaryota; kingdom Viridiplantae; phylum Streptophyta; class Magnoliopsida; order Asterales; family Asteraceae; genus Glebionis; species Glebionis coronaria. Next base: position 306,732 of record JANFOE010000126.1, on the reverse strand, counting down.
GACACCTTTATGACTTACTCAAATCCTCTCTTTGAAGCTTCATTGAACAATAATCCATTGTTTCAAGAGGATTTTGAGAGCATCATACCTCCTACATCTCACAACCTTTGTGATGATGAGCTTCTTATGAAGGAGGTTGATGAGTTTCTTTATATAGACATGCCTTCGGAATTTGAGGAAGAGTCTAATGACGGTGATGAAGACTCTTGGTTTGATCACCCGATTTATGATGATGATAATGTTGACCCGGAGGGAGAAATTACTTTTGCTCCAATTATCCTTCCCACTCGCTTTGATCTTAATGTGCGGGTTTTTCATGCGACTCGTTTTGAGTACCATGACCCCTTTATTCACATTCCTAAGAGTGATAAGGTCAACAAAGTCATGCAAGTTGATACAATTAGAGTTGAGACTTTTATACCACCTTTACCATGTGCTTTATATGATTTAGGATTAGCATGGGGGGACGACACCGTGTTGTCCATTCTTTTATCCACCGAGGACGAGGTATTCGACCCCGGAATCGTTGGGAAATCTCGATCTTTCACCGATGCAATAATTGAAAGACTTTTTAATCATCTTGGTGCGAGTTTATCTCGGGGAGCATGCTACATCCATACCATTGTTTGTGACTACCATCTCTTTTTAGAGATTTATGTTGGAGTTTTATCCTTTTGTTTGTCTTTCGACAACGAGGATGTAATCTTTGACCCCGTCATCGTGCTTTATCATGGATTTTATTACAATATGCCGGTTTTCACCTTTTTCCCCAAGGACCAATGAATGCGGGGATCGAGTCGAGCTCATGACTCGGTGAACAAAAACGAGGTGCCTTGTGGGGGAGACCCATACATTCTATCTTCTCTCTGTTTTCTAACACTAATAAGGCTTGATCTTTCAAGCTCGTGCTCATGTTTTGTTGTGTTGTGAATCTTAGGTATGACCCTAACTTTTGAAGACTCTCGTGTTCGGTTTTTGTCGGTCCACTTGATCTTCCATTCTTTGAATGCCAAAAAGGGGCACACACTCTTTACCCTTGATTTTTATCGGCTAACGTTTTATCTTGAGGCATAATTAATAAACGGCTTATAGATCTGCGTGCTCTTTTCATGCTAGGAATTTGCATTAGACTCTTCGTATTTTAGCAAGGGGGTGTCACTCTTGAGCTAAGAAACATTGAGGACAATGTTTGGTTTTAGCATTGGGGGAGTCAATCGATATAATCGCTTGCAATTGCTTTTGTCGTGTCTAAACGTATTTGTTTTTCTCATTTTTTTGAAAATTTTTAAATTTTTAGTGTTATTTTTAAGTTTTAATAAATAAAATAAGTGCTTTTGACACGAATGTAGGCTTTCCGTTGGTGAAAATAAGAATAGTTTTTGACTCGACTCGGTTTTTAACCTTAGCTTTTCCTTAACGTATTTGAATTAAGTTTTGCTAGGCTTTTATATAGGGAGCTTTAAAACACGAAAGTCTTAATTCATACGAGTTAAGAACAAGAACTTTTCGCAAGTTCCTATAATTGATCCTAGAAAGTCGTTTATTAAGGGAACTTTAAAACGCAAATTCTAAAACTTGAAAAAGTATAAGAAGATGCAAGATCCTATAGATGACTTGAAAACCCAAAACTTTGATTTAATAGGCTAAGTATCCATTGATTTCACATTTCTGAAATTTTACAATATGGAGAACAAGAGATGATAGAGGTCAATCATAAGTTTCTAAGGTTAAATCCTTCTTTGTGCAAGTATTTTTGTGTTTGATTTAATCTCCTCGTATTTACTTTCCACACTTGAATAATAATTGCTTAATAAATGAAGTTTTTAGCGGTTTAGGCTTGATATCTTAACTCGTAACTCCTTCTTTTTCTTCCCTTGTAATTAAAGTGAGAACACATTAAGGGTGTCAGCGTCATGGACTTTTGATCATGGGATTGCGGAAATTTGGCTTACTATACATATCATATTAATAAAGAAGAATAAATAAAAGCATGTTCTCTAGGAGCCTTCGGGTGGGAGTCATGTAGCACTAACCTTGTCATTAGAGCCTTAGGGTGTATGTCAAGGGGCGTGTTGAATAAAAATTGCTTCATCATTATGATCCGTAAGGTGGGATGGTGAATTCAATTCCCTTATTTTTGTCCAAGGAGCCTTCGGGTGTGGATTTTAAATAAGAAGCACAATTGCATCTTAAAGAGCCAAAAGGTGTTATGATGTAGTTGTTGCTAACTCCATTAATAAGGTCATAATTGACTTTGGAGGTTTTATTGTTGCTTTTAAGTAGCCATATTAGCCAAATTTCGGGTCCGGGATTTATCCCTAAATCGTGTTAAGTTATCCTTGATGTGGGCTTTCTTTAGTGACAACGGTTTTTGAAGTCGAGGTTAGGTTTTGAGTGTTGAGTTTACACCGTTCTTGCCTTTATTTTGGACTAATAAATATCAAATAAGTCAAATGAGCCTTTGGGTGAATGACAAATAAAATCTAGAGATACAATTAGGAATTATAGGAGATTGAGTTTAACACAAATTACTTGTATGAGTTGGTTTAATTTTGGGGCTTATGATTGACAATGATCTTGTTTTTGCACTTGGCATGGAAAAGTGAAAAGTCGGGGACGATGAATCTATTTGAGTTTTATGATCCTTAAAGTTATTTTTCAATAATGAAAGCAATACATTATGTCTTTGCAAAATAAAGTTGTCAAAATCTTGAACAATGGTGTAGTTAGAGTTTTATTTTAACATTGCGTGAGGACACGGCAATTGCTTAGCAAGGGGGAGTTCGATATGAGCTATTTTAGTCATATCAATTATATCATAAAACAACTTAAAAGTGCATAAAATGTATCATTATTGCCTTGTATATGTTGTTTTCTTGTTTGTATGTGTGTAGGTACCAAGTTTGCAAAAATCGGTAAAACCGGCACGAGTTTGAAGAAAAGATCGAGAAGCCACAAATCACGTCCGTTTTCGAGGATTTAATTTTATCAAAGGTTTATGGGCCAAGTGGGTCCCACAAATGCTTATTGGGCCTGAAATCCCAATATTGGGAAACAAGTATTAACTCTTGGTTATGGCCCTTATCATCAAAGCCCAAATTCAGCCCAATTAAGAAGAGACGGATTAACCAAGCCCAATATTATATAAAAGATGAAACCAAAGGCCCATTTTGGAGTATAAGTCGATTTGGGCTTAGGTTTTGTTGTGTAAAAAACGTTTTGAGAAGTCTTTTCATCTTCAGTCATTTGGCTTTTTCACCAAACGTTTTTATCCACCCATTCACTTCCAAACGATTTAAACCCCACCCACACATGTCACGTTTATCCATCCCACACATATATTTCCTCCACACGTTTTCACCACCACACACATTAAAAACCTATTCGATACATCCAAAGTATCACCTTTCTTCCCCAAAAATAATAACCAGATAAATCAACTGTTCACAAACCCTAGTTATTTAGTTCGTACAAATTAATTGGGGGTTTTTATTCACATGTTTAATTCAAGCGTGTGAGTAAATAATTCCCCAAGGATTCGGAAGAGATGAGTGGGAGAGAGAAGAGCTACGTGGCAGGATACTACTGGAGGAAACACATCCTTTTCCTCAATCAGCCAATCAAGAGGCAGCAAAGAAACACAACTAGCACACACGGATGCCACGTTGGCAATTCGTATGCTAGTTGTGTCCTATCAACCATCCGATCAAAACAATCATGAGAGAGAAATGATCTAATGGCCAAAATGAAGAAGGAATATGCTGGAGAATATTCGGAGATGCTTCCTCAACAGCCCTTGGGGATGGCTATAAAAACCCCCAAAAAAATACTTGTAATTCATTCCAATTTTTACTTTATCGTTATAATGTTTAGATAGATAGGGAAATTTGTATTACTCTTTTTATTAGTATTGTAACGAATCTGAGTTGAATAAAAGTTATTTTTTAAGTTTCAATTTGACTCTTACTTTTCTGTTATATTTTTATTACAAGTTTTATCATGATAATCTGTTTAGCATTATAAATATATTAATTGATTAGAGTTTTTACCATAACTTTAATTAATTAATTAAAAGTGAATTTGGAAGATTATCTATCCCCACTGGATAGACATAATATTGAAGCTGTGAAGATTTATACTGTTTCGAATATTATTTTGGTCCAATTGATTCGATGGTGACGAAGGGTGGTGGTCGTATGGTGATATATTTCGTTGTTTCTTGTTTCATAAAGACTGCTCAGCGCAGATCTTCTACTCAACGGATACTACAAAAGGTTCTAGTTCCTTTTTATTTCTTGTTTTAATTTTGTTTAAGTTTGATGTTATATGATTTCACTGTGTAGTTTGGTTAGTTTTATAAAATCTGTCTGAGTATTTAAATTTTTGGTTAACTTACTGTTTGGATTTAAAAGTTTAAGTTATTTTAAGATTTTGTTTTAGGAATCTGCTCTTGTTGTTTTGGTTTGATTTAACTGAACTAATAATATGTTAAGCTGGTATTAACATGTTCTTGGTTATAATTTTTATTGAAATATTATGTTTGAATTTACCTAGAACTGCTATGAAAGTCTTAATATAACGGATAATAAGTAAACTGATATAAGCTGATGAGTTAATTAAATGATTAATTAAACGGTTAGCCTGTTAGTGTTTTATCTGTCATCATTTTTCTGCTTTTCAGAATTGTATTAAGATGGTTGTTTGTTTGAAGTTGAATCGTTGGGGTGTTTGTTCTTTTTAGATTTTAACAAGATGACTTATGAATGAATGTTAATTTTGTTCTTTTTGAATGCAATTGTAATCAAGTTAAGGTGCTGCTATGTTTGAATTTTAGCTGTTACGAGTTCGCTAGTTCATTTTAGTTTGGTTGACGTAATTATATAGGCTGTTAGGATTTTTAGACGTGCTTGACTGGTGATAAAACTGATCATAGAGTGCTGAGTACTTCTACTTTAGCATAGCTCTTTTAAATTTTGCTGATTCGTTTTGTTATATCTTATGCTGAATTTTGTTAACTATCCGATTTAACTGATCTGATATCTTATTATAATTGTTCTTTTAAGTTGTTAGTAATAGCAGCAGTCCACAAGTCACCTCCTGTGACTCCAAACAACTTACTGTCTAAAAAAGAAATTAAATCACAAAAATAGGTTCCTTCCTAGGACTCGGACCTGTGACCTCCTGGTCACAGGCCTTGCATGTTTGCCAACTGAGCTAAGAGCTCTTTTGGGTTTTATTTCCTTTAGAATAATTAATATAGTAATGTTTAATCTGGCAGATTTCTTTTAGAAGCAATTTCAACCTTAATTACGTTTAGAAATAATTTAATTAGTATTTTCATTAAAGTAAATTTTGAATTTTAAATAAATATTAAATAGTTTTAAAATAAAAATAAAGACAAAAGTAAAAATATTTTATTTGTTTAATTAATTTTCAAATTATTAGATTTCTATTATTTTCGATTTAAATAAAATTAGTTTTTAAAATAATAGATTTAGTATAAGTAAATTTTTATAAAGTAATTAGTTTAAAAAGTTTAATTAGATTTTTAAAATAGATTAAAAGTTATTTTTATTAAATAGATTTATTTTTATAGATTTTTAAAATAGATTAATCTTTAAATAGTGTTCTAATTTTTAAGTAATTAATTGTTTTAGATTTAATTATAGCAGGGTTAACGATTCATGCACTTTAGGATTAAAAATAGTTTAAAATTGTTAGATTTTAATTTGAGTTTAAAAACCGAAAACCAATTCAAATCGATTGTCCAAATCAAAACAAAACGTCTCAAATTCACTCGATCTTCGTGTACAACGAACTCGGTTCATCACGTGTTTAATTGAATTTGTCATTGGTAATATTAGTCTATTATTTTTTCCTAAAGGTAATTTTCTAATTTACCCTATAACGTAATCTAATTATCACTATACTATCACGATCACATCACCTGTGCAAAAGAAAGCTATTTTTAGTAAGATGAACTCACCCCCTCACCGTGAATTACCACTCACCTAAGCTATGCTTGCTGTTATTGCAGCAGCACAACCCCAACCAGACCCACAATCACAACTTGACCCAATCCCAGAACCTTTGCATTCTCCTCAACACATGGAAATTGACCAATAATCCTTCAACGCTGACACATTAAATGTTGGCGTTGACACCAGTACTCCAAACGTTGACACCTTTCCTTCACAGACCCAAACACCCCTTAACCTTCAAACTACCATCCAATCCACATCATCTTCTACCCTACCTGAATATAGGTTGCAAAAACGCCCAAGGACTACTGGAGTGTTCTCCTCTAGTGGTCCTAGCCATGTTGCAGAGAGAACCACCACCACAAGTGTGGTTGGTGCTATGGGTGAGGCTGGGACTATTGGTACTCGCTTAGATGCAGGCCAAGACAGTCTTAACATCTTTCAGACCTCATCCATGCCCCATGACTCTACTTTGGGAGGTCAAATACCCATTCTAGAGGAGGGCAGATTGGAACCATACACATTGATGGAATTGACGGTTGTCTGCATTAGCTTGCAAAAGCAAAATGCAGACCTGGTACAAACAGTCAGTACACAAGGCCTTGAAATCAAGCAATTGAGGGAGAGGATTGTTATTTTGGAGGATGCTAGCACTAGGCGTGGAATGGAGGAATCTTACTATTTTAAGAAGGTCCTAAATATTTTATAATATAATTATAGAATAGATTATAGATTATAGATTATAAATAGGTTAATCTTTTAATGATTTGAAAGTTTTAATTTTAAAATCAAGAAAGAAGTTAGAACAACATATAAGATGGTGCGTAAACTTTTTTGCTAACTTCTATATAGTTTGTGTAACTATGGAACTTCTTATTCTTTATAAGTTAGAACACGAGGTAAAAAAAATTGTGCCACATATGTTTAGAAATCTTGGATCTCCACTGAAACTATCTACGACGTAAAATCGACAACATCTCACAACATGACTATTTTTAGTAACCATAAAATGAGTAAAGTTTTTATCAAAAGTTAATACTAAGAGGATTCAGAAGACCCATAGGTATTTCGATGAACCTGTCCATTATTTTAAGGAATTCGTTTTCCCCAGCGGCCCAGCCCCAAATATGTAATATGCTTAATTGCCCAAGCCTAGCACATGAAGGCCTTAAATATATGGGCCACAAGGCATAATCTACTGATTTGAAATGCTTTCTGTGTTTCTGACTTTCTTCGATTCTTCCCATTTCATAATTATAAGAATGATACTTTTTAGGTAATACATAGGTTTTTGATTCGATATTACGGGTTGACTAATCAAAGCGAATACTAAGGGTGAGCATAGTGCGATTTGGTGTCATTTTTTATTAAAACCTAACCGCAACCGCACTTGCGGTTTTTATAAAAATAAAAACCGCATCACACCATAACCGTGGTTTCGGTTTTATGGTTTTTTTCGGTTTATACGGTTTTGCGGTTTTTAAACGCACCGTCACTTGTGACTTATAGAATAAATGTGAACTTTTACGGTTTTTAGCTTAAATGTTGATTTTTCGGTTATAATAATACATAAATTGAATCTAACAAACAAGTGATTTATAACTTATAAAAATATTAATGATAATAGACATTAAAAGTCTTATAACTTGCATAAAATAAAGTCAATCACTATAAAATAATTATTGTGTGGTGCGGTACGGTTTTACGGTTCGGTTTTACAGTTCGATTTTACGGGTGAGAACCGCAAACGAAACGTTTGCGGTTTTTCTTTTTTCTTAAAACCAAACCGTCGGTTTTTATTATGATGCGATTTCTGCGGTACAGTTTTACGGTTTGCGATACAGTTTCTGTTCACCCAACGATTACCTCCTTGTATAGCTCAAAGTCATTGTATTGTATATGAACTTTTGTGACTACTCCAAATGTAATTATAAGAACGCTATATTTTGCACTTTTACCATGACTTTCTAAAGAGAAATTTAGGAGTTTAGGACTTTTTTTTTTAGCAAAAGGAGTTTAGGACAAAGTTCCCAATCTTCAATTACATAAAACTAACCATGAATTATACTAGGGAGTTAGGGACTTAGCATACCAAAAGCCAAATCAGTGTGTTAAAATAGTGAATGGTAGAAATGTTTCATGTTTATTATTATTAAACATAATACATGTATATAAGATATAATAACTATTCGATTTTAAAAAACAAAGACACGAATCAAGAATGAATGATTCAACCAACATCCCCTTTATTTTTATTAAATTGCGTTAGGTTATCACTTCAAATGTGATACCTAACTTTTTGATCGTACTTACAAAGCAGAAAGAAAGAAACAAGTGTATGATTGATCTTACAAACCAAGATCAATATACACATACAAGATCAAGAACAAAACTCTGAGTATCAACAATGGTGGAACAAACAAGAGAGACAAACTAATAACAGAATAAAAGATAACTAAACAGCTAAACGTATGCGTTGAATATATAGTAGCTGACTAGGGCAACTTAGCAATTTCCCAACTTTGCAAATAAGGCCCTTCAACTTCCAATACCTGCACACAAATAGCAAACACAAAACCAAAATAAAATAACAAAGGAAAATGTTACATAACTTACCCTCAACCTTTATATCACTTGTCAAACTTAATCTTAATACCCCCTCTTAAGTTGACTTGTGATATAGGTTAACAAGTTTCAACTTCTCACACAAAAACTTGTGATCCTTGATTGACAAGCCCTTTGTAAACATATCAGCCACATTGTCTTCAGATTTGATTTTCAATGTTTTAATCAAACCTGCTGACACTTTTTCCCTAAGGAAATACAAATCAATTTCAAAATGTTTTGTCCTTTCATGAAATACAGGATTAACAGCAATCTGAATAGCAGAGCTGCTATCACAATTGATAGGAACTGGTAAACAAATATCAACTTTAAGATCCTTCATGATCTTAATTATCCACATTATCTCACAAGCAACACTATTCATAGCTCTATATTCAGCTTCAGCTGAAAACTTAGCTAAAACAGATTGCTTTTTACTTTTCCATGAAACAAGATTATTTCCAAGATAAACTGTATATCCTGTCACAGACTTTCTAGTAATCTTACATTTAGCCCAGTCAGAATCAACAAATGCAACAAGACTTAAATCATTGTTTTTCATGAATGAAATACCAATACCAGGAGAACCCTTGAGATATCTAAGAACATGAAAAGCAAGCTTTAAGTGAGACTTATAAGGATCATGCATAAATTGACTAAGACTGTGAACATCATAAGCAATATCAGGCCTAGTTAATGTAAGATAGATTAATTTTCCCACAATATTTTGATAACAAGTTTTGTTATCAATAGGAACATCTTGTTCTATAGCACTTTGTTCCTTTTTCTTCTTAGAAGAATCAGGAATAGGTGCTTTGGCTGGCTTACATGCCATCATACCATACTCAGCAAGTAATTCAAGACAATACTTTCTTTGATTAAGCACCAGACCATTGTTAGCATCAAGTACTTCAATTCCTAAGAAGTACTTAAGCTTTCCAAGATCTTTTATTTTGAATTTAGAACTCAAGTATTTCTTAAAGTCATTAATAACAGATTCATTGTTGCCAGTTATGATAATATCATCAACATAGACCAATAAAGCAACAAATGAATCATTCTCATTTTTAGTGAAAAGAGAAACATCACTTTTACTTTGTATAAACCCATTTTCAACAAGCACACTTGTCAAATTTTCATTCTATTTTCTAGGTGCTTGCTTAAGACCATACAAAGATTTAGTGAGTCTACAAACTTTATTATCATTAGACCCATATCTCTCAGGAAGAGTCATATAGATCTCTTCATCTAACTCACCATATAAGAATGCATTATTAACATCAAGTTGATACACATGCCAAGCATAATGAACAGCAACAGAAATAAGGCATCTAACAGTAACTATTTTCACAACTGGTGAAAAAGTTTCTTCATAGTCAATGCCCTCCTTCTGACTAAAACCTTTTGCCACAACTCTAGCTTTAAACCTTTCAACCTCACCACTAGACTTATACTTAACCTTCCACAACCACTTACAAGCAACAGCTTTTCTACCTGGAGGTAGATCCACTATTACCCAAGTATTGTTTCTGTTAAGTGCATCCATTTCTTCATTCATAGCTTCAATCCATTTAGGATTTTTAACAGCTTCTGAATAAGATTTGGGCTCATGAATCTTGTTCAAATTATTGGCAAAGACAAAGTTGTGCATAGACAAATTAGCATAACTAATCACACTATTTATGTCATATTTAACTCTTTTATCCATCACATAATTGTCAAACTTAGCAGGTGTTTTAACAGGTCTACTAGACCTTCTTAACTCTGGCCTTTCTGGACTATTAACATTTTCAGATTCAAACATTTGTTTAAACTCTACAAAGTCATCACCCTCAGACTCATAATCATCATCAATATTGATAATGTCATCTCCCTCATGACTTCCTATACTGCTACCTAGACCATTCTGGCTGCTGTCATTTTTGTCTATACTAGACTCTTTGACTACCCCCTAGAATGCCTGGCAACATCAGGAGATGTATCACTAGACACATCTATTAAGTCAGGAGTCACACTATTATCCATATCACTTTTATTGTCTCTCTTATCATCATAGGGTTCACTTGACTTTGATTCTACTAGGTCAAAAAAGTTTTGACTGTTAACACCATTTTCCTCAAAAACAAACTCTTTTACTAACACATCATTGTTAAAAGGATAAACAGTCTCATAGAACTTCACATCTGTAGAAAAGAAAAAACTCTTTGTTTCAAGATTATAAAGCTTATAACCTTTTTTAGTATTAGAATACCCCATAAAAACACATTTATCAGACCTAGCAGAAAATTTATCTGAATTATTTAAAACAGTTGCAAAACACAAACACCCAAAACTTTTAAGTAAAGAGAGACTAGGTGACACATTGTAAATCATTTCATAAGGACTTTTTCCAGAAAGCACAGAGGTAGGAAGCCTGTTAATAAGGTACACAGATGTTAAAATACATTCAGACCACATGTTTAAAGGAATGCCCCCCTGAAACATGAGGGCTCTAGCAACATTAAGAAGATGCCTATGTTTTCTTTCAACTACACCATTTTATTGTGGTGTATATACACAAGAGGTCTGGTGAATGATGCCTTTAGATGTAACAAAATTTTCAAACATATGATTGATAAACTTTGTTCCATTATCACTTCTAAACACTTTAACAGAAACATCAAACTGATTTTTAATAAGATTATAAAATTCAACCACTTTTTCAAAAACCTCATCCTTCCCCTTAAGCAAATACAACCAGACAACTCTAGTGTAATCATCAACAATAGTAAGAAAGAATCTAAACCCTTCCCTACTCTTAACCCTATAAGGACCCTAAACATCCAAATGAATAATATCACCCAAATGCTTAGTCTTATGATCACTAAGTGGGAAAGGTTCTCTGGTCTGCTTAGCCTTGTGACACACATCACAAGGCTGAGTATCAACCAGATCATCAATCTGAAGTGTATTTTTTAACACACTTAAAACTTGATTAGATGGGTGACCAAGCCTATTGTGCCAGATGCACTTAGATAGCAAACAACAAGTAATTTTACTATTAAAGGTTTTCCTACATGAATCAAACAAATACAAGCCATTATTCTCACTACCAGTCCCCAAGAGGGACTTTTGAAGAGAATCCTGAACAAAACACTTAGATTCAGTGAAAGAAACAACAAACTTGTTATCCTTAGCAAGTTTATGAACAGATATAAGACTGACTTTGTATCCAGGTACCACTAACACATTTTTCAAATTAATTTTATCTGCAAGTTTATAATTTCCAACAAAGTTTATCAATTCAATAGTCCCATTAGGATGAGATACATTTATATTCAAATGAGAGACATTTATGACATAAGTTAAATGGTCAACAGAAAAAGTCATGTGTTGAGAGGCACCAGAATCAAAAATCCAGCCAACATAGGTACTATAAGTACTAATATTAGAGTTGTAATTAAAAAACTTGCATGTAACAAAATTTATCACATGATTAGAGAAAGATAAAGTACCAACAGCACCAAACTGCAACTCACTATTGTCTGGCTTAGAACCAATCAAAGCCATCAATCTGTTAATCTGATCTTGAGTAAAAGGCATAGAGTTTCCTGTACTCAGATCATTCTTAACAGAAGCAGAACTAGAATTGACACCACCAGAAGAAGTATTAGAATTAACACCACCAAGACTTATTTTCTTAAATCCTGGTGGATATCCATTAAGCTCAAAACACCTATCAATGGTGTGACCAGTCATATTACAATGTTTGCAAACCAAGCTATTATTTCTAGTAGATCCTCTCCCTTGAGAGGATCTGTTATTGTTATTATTGTTGTTGTTAGACCAATTATTATTGTTGTTAGACCAATTAGATGGTCTAGCAGCAAATGCAGAAGAGTTTGGTCTAACAGAAGTATTATGAACCAAGTTATTCTTATGAGATTCAACCATAGATAGGGTAGCAAAAGCAGATTTCACATCTGGTAAAGGATCAGAAGTCAGTATTGACTTCTTACAACACTGTAAGTGTCATCCAATCCCATAAGGAACTGCATCAATCTCAAAAGACTATTATGACTTTTAAGCTGAGGAGCACCCTCACAAGTACAATTAGGCAAGTTAACCAGGGAGTCAAATTGCCTCCATAAACTATTGTAATTGTGATAGTACTCAGACAAAAAAGACCCAGGTTGAGTAAGAGAGCATATTTTAAAGTGCAAATTATATATCACAGACCCATCAATTTTATCATATGTTTTCTTAAACTCATCCCAAACATCTTTAGCATTTTTAGAAAAGATTTGCCATTGATATAACTCAGAAGAAATACAACCAAGAATCCATGACAACACAACAGCATTATATCTATCCCATTGTTCTTGTAAAAACCCATCTTCTTTATCTTTAACACATGTACCTTTAATAAACCCCAACTTAATTTTAGTATGCAAAGCAAGTTTGAAGGCAGCAGCCCAAACTTTATAATTTTTAGGACCAGACAGTTTAGTTGTCACAATTGGGTGACCATTAGTATTAGATGGGTGCAAATAAAGAGGGTCATTAGGGTGAATGACATTAGTATTCTCATCATCAGTATCACTGACATTCTTATCACTTTTCTTGTCCTTAGACATGATGAAAAACACAAGAAACTAACAAACACAAAGAACAAAAAACCCCTTGTAACTCCTCTACACAAAACTACGAAGAAACCAAGCAAAAAAACTCAATCAACCAATCCACCAAGAACTACCTAGATCCCTTCGACACCTAATCACCCACTAACAAACTAAACAAACCTAAAGATAAAAGAGAAGAGTGGTATTACAATGCACGCGCAGCAACAAGCCACCAATCAGAGAACAAGATTAATGAGATCAAACGGATCTCACAAATCAAACCAGCACAGCGGAAAACTCACCTGAAAAATTAGTTATAACAACAAGAAATAACAGATAAACAACCTCAATACCTCCAATCAAAGAAACCCTAATTTCTGAAATTTAGGGTTTTTTGATTAAACTTACCAGATAAGCAATTAAACCCCATTAATTGCTTAAGAACCCAAATAAACACCACAGAACACCAAGAATCAGAAAACCCCCAAAATTTTGAAACCCTAAAAAATTTAATTGATCAAATCCTATAATTAAACTCAATTAAAACACGATTAACCACTAGATTAATCAAGACCTTTAGTAAAAAACAGTTTAAAAACATATATCAAGAACCAAAAGCTCTGATACCATATTCGATTTTATAAAACAAAGACACGAATCAAGAATGATTCAACCAACCTCCCCTTTATTTTTATTAAACTGCGTTAGGTTATCACTTCAAATGTGATACCTAGCTTTTTGATCGTACTTACAAAGCAGAAAGAAAGAAACAAATGTATGATTGATCTTACAAACCAAGATCAATATACACATACAAGATCAAGAACAAAACTCTGAGTATCAACAATGGTGGAACAAACAAGAGAGACAAACTAATAATAGAATGAAAGATAACTAAACAGCTAAACGTATGCGTTGAATATATAGTAGCTGATTATGGCAACTTAGCAATTTCCCATCTTAGCAAATAAGGCCCTTCAACTTCCAATACCTGCACACAAATAGCAAACACAAAACCAAAAGAAAATAACAAAGAAAAATGTTACATAACTTACCCTCAACCTTTATATCACTTGTCAAACTTAATCTATATCTATACTATATTATAAAGGGTGTATCCCTTTGGTTGAAAGTTGAAAATGTTGAATGGTTGAAAAATATGGGTCCCACTAATATATACTACATTTATCTATACTACATTATAAAGGGTGTATCCCTTTGGTTGAAAGTTGAAAATGTTGAATGGTTGAAAAATGTGGTTCCCACTAATCTATACTTCATTTATCTATACTACATTATAAAGTGTGTATCCATTTGGTTGAAAGTTGAAAATGTTGAATGATTGAAAAATATGGGTCCCACTAATCTATACTTTATTTATCTATACTACATTATAAAAGGTGTATCCCTTTGGTTGAAAGTTGAAAATTCGAGAAAGAGATGTACGAATAAAGGAGCGAAGCTGACTCGACCGGACGGTAGAGGTTGTTTAAGAATCGAGATAGGCATCCGAGAGTCTTCTTCGTCTTTTGCTGGAACTCTTTTCTCTAAAGGTAGTAAAGTGAGCCGAAGGAGAGGCTGGATGGAATGAAGCTCGACCAGTTCAGCTTCAAGGGAGGGTGATCGAGGGGACCCAGACTTTAGATCTCTTCTCTATGGCGGGGGGTCTCTTTCGTATCAAGAGTGTTTTGGGGAGGCCGGGGAAGAGTAAGAAAACAACTAAATAGAAATGAGTACTTGCTACGGGTGAAGGAGTAAAGAGTTTCAATAAAAAATCTCCTTAATGCGACTGCCGGAAGGCTGTTCCTGCTACATTTCGCTGGGGAAGAAAGAAGGAATTGAGTCCTTTCACATTATCACGGAAAAAGGCCGGCCGCATCGGCCCGGTAACCTTCGTTACCGTCAGCATTTGGTACTCTCTCGATAGCTTCAATAGTTCACTGAATTTGGTGTAATAAACCGCAAGCCCTTCAGAAAGAATAATAAAAAAAAAAGATAAGAAAGGTTTGGTTACGGGAACCAACGGTGAAGAAGGTTACCTACTTTCGGTGGACGTGGAGCCAACGAGTTCAGTCGAACAGCGTAACGAGTCTAAGGTTACAGAAGCGTTCGCCAACTTTGATAGGCATAGCATTGCAAGCAAATAGAGCAGAGAGCTTACCCTTTCTTTCTATTAGAGTCGTGAGCTTGTTGTAGTCGGTCCTAAACCCAAACTTCTCGCTCCCACCGGCCGGCTGAGGGAAATGGACTGACTACCGGGTGAATGGTTGAAAAATGTGCGCCCCACTAACCTATACTATATTTATCTATACTACATTATAAAGGGTGTACCCCTTTGGTTGAAAGTTGAAAATGTTGAATGGTTGAAAAATGTGGGTCCACTAATCTATACTACATTTATAATTCAAACATTTTAATGCATATATAAATTATATTATGTGAACACACTAAAGTCATTTGGAGATGAATTATTGACGTGCAACGAAAATAAATAAACATATGAAGTTATGAACGATGCCATTTTTCAATGTTTTGAAACCCTGTTTTTAAATCGACCTGGTCGAGTCATCGGGTAAACTCGGATTAACCCGGTTTTCTAAATTGTTTATCAACTAATATAATATGTAGGGGTTACGTAACGAGTAACGTGTATTATTAGTTAGCTCATAAACTGTGATGTAATGTTTTACTTTCAGCTTTACTAAAAGTTTTTATAGGCTTTTTGATACATGTTTATTTAATATTTTATCTAGCAGTATATTGTCATATGTTAAAACATTCTATAATTTCAATTTGATATTTTCATGCTTTATTTTGAATGTACACGAAACACTTACCACAATATCGCATACTGTAAATTATTTGTCACTAACCAAATTCCGCCGCTATGCGCGGGTACTCGTCTAGTCTTAATAATAACTAGACATAAACTTAAGATAATCATGACAACTATTGATTGAATCAATGAATTACAATTAATTAGTAATTGACAACTAATATATGATAACTAATATTAGCTATCATATATTAATTGTCAATCACTGATTAATTAATGATTGACAACTAATATATGATAGCTAATACAATGAACCGGCCACTAAGTTATAACCATACGTCCGTAAGTTGTCCACGAAGTCAGATTTAAAGCTAATTTATCATAAAACTCGCACGTTTTAGCGAGTTTGTCATTTATGAGTATATGTATTTACTAGAACTAAGTTAGTTTTACACGAGGATTTGGCTCACTGAGTACCAAATAATGACACGTAAAACGGCTAAATGACGTTAACAAAATTCAAATTAAATATATAATACGAATCAACGTACTAAAATACCTGACTACATTAAAATATGTTAGTTGTGGTTACGTGGTACTAGTACGTTTTAGTGAAAATAAATTTTGGTGGGTGACAATGTGACATTTTGGTCCCTCCTATATTTAATTAGAAAGCAACACCCCACGCTCCATTACTTCTTTTTTTATTATTTATAATTTACTCCCGTTACTTTCAGGTAAAAATAATACAGTAAGATATTGTTGAATATTTTGTTATTATTTTACACAAGGTTAACTATTTTGTACAGCCTACAGGGATCAAATTATTAAATACTAATGTTTGCTAATTTGGGATTAGCAAATTAGCAATTGTTAATAGCTTAATTAACTTTTAATTTGTCGCGGACTTTTGCGATTTTGGCATTCAAATACGAGATTTGCAATTCGAACTCTGTACGTAGTATTTTTATGCATGTCGAATTAAGACAAATTATAACATGGTTACAGGGCTAATGACTTTATGTCCTTCTCAAAAAGAATTGATTATCCATTAGTTTATTTAAGTTTTTGATAAAATACTAATGAGAGACAATCCAAGATTGAAAGAGATATTGATGTGCTCGACCCATGCCATCACTTTTGGTAGAAAGAATAAAGCAAAAAGTCTAATTTTACGTATAATTCCAACTTAAAAATGGACACATAAAAGTCACATCTCAATTTCAAGGTCAATAATGCTGAATCAACCCAAAATGTAATGCTTTACATACAAGAATACTAAAATATGAAAATGAAGTTTCACGTGATTCGTAATAACTCTTCTTATTTCTAGAAGTAAGCCTCAATACAGTGTTTGATATAGAATAAGTTTTGGACAGAAGTTATACGATATTTCAGTTGGAGGTGAAATAAATTCGAGTGATCAAACTCTAATACTTTTTGAGAATACATTTATTCAAAACCTAAATTTAGCATTTAATTTGGTAGTTATATTTTTCAATGATATCAAAAGTACGTGGTACGTTTAAGTTTTTTAATGTCCAGCTGCAAACTTAAATCAAACACAACATTCTATGAAAATATACTTTGGCGTATCATGTGTCGCATGTGCATGGTTACACAAAACTATAATGATATGATGGCTTAATCACATGTAGATATCAAACGATTAAAGCATTTATGACTTGTGCCTCATGCACAAATAATTGGGCACCTAAAGTTTCGATTTCCATTGGCCCATGAATGTGCGGTGGGAAAACATTATCATACACTAAGATTAGATAAAGTTTATACAAAATGTGAAAATGTTTAAATGTCTATTATTGGATCATATGTGTTTTCTTAAGGAAACAATATACGTAGTATTTGGTAATAATTTAAGGACACGAAAGTATCAAAATAATGTCATTTTTTAATTCTAACTTTATGAAAAATATGATATTTTGATTTCATGCGTTTATATTTTTTAATTGGTTAAAATATAAAGATAGGAAAGTTTTTAGTTAGACATATCGGTTACATACTTTTTTGTAATGTTCTAACACTTTGTTAGCTTTTAATATATCTTATGTCATCTAAATGTAATAATTCAAAGACCATGAATAATTAGGAGAAGTTGATTTGACGGACGCTCAAATCTGGAAGCTCTAATCTGGAATTCATTCGAGGGCATCTTTTTTCGAGGTTCGCAAGCAGGACAGAGACAAAGAAGAGTCATAAGGTTTATGTGACCTTTTAACGAAAAAATTTAGTCTATTTTCGAAGATAATCAGGGGTTTTTTACAATCCACCTCTCCCAAGTAGGGTGGAAACGAGCTGAGCTGTTCGTGAAAAGCTCGGGATCGGATCGGTAAAAAGCTTAAACGAGCCAAGCCTAAACGAGCTCGAGCTTAATTTAGAGCTCGTTTATTAAACGAGCTCGAGCCCGAGCTTTACGTACAAAGCTCGTTTGGGCTCGCGAGCCTAATGTTTTATATATGAGCTTCTTAACGAGCTTAATAACAAGCTTATTAACGAGCCTAAATTTTATATATATTATGAGCCGAGCTCGAGCCAAAATTTATTTTTACATTGAAAATTGAATAAACGAGTCGAGCTCGAGCCGAGCCCGAGATTGTCTACCATACCCCGAGCCGAGCCCGAGCCTATAGAATAAGGCTCGAAACGAGCCGAGCTCAAACCCGAGCTTTGTAAAACTTAAACGAGCCGAGCTCGAGCTCTGCCGAGCTCGGGCTCAGCTCGGCTTGTTTCGACCCTACTCCCAAACATATTGTGTAATGTAATTTATGAAAAATATCAAAGTGTGATTCCTCGAGCCGAATTTTCTAACTCCACCCTGTCTGCAAACAATGTTGAGCTTCTTATAAATGAAAAAAGTATTACTTCCGTTTCAAAAAATTTGTTTTTGTTTCATAATAATTGTTTACTTTTAAAAATAGGGTTTTGTTAAACAATGCTCATTGGGCAGAGATTAGTCGACAATAAATGTTAATTTAGAAATTTTATGCTTATTTATTACTCACTAAGTTTTGCTTAGTGGAGGTTGGTTAGCAAAACTTTTAAGTTGAATTTGTTTAAATTTATCGTATTACCTTAATTTAAATTGATATTTACAAACATAAAATATACTGCTAATTAATACTTCATCAATTTTTGTTTTTATAAAAATCAAAATAATAATTAAATTTTTTTAATATGTATTTTCTATTGATGAATAATAATTTTAAACCGAAATATTAAAATTTCATATGCGGAGAGACAAATAATTGGAACAAATTGACCACTGCCGGCGCCTTGTTGTGATCTAGTCGCATGTTGCATTAAGCCAGCTGTGAAAGAATTTCGGACTTATTTTATACTACCAAAAACATTTATTCTTCTCTCCTATTAAAACAATTCAATAAGCTAAGATTCAATGCCACGTTCTAACGTAAACAAAACTAATTCAAATTATATTCTTCCAAATTGAGACACAATTATTAAATAAGTTGATGATTATTGACATTTTGAAAGTACTACTGCATATAATATATGTGGATATTTTACTTGCCATGAATGCATTTATCTTATACAAATAACAATCACGTATAATTTTTAGTCGGGTCATGAAATCTGATTCATGAGTATTAGCGCGTATTCAGTCTATCATGAATGTATTCAGCCATCGATGTTAGCTCAAGAGGTTCAATGAAAATTGTTTGTACGTGGCCAGGACCATCCCGTATATTTTGAAGATCCTGTACAAATCTAATAATGTAGGTCTCTCGAAAAGCAAAATTATAATTATATGAGAACTAATTTAAAAAAAAAACTTGTATTTATAAACATAAAAAAACAGAATTTTTGGTACTGAGTTAAAAATGTAAATTTAAAAACCACTTGTACTTTTATGTAAAAATGAAATTGAAATAAAAATAAACCGTAGGGTCTAAAAGTAAATATTAATTAGGGCTGAGTATGGCAGACCAAAAACCGACCCGAACCGGACCAGACCGAGCAATTTCGGTCCGGTCCTCGGTCCGAGGTTTTGGACGAATTCGGTCCTCGGTCCGGTTCGGTCTTACCAGAATCTCGTCAAATATGTTTAATAGGATCGGACCAGACCGAATCGGACCGGACCGGACTATTTCGGTCCGGTCTCGGTCCAGAGTTTTGGACTATTTCGATCCTCGGTCCAGTCTTGACCGGTCTTCTCCATTCCATGTATATGCCTGCAATGTTCTATCTGTCAGTTCTGAAATCCACGAAACAAATTCTTCCAGTTCCACTAATATAATCTAAAAACCTTAGGGTGTGTTTGGTAGACAGAATTTCAGAGATTAAAAATAAAGTAGAGAATATAATTTCAGAGAATAGAAATGAGTAGAGAATTATATTTGATTCTCCTGTTTGGTAACAACAGAGATTTAAACTTGAGAAATGCATAAATTTGTATTTAGTTTGATTTTTTTAAATGTTTTGTCAAAAAAGCCAACGACTGACCCCGGATTAAGTATTTTGAGAATTCGAGTCGAGTTACTCCTACTCAATAATTTTTACAATTAACTGAAGCAATACATAAAAAAACTGAAAAGCCTTATCTCATTGTAAAAAAAGAAACGTAATAAATAAAATGACAACAATTGGTTCCATTGTCGTACAAATAATGACGCATACAAAATACATAATAACAAAGCAATTGTTAAATTGTTATTTTCTAGTTAAGAAAGAAAAATTGCTATTTCAAAAATGTTTAACAAGTAGCTATAAAAAAAAATTTAATCCATTTTTTTTCTATGCCTAGTTTGACTACCTTTTGTACTACGCATTTGTTAGAGGGAAAGGTATCATGGCTAAGGTAATACCTCTTCACTGCGCCACATCAGCGCCACGTCATACCAACTAATCTCTCTTCTCTTCTCCAAAAATACCCCCTTTATCACAACTAGTCTCTCTCCTCTTCACTTGGGTCCCACCACTCACCATTTTATTTAATTTTTCAATTTTCACACAAAATAAAAATTCATTTCATAAAATTAAAAATTACAAAATACTAAAAAATAAAATACAAATACGAGAAATAAAATTACGCTACGAATATAAAAATACGGAAAAAAAAGACAATACAAAAAAAAAACAATACAAAAAAAAAACATCCTAGATTTGATATTTTGCCGCGATTTGTAGTTGTTTCCTCATGATAACCGACTTTTGAGGTTCTGGCAAATCGTCGGTCCGAATGGAGAGAAACTCCAGCTCTTTAAACTCCATATCGGCATCCACTTTAGCCTTCTCGGCATCGGCTTTAGCTTTCCTCGAATCGTACAGCTCTTTACCCGCGTTTAATTTGCGGAGTAAAGCCTCGTTTATGTCTTCCTTCGAAGTGGTCGATCCACTACCCGTGCTGCTCTCAGTTGTTTCTGATCGAGTCTTCTTGGCGGGTCTCTGTTTGCCGGGTGGTCGACGCTTAGCATCTGGAGCAAATACGTTGCTATGATCAATTTGGTCAAGACCCTCGGGTGCGTTCCATTTTGAGAAGTTTCTAAGCACCCTCCACATATGTTCAAGCGTAAATTTTCGGCGTTCGTTACAAGCCGCGAATTCACGTCGTGCAGCTTCAAGCACGTCGTCGTCGTTTTCACCGCTAGCCTTTTTAAGGCTTTTGAAGATAGCGTGAAACTTTTGAACATCGGGGTGCGAACGACTCCATTTCCCGGTCAGCATATTCTTCGTACGCTTGATTGAGTTACGCCGGTTGAAATCTTCCAAAATCGTGTTCCAAAAAAACTCTTCAGTTTGATCATTCCCGCGTTCTTTGTCTTCGGAAGCGGCGACCCAAACCTCGGCCAGTATTTTTTCCTCATCAGGTGACCACCGTTGGGGTGCCGAAAATTCAACTTCCTCGACATCATCGATGTCGTCCTCGTCTGCGGACAAATCAACCGCAACATTTTTTTTTGCCGCCCGTTTCCCTCTGCCACGACCGGTATTTTTTGGCTTTCGTTGTGGCGGTTGAGATTGTGGTACTTTGAATTGAGTTTCGGGGACATTTTGAGATGGTGGATATTGAGATGGTGGATATGGATATTGAGATGGTGGATATGGATATTGAGGTGGTGAATATTGATTTTGGTGAAACGCTAGTTGTTGTTGATAAATTTGGTGGGGTGTTAATGGTGGAAAGTATTGTTGCGAATAGTTTTGACCGGAACCTTGGCCGGAACCTTGGCCGGATCCTTGGCCGGATTGTGTCACGGGAGAAGAAGACGACGATTGATTCGGATCCGTGCCGTGGTTGAGGATGTTAGCGTAGTTGAGGTAATCGTTTGGGAGGTTTGACATTTTTTTGTGATTTTTGGAGTGTTTTTTTGATTGTAGAATGTATTTTGTGTGTTTAAAAATGTGTAAGGTAATGAGTTTATATAGGGTTTAAAAATAATAAAATTTTTTTTTTTTTTTTTTTAAAAAAAAACTAGCCGTTTGTAACGGTTAGAAAACATTGTGGGCCCCACCTACTGCATCCAACGAGCAATGTCACTTTGTGACATTTGACAACCGGCGAGGGGGGGGGTGGGTGTAACGGCGAAGGACGGCGAGAGGCGGCGAGCGTGCCACCTAGGCACGGCGAGCCACCCTCGCCACCACACCGTTGCCTCTTACTTCAAATAAGAGAGAGAAAATCATTTCCACTCCTAATGAGATGGAAAGTAAAATACACAAAATGCACTATAGAGAATTGGGAAAAATTTGCATATCTCTGGTTTTTTTTTTTTCTGGCTTACCAAACACAGGAAATCTTGTTAATTCCATTTCTTTGTCTTCTTTTCTCTATACCAAACACACCCTTAAGTTCTAGACTGTATATTCATTTGTATTACATAAAACCTTAGATAAAATCAGTCTTGCATCTGTAACATTGAGGCCTCCGAAAATTTAAAGGCTTTGTGCGATCAAGCATTCTGCACATCCTCAAGTCCGATCCTGTATGTGGTCTAAAGTGAGCCGCATCTTAACTGCACACGGGTAGGATAAGACAAAATCATATTCTAAGATTATTATTCACTCAAGTTATAAGATATACATTTTACTTATTTAACGCTAAAAATCTCATGTATATGATGATTATTCTTTCCATGTATATTTTATTGCATTTGGAAAAAAAAGGTTGAATTTATAAGACATTACTTTTTGTCTCCTATGAATATATAGGTGCCTAACTTTGGTTTATGTACTTCGTTAGATTGAATGTTGCATTTCATTTTGTTTTGTATTAACGATTTTTTTGTTATTCAATTACGTTAAGATGTCTTTTCAAAAACACAATATATACGCAAATAACTTAAAACTATTCTGAACCTAGTCAGTTAAACGATTGGAAATCATAAAAAAAATTTGTTGGAGTATATATTTAAAATTTTAAGAAGCATGTAATAAGTCCACAAATGAATGTGTCGGTCATGTTCTTTAAATTTTTAGTTATTGTAAAAAGTGTAGATATTGTTTTGTACACCCAATGCACACCTTTGTTGAATCTGGGACTCCTTTTTATATTTTTTTTATTTTTATTTTCATGGACTCCTTTTTATTCAATATACTTTATTGCTTTAATAATTGGGTCTACAATATACTACTGTACGGTTTTTTTATTTTTCACTACGAGACGCGTTATTACGGTCTGATCCGTTTTGGGTGCAGTAACAAGTCTGGTACATTTATGTATTAGACGATTAGATGTGACCTACACTATAATTTGTAAAATCTAATGAATCTATAACCAAAAAGATTGAACCACTCCACCAACATTTTCACATATTTCTTATTAGGCTAGAGGAAGTGGTAAGAAAAACCCACGAGTGAGTCTGAGGTATCAAAATTCCACGCGTGGGTTACTAAGAACCCTACTATCTTACCTTAAAAAGCCACGCGTGAGTTGCTATTCTCAGTGCAAAAAAAACTCGCTACAGGTGAGTTTCTCACCTCTTGGTTAAAACAAGATTGTGGGCCCAGCTTATTTTACAAACAAAAATGAAAGAAAAAAAGAAAAAAAAACCCTGCTACTATGTGTTTCTATGTGTGAAAGACTAGGCTGAGGAAGATGGAAAAAAATGATGGGATGTTTTTTTTTTTAATTTTATATATTGGGTTGTACAAGTTTTAAATTAGCTGTGGTTTTGAATGGGTTGGGTTAAGATAGTGTAAATAATAGTTGATTTTTAATTTAAGTGTATAAAGTGTATTAAGTTTTTATAAATATTTGATTTTTAATTTAAAAATAATATATAAAAAGATAAAAATGATAGTGGAAAGGTGAGGTGGATGGGAGGTGAATGTGAGTTTATTTTCTTTAAGAACCTTGAAAGGTGAGTTTTTTGTGGGTTAGTGAGAGGAGTGAGAAAGCTGAGGTGGCGCTGAGGTGGCAGTGGGTTTTTGAGTTACCACTCCCCCCAGCCTTAGGCTGGGGAAGTGGTGTCTCAAAAACTCACCGTCACCTCAGCGCCACCTCAGCTTTCTACTAACCCACCATAAACTCACCTTTCAGAGTTACTAAGAAAAAAACTCACATCCACCTCATACCCACTTTATATAAAAATATACCCCACTAAAATATACCACACTCACAACCCTAAAAAATAAATAATAAAAGAGCAGTGGGACCCACCACTTCTAAAAGCAACAGGGGTGACTTCTTCACCTTTCGAAAACCACCCAGCCCCAACCCACGCGTGACTTAAGGTGAGGTTTATGGGGTGGGATTTGGCCAGCAAGGACTCACCCGTGGGTTTTTACCCCCCCCCCCCTAGCCTTAGAGTATTTCGAATGCTCAAGCTTTTCAAAAGCTTTTTAAATTTTAATGTCATTAATTTTTATACTTTTTTAATCATCATCAAGCTTTTCATGTTTCTTACTATAATGATGAAAAGCTTTTCTAAAGCTTTTTGTGTAATTAATGATTCAAAGTTGTGAGGGAGTTAATGTATAAAGCTTTTAGCAAAAGCTTGGTGAATGGCAAGTCATTGCTAAAAGTTATTGTGAAAAGCTTTCATGTTCAATGCAAAAAATCACTTCAAATGCTTTTAGAAATAGGAAAAAATCATTGTAAAAGCACCCATTGTGGATGCTCTTAATACCTCAAATCTGATAAGTTTACAAACGTGTGTTTATCGTACATACAATAGAAAAGCAGATTGTCCCTCTATAAGGTGCAATCAACTATACAAGATCACTCTTACAAATAACCTCACTACAAATCACTCAATATCAATACCAAAACAACAATCTCTTGATCAAGATGATCAACAAGATGATCAAGAAGATGATACCAGACTTGTAACAAACTAACAGAAAGATCTTGTGTGTCTGTGGGATAACAATGATTACATAATAAGAATGAGAACCCTAGCTCTGATTATATACCACCAACCAATATCCATATTTACACTGAAGTCCCTGCACAAAACAAATATATACAAAACACAACATAACTTATAAACCAAAGAAAGATATTTACCAATTAGTCCCTAGAGTATGAGTTTGATACATAAGTAGCACAAATACTTTCAACACGCCTCCACAAACTCATACACTAAACATATCTGACATGTTCAACATTCCACGTAAATGTTTATGCTGACCAATACTCAAACTCTGTGTAAAGATATCAGCCACATTTTAACTGAATTTAACTTTATAGTGCTTATCACACCTGAAGCCACTTTCTCTCTAATCAAATTTACATCTATCTAAAAAATGTTTAGTTTTTTCATGAAACACAGGATTGGCTGCAATTTGAATAGCAGAAGTGTTGTCATAATATAATGGAACTGGAAACAAGTCCTCCACTCTCAAGTCTTTCAGAAGCTGCGATATCCAAATAATCTCACAAGTAGTAGATGTCATGCACCTATACTCAGCTTCTACAGAAGATCTTGAGATGGTTGCTTGCTTCTTACTTTTCCAGGATACTAAGTTCCTACAAAAGTAAACACTAAAACCAGAAACAGATTTCCTGGTTAACAAACACTTAGCCCAATCTGCATCTGAACAAGCATGCATACTCAAGCTCTTACCAACACTAAACTGAACACTAAGACCAGGACATCGTTTTAAATATCCCAACACTCTCAGCCCATCAGTAAAATGAGACTGCAAAGGTGAGTGCATGTGCTGAGACAAGCAATGAACAACATATGAAATGTCAGGTCTAGTAACAGACAAATAGATCAACTTACCAACCAACTTCTGATATGAAGTTAAGTTAACAAGTTTCTTATCAGCTTTAGTCTCAATATGACTTAGACTAACATTCTGTTGCAAGGTGTAGCAGCAGGTTTGCAACTCAACAATCCATACTCATGAATCAATTCCATACAATATTTTCATTAAGAAAGACACAAACCACTTTTGTTCTCAAGTACCTCAATACCTAGAAAATATTCCAGGGTACCCAAATCTTTAATTTTAAACTTCCCAGACAAAAAATGCTTAAACTTCTCAATTTCAGTTTTTTTATTATTCCCAGTAATCACAATATCATCCACATAGACCAACAAGACTAGAAAACACCATTATCATCTTTAATATATAAAGAATAATCATTCAAACTTTGTTTAAACTCGTTTTCAGTTAAAGCACTAGTTAACTTCTCATTTCATTGTCTGGGAAGCTTGTTTAAGACCATAAAGGAACTTAACAAGTTTACAGACTTTGGTTTCAAAAGTATCATAATAACTAGGAGGTAAATCCATATAAACATCCTCATGTAAATCATCATATAAGAAAGCATTATTAACATCAAGTTGGTATAAAGGCCAGCCATCATAAACAGTTAAACTTATACACACCTAACTGTTACCATCTTAACCACAGGGCTAAAAGTTTTTTCATAATCAATGCCCTATCTCTGACCAAAGCCTTTAGCAACCAACCTATCTTTATACCTCTATATGTCTCCAGTAGACTTATATTTAATTCTATAAAGCAATTTACAATGGATAATTTTTCTATTCACATGCAAATCAACCAAAACCCAAGTATTAATCTCAAGTAAAGCTTGAATCTCATTATTCATAGCTTCTATCCAGTTTTTATAAATAGAAGCCTCATAAATATTCTTAGGTTCACAAGACTTGTTAAGATTAGTAGAAAAACATAAGTTCATTGAAGAAAAATTCACATGATTTTCAGTACCATATTTTTTACCAGTAGGCAACACAAAATCATTAAACTTAGAAGAGGCAGTTCTAACCCTAGCAGACTTCCTAACAGTCTGTGGTTCCACCACATTATGACCAGTATTTGTAGGATGTGAACTTGAAGTAGAGGCAACATTACTACCCTCGAATATTATGTTTTCATCTACATGTGTTGCAAGAGTTGCTTCTTGTATAACATGAGGGGTATTGTTATGACTAGTAGAAGCCATATCATTGCCATCACCATTACCGTTAAATGTGTCTCTCTCATCATCATTGGGCTTTTCATCACCATGATCATCTATGTTACCAAATAAGTTTAACAAATCCAGCTCAGAATCCATATTACTAGACTTAAAACTTTCTAAAGAAATATACTTCATTTTCAGTGGAAAAATGGTTTCATATAAAACAACATCTCTTGAATAAAAACCTAATTTTTTTTCAAGACTATACAACTTATAACCTTTCTTAACAGAAGAGTAACCAATTAAAACACACTTCTCAGACCTACAACTGAATTTGTCATTATTATTAAGAACAGTAGAGTAACACGGACAACCAAAGCACCTTAAGTGAGAAAGACTAGTTTCAGAACCATATACTAACTTATAAGGGGAAGATCCAAACAAGACTGATGAAGGAAGCCTGTTAATCAAATACACGATAGTTAAAATACACTCAGACCACATATTCAGAGGAATCACCCCTTGAAACATAAGACCTCTAGCAACATTTAACATATGTCAATGTTTCCTTTCTGCTATGCCACTTTGCTGAGGTGTATAAGCACAAGAAGTTTGATAAATAATACCTTTATTACTAAAAAATAACCCAAGTTTATGATTAACAAACTCTGTTTCATTATCTGACCTAAACACTTTAATTTTCTTATTAAATTGAGTATCAATCAATTGAACAAAACTTTCAATAAACATACCAACTTCATTTTTAGACTTAATCAAATACACTCATACAGCTCTACTAAAATCATCAACAATAGTCAGAAAGTATTTATACCCATCCCTACTCACAACCTTGTATGGACCCCATAAATCTAAATGAACAAGATTACCAACACACTTAGACTTATGATCACTAAATGGGAAATGTTCTCTAGTCTGTTTTGCCTTGTGACAGATGTCACAAGGTGAAACATGAGATTCATATTTAAACCCAACAGACTTACTAAGCACATAAAGAACTTGGTCAGAGAGATGACCAAGTATGTTATGCCAAAGTTTCTTAGAAGCAAAAAAAACAAATGAAGAATTAGCAATCCCAATCTTGGACTTACCAGAACTACTTTCATCAAACAAGTACAGACCATCAGATTCAATACCAATTCCCAGAGTTTTGACTAGACTCAAATCCTGAATAAACCACTTATGCTCATCCAATCCAACAAATAACTTGCTATCTTTAATCAACTTATTCACAGACATAAGACTAACACAATATTTTGGAACAACCAAAACATCAAACAAGACAATATTACTAGACAACCTTAAGTTCCCAATAGAAGACACTTTAGCAAGTGTACCATTAGGATGACCAACAATAATGTTAAGGCTAGATATATCAATCACATTAAATATGTTCTTAGTATACACAGTCAAATGCAGATTAGCACCAGAGTCAATAATCCAAACAATAGACAAGTTATACATATTTGAACACTTATTAGCACAAAAAGAACTTCTTAAATTTAAGATTGAAATAAGCATTCCCATTGAAGAAAGTAGAATTAATACTTGCCATATTAGCACTGATATTGCCAGAAGGAGATTCATTGATAAGGAAAGGATTTTAGCCATTTGCTCCCTATTAAAGGAAGTATCCAAAGTAACAGAACCAGAAAAAACTCTCCTTTGAGCCCCTCCAGAACCATTAAGCACCCTACTTCCATTACGAGGACCACTTTTAGTCAGATTATGATTTTTTTTAAACCAGTGCATACCTAACCAATTCAAAACATCTTTCAATAGTATGTCCAATAAGACCATAATGTTTACACAATAGGTTAGGATTAGGTCCCCTATTATTTCCATTATTCCCAAAGTTATTTCTCTTAGTATCATTAGGTCTGAAATTGTTAGACTTAACCACAAACACAGCAGGAACAACCTTATTCCCAGCATCATTCCTTGTGCTAGGAACAAGTCCCCTGTGAGACTCTTTCCTGTATATGATATTAAAAGCATCCCTAACATCAAGTAAAGGTTCTCTAGCAAGAATGTTACTTCTAATATTCTGATAAACATCATTCAAACCCATAAGCAACTGCATAAGTCTAATAAGCATATTATGTCTAAGCACACCCTCATAAGCAGCACAGGTACAAGCAAGAAGAAAAGTAAGAGTATCAAACTCTCTCCATAAAGAACTCAACTTATGATAGTAATCAGACACAAACAAATCACCCTATTATAGAATGATTATGTAACACATTGAAAATAACATAACCATCCACCTTATCACAAGTTTAAGCTAACTCTCCCAAACATCATAAGCAATTTCAGAATAAACATGACCAAGATATAACTCAAGAGACAAAGAATTAAGAATCTAACTACGAACAATAGCATTACATCTTTCTCACTGTTGAGCAAGAATCACACTAGTAACAGGTTTAACACAAGTGCCATCAACAAACCCCATTTTATTTTTACCAAGAAGATCAATTATCATAGCAGTACACCACATTTTATAATTATTAATACCAGACAACTTAACACTAACAATAAGCAGATTAGAATGATCATTACTATGCAAATGTAAAGGATTACCAGCATCCAAACCATTAACAAGAACATCACCCATTATGACAGAATAAAACCAAATACTAAAAAGTAAGATAAGACAAATAAGACAACTAAGACAATAAGTAACCAGACTAAACATACAATAAAGACTAAATGCAAGAAAACCACCAAAAACCAAATAAGCAAGATAAAAAAACTAAGAAACCTAAACCAATTAGCAAAACAAATAAAACAATAACTAAGAAACAAGCACACAAGCAAAAAACGACACCCAATAGTAGCCTGGTCAGTTCCCAGGATTCCAAACCACTCATGGTGGCAAGTCAAGGGCAAGACTACAAGGTGTATAAAACCAACAACAAACAAGAAAAGGATAGAAAGAACAACCACCCAAGAAGCCAGAACCAGAATCAGCGGAAACCAATCAATCCCCCTATTCTTGATCAACAAGATCAAAGAACAAGAGAAAATCACCCCAGAAACGAACACCAATCACTAGAAACAAGATCCCAAAAACTAATCAAATTAGGGTTTCAAGAAAAACCTAATTAGATCAAATTAAATATCAGAAATCCCAATATACCAACCAAGAACCACCAATAATCAGCTAGAATAACTTATTAACACCTCTAGAAGAAAAACCCCCCAAATCAATCGAAACCCTAATTTTCACAATCAATAAAGAACCAATAATCAATGCGATTATGACTCAGATACCATCTTAGAGGAAACAACAGTATTATGTTCACCAAGGAGTTTGTCATAGCCATGGCGGCTCTTTAACAAGTCAGCATTATGAGTGGCAAGGGACTTTCAGCAGTCCTCCAACTCAGATTTGGCAGAAACACAAGCACTATGCTCCTCCAGCAAAGACTCAAAGCGAAGCAAGACACTAGATTGCATCTGGGTGATTTGGGCCAAGCGACGCCAGCCAGTCCGCACGGCCATATGATGTTCAACCCCCTCATTGAAATAAACTTGATCGGCTGGAGTAAACAAGTTGGAGAGTATATCACGATAGTCTTTAGATTTTTCCACTCGACATGATTCCGTAAGGCCCCACTGAGGGGTGAAAAGTTGATTACCAAAGCGTGCATAAGGATCACCTACCAAAATGAGTAAAATAAGAAAGGATCCGCACCTCGGCGTGCATAGAACAATAATTAGAAGAGGGGATAAATGGCCTTACGGTAAGAACTCTCAGCTTCATCAGGAACAACCTCATCATCTAAGTTGATGGGCTTTGAAGCATGACTTGAGAAGAAAAGTGTTAGAAAAAAAAGGAAGAGAGGAAAAAAAAGGGGAAGGACAGAAAAGGAAGAATTTACCTCCTGGGAAGAGAACATCCTCACCACTAGCACCAGTAAAAATATGATTGTCATCATGCACAACGGATGTAGTGCGAGGGGAAAACGAAGGAGGATGTTCCTCCACATGGAGCTCCTCTTCAACAACATGGGGGTGAGATAAGGCATCATCAGAATGCTCTCGAAGATCATCGGCTGCAGAAGGTGTGGGAACATGAGACCCATTCTCGTCAATTGGTTCCCCATCCGGAATAGAAGGCTCAGCATGGGAAGCAATAGTAACTCGAGCCTTTTTTTCTTATGGGAAAAAACCTCACCATCAGCCTTCTGTTTGGACTTCCTTGTGTAAGTAGTGCCTCGAGTGGCCCTGGTACCAGTGCTAAGAGAGCCGCCGACTGTCGCGTCCTCTCGAGCAGCCTTCTCAATAACGCGCCTTTGTTTCCTCTCTCGGTCAGCAATTACCCTCGAGTCAACCTGCTCAGCTTGCTCTATGGCAACAGATTTTGTAGGGATGGGAACACCATCAGCCAAAAGGAGCGTAGTATGAGTAGCAATAACCGTGCCCTCCGGCAAGGGATTTCCCTAACGAATGATCGCGCCTAAAAAACGGGGAATCCTTAGAAACTCAGCCATAGTAATATCTGCAAAAACAAGGAAGATAGTTAGGCGGTGCATAAGATACGAAAGTCCAAACAGGAACAAAGAAGGAAAAACATTACTCTCCCCAGCCGGACCATTGAAGGAGAAGTCAAAACCAGGATGCCTCCAAATAGAAGTAAGACGACTAGCGTATAAAAGGCTAGAGTATGGCTTACGAAGAGGAATAACAAATTCACAAAGTTTCTTTGCATCCTAACGGATTATACTCAGAAGGCCTAGGAAGAGGTTTGGCCACACTAGAGTCGTGATGCTTCCAAGGCTTGGCGATAGGAGTGGCCCTCTGGTCAACAAGAAAAAAACACCCTTCCATCCCTTCAGGCACGTAGCGCAGTCCTTGAGGAAAGGATGAAAGGGTTTGGTGCCTCGGCTCTGAAAAGAAAACCAATCACCCATCTTGCAAAGTTTATAGAAAAGGCGAAACAGTGGCACTGAAGGATCAATACCTAAGCTACGACAATAGATTCAAAAAGAGTGGCTTTATTTATACTAGGGATGAGCAAAACCGACCAACAACCACAAACCGACACAAACCGACCGAAACCAAAACCGACCGACCAAAACCGACTAAATTTGGGTCGGGACTCGGGATGAGTTTTTCATGATGTCGGGACTCAGTTTGGTTCAGGACTCGGGATTAAATCGGGATCGCACAAAGAAAACAACACAAATCAAGAGTAACTCGGGTCTAACTCGGTTCCGCTCGGGACTCGAGATTAAATCAGGTCGGGATTCGGTTTGAGTTTTCCATGATATCGGTTTCGGGATGAATCGGGATCGGGTAGGGACGGGTCGGTTTCGTCCCGATGCTCACCCCTAATTTAATACCAATGGGCACCAATTGTGAGATATGTACACCAAAGTGTTCAATAACATGAAGGAAGAAAGAAGAAAAAGGGATACAAAGGCCCCCTTGATCGAAGTGATGAACATAAAGACCAATAAGATGATAAGGAAGCTCATTCATACAAAAATTGGGGGGGGAGGTGCAGAAGGATCTGATAGGCATCAGCTACTCGTCGCACGAGACTCTCATTCAAGTCAGACGTATAGAGGTGCATGTCAAACTTTGGCATTACTTGAGCCTCGTTAATAACGTCATGCTGCTCCTGATTAGGGAGACCTAGCTCCAGAGACCCATCGGAAGGCATAACGACGAGCCGGGGAGAACCAAGGAAAGGAAGAAAAAAGAAAGCAAGTAAAGAAATAAGGAAAGACACGCCTGGACGGAAGGATGTACCTCACGGCTCTCGACGGTAAAAAAAAGAAGAAGGTAAGAAGTAAGAAGGAAAGGGGACTATTTATAGAGGCCCAGGGGCCACCAAAGGGTCACCTCAGGAACAGTGGGTACACGTGGCATTGCAATAGCCACAAGAAGTGCAAGTGGAAGACAACTGGCAGGCAAAACTGTAGAGTCATTTAATAAGGGCGCGACTACCCGTAATTTTACTGGAGGTAATAATGAGGGTAGGTACGACCTATGTATATAAAAAAATATTATTAAAAAATTATTATTAAAAAAAAAAATAGGACGAAGGAAAAGGCACTACGACTTAAAGTATTGGACCACCAATAGTTTATATTGATAATCCAATACTGGGGGGACATGTTCGCGTAACTTGCCGCTCGACCATATTCACATAGACCATCTTCTAGAAGCAAGAGTGGCCTTGCGGACCTGGCAGTCCGGCCCACTTGCTAAGAGCACGAGTCCAGAGAGAATCCTCAAAAGTAGTGTGATATGAGTGTTTTTACTCATATCATTTGTAGTTTAAAACAATGAAATATTTCATTTAATGTATCAATATTGCCTTGGAAATGCTTGTTTCTTGTTTTCATGTGTGTAGGTACCAAGTTCACGAAAACCGACGAAAACCGGCACGAGTTTGATGAAAAAGATTAAAGAAGCCAAAACCAAGCTCGACATGAGAGGATTTAATCATTTATCGAGGAAATAGGCCAAGTGGACCCACAAATACTTATTGGGCCTGTAAAGCCCAATATTGGATTAATATTGTAACACTTTTGAAGCTTGACCAAATAAGGCCCAAATTCAGGCCCTAATCAAGAAACGGATTGAATGTCCAGTAACAAGGAAATGGCGAACAATTATCTGATTATTGGGTCTATTTAAAGCCAAAAGTAATAAGGGCCCAAGCCCATGAATGTAATGAAACGAATGAAGTTTTGGACTCTAGGGTTTATTTTCAGTCAAAACACGTTATCCCCATTTACTCTTTCTCAATTAATAAATAAACGACACCCACTCATATCTTCCATTTATCACCACACGTTTTCTCTCATTCCCACTCACAATTAAATATTCTGATAACTTCTATGATTTTCCTTTCTTCCCCAAAGATAATAACCAGAAAAATCTACTGTTCCTAGAACCCTAGTTTAATAATTCGTCAAATTAACAAAGGGGTTTTTATCACACGTGATTATCACGTGTGGGGGAATTAATTCCCCCATTTTTAAGGAAGAGAAGATTGCTGCGAGAAGATTACGTGTCAGCTTTTGATTTGAGGAGACACATCATTCTCCCTAATCAACCAATCAGGAGCCAAAGAAAAAGCACAACTAGCACATATTTTTTTACACGCTGGCAATCTGTGTGACCAAAAGTTGATATCCACCCTTGGATCCAAACTGAAAAGAGAGAGAAAGAGAAAAAAGAAGATCGAAGGCTGAAGATTATTTGGAATATTCCTCTCAAAATTCGAATATTCACAGGAGGATGCCCATGGGGGGGCTATAAATACCCCCAATATTTCTGTAATCAATCATCCCTTTTTTATTTTTTAATGTTATTATGTTAAAATTAGTGTAGGCTTGTAATCTCTTTTTCAATAATGTAATGTTACTTTGAGTTAATGAAAAGTTTAATTTTAAAAAGTTCTTGAGTTCCTGTTTATTTTAATCTTTTGATTTACTGTTTTTACAACCTTTATAATTTTGATATTTAATAACTGATAAAATTATTTAATTAGGCTAAATAATAGCTTTAATTAAGTGATTGAGTAAAATTGGGATTACATTTTTTTCCCACTGGAAGAAATTTAAATAAAAATCAGTTTGGTTCGAGATGAATGCTCGAATGATGATGGTTGGTTCGAATGATGGTTCGAAAGATGGTGGTGTTTTTGGAGCACGGTGGTTTTGATTTGCGTTAAGCCAGCTCAGCGCTGCGTTTCTACTCAAAGGATAACTCCATTAGGTTATTATTCTTTTTAATTTTATTGTTCTTAGTTACTTTATTAAATCTGATTTTGCTATATGATGTGATGAATATCTGCTACTGCTTCTCTATTTTTTTCTGCTTAAAATAATGGTTTTAGTGATAATTTGTTTATTTACTCTAAATTTCCTTTTAGTTTAATGGTACTGTTTTGATTTCTACGCGTTTAGGTTATTTGGAACTGATTTATGTTAATTATGTTCATTAGATGCAGTTCTTGAAAATAGATGAGTTTTTACTGTTATAATTCAATGGCTATGAGTCTATCTTAATGTTAATCGTAGAATATATAGAATAGGATTTGGTCATCAGCAGTATAAGAGTAAGGTAAGTTTTATATAAAATCTATGGTAAAAATGATATACAGGACTGAGTTGTGTAAGCCTTAGATTGATTACTACCTGCAACAGTAATATTATATAGGGTTTATGTTTGCTGAGCAGTTAGTTCAGATCTGCAGTCTTGATAACGTAAAGTATGTTGTGAATCTTGTTCCTTTACTGCTAGAGTAATCTGTTGAATGAAACTAGCTGCATGATTTAGTATTTTCTGCTGATTTAGATTGCTGTGTATGTGACGATTTTAGAGTTTTATTTTGATTTGCTGCTATGAGACTTATCTGATTCATTTCGATATAGTTTGAGTCTGCTGAATATTGTTTTTCTTATTTGAGTGCATAATTGAGTTTTCTTCTATTTTGTTTATGTATACTGCTTATCAGTACCTTTCATTCTGATAAGTTCATATAAGCTGTTTTCCTACTCAGCTTAAACAAATAAGCTCAAAAACCTTTCCTAAGGTGTCTTTTTAGTAATCTGTCTAAAAAGTTTTAATTTCCAAAAATAATGTCCCTCACGGGACTCGAACACGCGACCTCGCGTTTCACAATCCAACGTGATAGCCAACTGAGCCAAGTGCTCTTTTGATTATTAGTCTCCCTCTTGTCATTATTATAGGAGTTTAATTAGGCTGAGTTTGTTTTGTTTTATTTATTTCTTTGTCACGTTTTTTTTTATTAAATTTAATACTTTATAAAAAGTAGTTTGAGTAAAAATATAAAAATAAAAATAAAAATAAATTAGTAAAATAAAAGTATGTTTTTTTTTATTTAAAAAGATTTAATTAGTTTAATTTTTAATTAATTAGAATTTTATAATCTTAGTTTTATTAAAAATAATCTTTACATAAGTTTTGTTTTAAGTAAATGTTAAATAAAGTTTTTAATTAGATTTAAAAAAGTTTAATTAGTTTTTAAATAGATTAATTTTAAATAGAGTTTTAATTTTAAAGTATTTAATTGTTTAGATTTATTTTTAATAGGCGGGGTTAACGATTCATGCACTTTAGGATAATTTTAAATAGTTTAAAATTCGTAGACTTTAATTGTAGTTTAAAAACCAACGTCACATTCAAATCAATTGTCCAAATTAAAACGAAACGTCTCAAATTCACTTGATCTTCGTGTACAACGAACTTGGTTCACTCACGTGTTTAATCGTATCCGTCTTTGACTTATTTTTGGTTAATTACTTTTTCCTAAAGGTAATTACCTAAATTTGTCCTATAACGTATATGTGTTAATCCACGACACATCAAAAAATTTTGGCGCCGCTGCCGGGGATCTTGTGTACGATTCGTCTTTGTGGAGATTTGTTGATCGTGGATTTGAAGACCCTTTCCGTCCTCGGAAAGTTTTGTTATTTTTCTATTACGTAGTATGTATCGATTTTCTCGTTTTTTGTGAATAATATATTATATTACGTAGAACAATAATTTTAAATACTTTCCAAATAAGCCTTAGTTGGGATTTCATCACCTAACTATTGTATTCGAACCCAAAACAAAAATAAAGGCAAAATAGATAAATACTAATAAGAAGTTTGAACTCGATTTATACAAACTATAAGGTGGGTATAAGGCGACGTGCTATAAAAGGCCGTCTAAGGAAAAAGGTTTTTAAGTGCTTTGTGCCACCTCGTTTCCCCGCTTGCTTGTGCGTATATTGAGAGGGACGACCTATTATTGGTTTGCCGACTCAAGTAGTAATAAATCTTATTTTTTGTTGTTTACTTATTGAACCTCGAGACGTTTAGGTTTTCACCTATCGTTTCAAAGTCGACCGAGGGTAATTTACTTCCATAGTAATTATCCTTATTCCTTGTTTTTATCGATCATTTTTGATTGAGCAATACCAAATAAAATACCAAAAATAATCTTCTTTCTTGTCTAATTTCTTTTCTTCAATCCTCTAATTTCTCGTTTTTGTAGTGTATGCAATTACGTTCTTCTCGTCTTGTGATAGATTTTAATAGGCTTGAAAGTATTCCTCGTAGAAATAGAAATCGTCAACAACGAATAGTG
Organism: Glebionis coronaria; assembly: GCA_025667525.1. Taxonomy (NCBI): domain Eukaryota; kingdom Viridiplantae; phylum Streptophyta; class Magnoliopsida; order Asterales; family Asteraceae; genus Glebionis; species Glebionis coronaria. The sequence goes on along the minus strand of JANFOE010000126.1, from coordinate 269,268 downwards.
GAACCCGAGCTTCCACCTATTGTTGTAGAGATGGCCGATAACCGTACAATGGAGGAATTGCTCCGTGCACCCACCGAAGGGTATGGGGAAGCAATCGTTGTGCCGGCTATTTTGGCGGATCATTTTGAGATTAAGACGGGTCTTCTATCGCTCATTCGTGCCGACCAATTTCGTGGCAATGAGACCGATAGTCCGCATTCTCACATACGGAATTTTAATCGAATTACCTCGACTCTCAAGTTTAGAGATGTGCCGAATGACGTGATTAAGCTCATGCTTTTTCCGTACTCGCTCGAGGGTAATGCTAAGCTTTGGTATGAGAAAGAACCACCGGGTTCGATTTTAACTTGGGATGATTTAGTGTCTAAGTTCATGAATTATTTCTTTCCACCGTCCAAGACAACACACTTTAAAAATGAGATCACTAGATTTGAACAAAAAGTGCATGAATCGTTTGGGGTTGCTTGGGAGAGATTTAAAGATTTGTTAAGACAATGTCCACACCACGGTTTCTCGGAATTGCATCAAATTAATACTTTCTATAATGGGCTTAATATGATTGAACAAGATTCTTTAAATGCCGCCGCGGGTGGTAATCTTTTAAGAAAAACACCGAGAGACGCGTGGAGAATAATTGAGGATAAGTCTAGAGCACAATATTCACGAAACACACCGGGTGTTTCCAATGTGAATTCATCTAATCCCGAGATTTCTAGATTGGATTCTAAGATTGATAGTGGATTTGCGACTTTGTTGAGTGAGATTAGGAAGAATCCTCATGGATCGATTAATATGATTGAGAATGTTTGTGTATCATGTGGTGGAGCACATCCTAATTATGCTTGTTTAAACGCGGGGTTTGATCAAGCTAGTGCTTTTGCCGCGACGGGAACTTATGGCTCCAACGGTCAAGTTCCTCGTCAAAGTCATGTTGCTCCACCGGGTTTTCCACCGGTTCAAAATAGGTACAACAATGGAAACAATGGGAATAATTTTAACCGTGGTAACCAAGGGAATTATAATCAAGGAAATGGATTTAATGCTAATCAAAACAATCAAGGTTTTCAAGGGAATAATCAAAATGATTTGTCAAGTTACATGAAGTCGAATGAGGCAAATATGAAAGCTTTGCAAAATAACATTCAAGGACAAATGGCAACTTTGAAAAATGAGTTTCAAAATACGCTAAAGGGGCAAAATAACAAGATTGAGCTTAATCAACAAAGAATGGAACAAAGATTTGAACAAATGTTTGAGCAAGGTCAAAATCGTTTGCAACAAAGTGTGGAACAAAATCAAAATAAATTGCTTTCGATGTTTGAGGGTTTTATGTCTAAACCATCTACTTCTTCGGGTTGCTTACCTAGTAATACCATTCCAAACCCGAGGGGAGAGCTTAAGGCTATCACCGCTTATGATAATTTAGAAAGGAAGCTTGAGCTTATTGTGCCACCTAAAGAAACCTTTTGGAATGTCACCAAGGCTACTTTAAATGTGATTAGTACCTCGGATTTCATTGATCTCTTTCCTAAGAAATATAATGATCCGGGTCACTTCTTGATACCTTGTGTTTTCAATGAGATTGGGGAATACAAAGCTCTTGCCGATCTAGGAGCTAGTATTAACGTAATGCCCTTGTCCATTTGGAAAACTCTTGACTATTTACGACTTATTCCCACTCGAATGATCATTGAGCTTGCTAATGGCACCACCACTCGACCGGTTGGTATAGCGGAAAATGTCATTGTTAAAGTGGGGGAGTTCGTTTACCTAGTCGATTTTGCTATCATCGATTATGAGCCGAATCCTCGTGCGCCTATAATTTTAGGACGACCATTTTTGTGTACGGCCGGTGTTTTAGTTGATATGAAAGAAGGGGAGCTTAAATTGTTTCATGGGGATAAACATATGATTTTCAAACCGGAAAAAATTTCAAGATTGGTTCCTAAGAAATTGGAAAGTGAAAAACTTAATTTTGTTGAATCATGTTGTAATGTTACCTCTTCTATACTCACTCCACACGAGGATGATAAGATTGAAAAACAAATTGATGATTACTTGAGTGAGCCATTCGATGCTAGTGAGTTTGATAATGAGAATTTTGATCCCGAGAGTGATATTGCTTTAATTGAACAATCTTTGAAAATGGACTCATTTTCACTCTCTTCTATGGATCATGTTGATGTTCCTAAGGCACAATCTTCATTTGAAGAGCCTTTGATTCCTAACTTCACACCGAGTGAGGTTAGTGACTATTCATGTGATAAGTTCATCGATGAACTTTTTGCTATCCTTGATCCACTTCCACGGGGAAGTGAAGACGTTTCCGATCTCGAGATCGAACGTGATTCTAGTGTTTTACCTACCATTCTCGAGGAATTCGCCGATGAATTGCCTTCAAATGAGAATGATGATCTAGTACCCGAGTGTGACACATTCGATACTTTGTCGGATATGTCTTGTGATGACAAGATTGACGACACTTTCGTGACTTACTCAAATCCTCTCTTTGAACCTTCAATGAACAATAATCCGTTGTTTCAAGAGGATTTTGAGAACATCATGCCTCTTACGTCTCACAACCGTTGTGATGATGATCTTCTTATGAAGGAGGATGATGAGTTTCTTTATATAGACATTCCTTCGGAATTTGAGGAAGAGTCTAATGAAGGTGATGAAGACTCTTGGTTTGATCACCCGATTTATGATGAGGACAATGTTGACCCGGATGGAGAAATTACTTTTGATCCTATTATCCTTCCCACTCGCTTTGATCTTAATGTGCGGGTTTTTCATGCGACTCGTTTTGAGTACCATGACCCCTTTATTCACATTCAAAAGAGTGAAAAGGTCAACAAAGTCATGCAAGTTGAAACCACTATGGTTGAGACTTTTGTACCACCATTACCATGTGCTTCATATGACTTAGGATTAGCATGGGGGGACGACACCTTGTTGTCTATTCCTTTCTCCACCGAGGACGAGGTATTCGATCCCGGAATCGTCGATTTAGGGAAATCTCGGCCTTTCACCGATGCAATAATTGAAAGACTTCTCGATCATCTTGGTGCGAGTCTATCTCGTGGAGCATGCTACATCCATACCATTAATTGTGACTACCATCTCTTGTTAGAGATTCGTGTTAGAGTTTTATCCTTTCGTTTGTCATCGGACAACGAGGATGAGATCTTTGACCCCGGCATCGTACTTTATGTTGGTTTTTACTCCAATAAGCCGGTTTTCATCATTTTCCCTAAGGACCAATGAATGCGGGGATCGAGTCGAGCTCATGACTCGGTGAACAAAAACGAGTTTTTCTATCTTCTTTCTCTTTTCTAACACCTAATAAGGCTTGATCTTTCAAGCTCGTGTTCGTGATTTGTTGTGTTGTGATCTTAGGTATGACCCTAATATTTGAAGACTCTCGTGTTCGGTTTTTGCCGGTCCACTTGATCTTTCATTCTTTGAATGCTAAATAGGGGCACACTTCCTTACCCTTGATTTTTATCGACTAACGTTTCTCTTGAGGCATAATTAATAAACGGCTTATAGATTTGCGTGCTCTTTCCATGCTAGGAGATTGCATTAGATTCTTCGTGTCTTAGCAAGGGGGTGTTACTCTTGAGCTAAGAAACATTGAGGACAATGTTTGGTTTTAGCATGGGGGAGTCAATCGATATAATCGCTTGCAATTGCTTTTGTCGTGTCCAAACGTGTAGTTTCTCTCATTTTTCAATAAAATTTTAAATTTTTTGTGTAATTTTTAAGTTTTAATAGATAAAATAAGTGTTTTTGACAAGAATGTAGGCTTTTAATAAGAATAGTTTTTGACTCGACTCGGTTTTTAACCTTAGCTTTTCCTTAACGTATTTGAATTAAGTTTTGCTAGGCTATTATATAGGGAGCTTTAAAACGCGAAGGTCTTAATTCATATGATTTAAGGACAAGAACTTTTCGCAAGCTCCTATAATTGATCCTAGAAAGTCGTTTATCAAGGGAACTTTAAAACGCAAATTCTAAAACTTGCAAAAGTATAAGAAGTTGCAAGATCCTATAGATGACTTGAAAACCCAAAACTTTGATTTAATAGGCTAAGTATCCATTGATTTCATTCTTGGAATTTTGCAATATGGAGAACAAGAGATGATAGAGCCAATTATAAGTTCGGTATTCTTTCGGGAATTTATGTGAGTTAATTATGAGCCTATTCTCCCATCACTTGTTAATAAATTTAATTGCACTAAATAATGTTGAACGATTTGAAAAGTTACTTAGCTTCTAGCCCAAGATCGTTTAGAAGTTGCTCGGTATGGATTAGAGTTCATAGCCAAGGCATAACTTATTGAAGCGGGATGCGAAGATTGGCGAGTCCAAAAAGGTCCTAACAAGACATGAGGGCTATGTTTTATTGCTAAAGATCTCAAGTGATGTGAAGACTCATTTATCAAAAATCAATATGAAGGATCGAGACACACGACGAAAAGCAAAATACTCCCAAAAAGTCATGGAGAAGTCTATCCAAAAAGACCAAAAATAAGGTATGAGGATAAATGAAGCCAAGTCCAAAAAGGAGGCGAATCGTTGTAAATCAAAATCCCAAGTAAAGATTGGAGAAAAATGAAGAAGTCGTGGTCCAAGTATGAATCTCTCAAAACTTCAAGTGAAGAAATATTATGAAGAGAAGACCATTATTTCGTGAACGTCTCTCAAGGTTGGAAGTATTAAGTCATTGCCAAATATCGATCCGAGAAAGGTCTCAAATTGGGAAACAAGTTATGCCAAGATATGAACTTTATGAGAGCCCGAGAAGCAGTTTTAAAAGATTTTGTCCTTTAGCTAACTATTGATTAAATCGTTCACTTTATTTTCGGCCTAATAAATTATCGAAATAAGTCAACAATGCATCCTTGTGATCATTTAAGACAATAATAAAATATAAGAGATACACCTAGGAATAAGGGAGTCTAAGTGATTAATTGGCCCACATGAGTTCGTGTTAGTTTACCAACTTATAATAACAATGATCTTGTTTTTGCACTTGGCATGGAAAAGTGAAAAGTCGGGGACGATGAATCTATTTGAGCTTTAATGATTCTTAAGGTTATTTTATGTCATTGCAAAATAAATTGTCAAAAGTTGAATAATAGTGAAGTTATAGTTTTATTTTATCATTGCGTGAGGACACGGCAATTGCTTAGCATGGGGGAATTTGATATGAGTGTTTTTACTCATATCATTTGTAGTTTAAAACAATGAAATATTTCATTTAATGTATCAATATTGCCTTGGAAATGCTTGTTTCTTGTTTTCATGTGTGTAGGTACCAAGTTCACGAAAACCGACGAAAACCGGCACGAGTTTGATGAAAAAGATTAAAGAAGCCAAAACCAAGCTCGACATGAGAGGATTTAATCATTTATCGAGGAAATAGGCCAAGTGGACCCACAAATACTTATTGGGCCTGTAAAGCCCAATATTGGATTAATATTGTAACACTTTTGAAGCTTGACCAAATAAGGCCCAAATTCAGGCCCTAATCAAGAAACGGATTGAATGTCCAGTAACAAGGAAATGGCGAACAATTATCTGATTATTGGGTCTATTTAAAGCCAAAAGTAATAAGGGCCCAAGCCCATGAATGTAATGAAACGAATGAAGTTTTGGACTCTAGGGTTTATTTTCAGTCAAAACACGTTATCCCCATTTACTCTTTCTCAATTAATAAATAAACGACACCCACTCATATCTTCCATTTATCACCACACGTTTTCTCTCATTCCCACTCACAATTAAATATTCTGATAACTTCTATGATTTTCCTTTCTTCCCCAAAGATAATAACCAGAAAAATCTACTGTTCCTAGAACCCTAGTTTAATAATTCGTCAAATTAACAAAGGGGTTTTTATCACACGTGATTATCACGTGTGGGGGAATTAATTCCCCCATTTTTAAGGAAGAGAAGATTGCTGCGAGAAGATTACGTGTCAGCTTTTGATTTGAGGAGACACATCATTCTCCCTAATCAACCAATCAGGAGCCAAAGAAAAAGCACAACTAGCACATATTTTTTTACACGCTGGCAATCTGTGTGACCAAAAGTTGATATCCACCCTTGGATCCAAACTGAAAAGAGAGAGAAAGAGAAAAAAGAAGATCGAAGGCTGAAGATTATTTGGAATATTCCTCTCAAAATTCGAATATTCACAGGAGGATGCCCATGGGGGGGCTATAAATACCCCCAATATTTCTGTAATCAATCATCCCTTTTTTATTTTTTAATGTTATTATGTTAAAATTAGTGTAGGCTTGTAATCTCTTTTTCAATAATGTAATGTTACTTTGAGTTAATGAAAAGTTTAATTTTAAAAAGTTCTTGAGTTCCTGTTTATTTTAATCTTTTGATTTACTGTTTTTACAACCTTTATAATTTTGATATTTAATAACTGATAAAATTATTTAATTAGGCTAAATAATAGCTTTAATTAAGTGATTGAGTAAAATTGGGATTACATTTTTTTCCCACTGGAAGAAATTTAAATAAAAATCAGTTTGGTTCGAGATGAATGCTCGAATGATGATGGTTGGTTCGAATGATGGTTCGAAAGATGGTGGTGTTTTTGGAGCACGGTGGTTTTGATTTGCGTTAAGCCAGCTCAGCGCTGCGTTTCTACTCAAAGGATAACTCCATTAGGTTATTATTCTTTTTAATTTTATTGTTCTTAGTTACTTTATTAAATCTGATTTTGCTATATGATGTGATGAATATCTGCTACTGCTTCTCTATTTTTTTCTGCTTAAAATAATGGTTTTAGTGATAATTTGTTTATTTACTCTAAATTTCCTTTTAGTTTAATGGTACTGTTTTGATTTCTACGCGTTTAGGTTATTTGGAACTGATTTATGTTAATTATGTTCATTAGATGCAGTTCTTGAAAATAGATGAGTTTTTACTGTTATAATTCAATGGCTATGAGTCTATCTTAATGTTAATCGTAGAATATATAGAATAGGATTTGGTCATCAGCAGTATAAGAGTAAGGTAAGTTTTATATAAAATCTATGGTAAAAATGATATACAGGACTGAGTTGTGTAAGCCTTAGATTGATTACTACCTGCAACAGTAATATTATATAGGGTTTATGTTTGCTGAGCAGTTAGTTCAGATCTGCAGTCTTGATAACGTAAAGTATGTTGTGAATCTTGTTCCTTTACTGCTAGAGTAATCTGTTGAATGAAACTAGCTGCATGATTTAGTATTTTCTGCTGATTTAGATTGCTGTGTATGTGACGATTTTAGAGTTTTATTTTGATTTGCAGCTATGAGACTTATCTGATTCATTTCGATATAGTTTGAGTCTGCTGAATATTGTTTTTCTTATTTGAGTGCATAATTGAGTTTTCTTCTATTTTGTTTATGTATACTGCTTATCAGTACCTTTCATTCTGATAAGTTCATATAAGCTGTTTTCCTACTCAGCTTAAACAAATAAGCTCAAAAACCTTTCCTAAGGTGTCTTTTTAGTAATCTGTCTAAAAAGTTTTAATTTCCAAAAATAATGTCCCTCACGGGACTCGAACACGCGACCTCGCGTTTCACAATCCAACGTGATAGCCAACTGAGCCAAGTGCTCTTTTGATTATTAGTCCCCCTCTTGTCATTATTATAGGAGTTTAATTAGGTTGAGTTTGTTTTGTTTTATTTATTTCTTTGTCACGTTTTTTTTTATTAAATTTAATACTTTATAAAAAGTAGTTTGAGTAAAAATATAAAAATAAAAATAAAAATAAATTAGTAAAATAAAAGTATGTTTTTTTTTATTTAAAAAGATTTAATTAGTTTAATTTTTAATTAATTAGAATTTTATAATCTTAGTTTTATTAAAAATAATCTTTACATAAGTTTTGTTTTAAGTAAATGTTAAATAAAGTTTTTAATTAGATTTAAAAAAGTTTAATTAGTTTTTAAATAGATTAATTTTAAATAGAGTTTTAATTTTAAAGTATTTAATTGTTTAGATTTATTTTTAATAGGCGGGGTTAACGATTCATGCACTTTAGGATAATTTTAAATAGTTTAAAATTCGTAGACTTTAATTGTAGTTTAAAAACCAACGACACATTCAAATCAATTGTCCAAATTAAAACGAAACGTCTCAAATTCACTTGATCTTCGTGTACAACGAACTTGGTTCACTCACGTGTTTAATCGTATCCGTCTTTGACTTATTTTTGGTTAATTACTTTTTCCTAAAGGTAATTACCTAAATTTGTCCTATAACGTATATGTGTTAATCCACGACACATCATAGTGCCACAACATTGAGAAGGAACGGAGCACCTTATTATCCAGGGGACTCTCATATGCCACCCGGATTGAAGGTTGACCCGCATGCATACCTCAAAAGCAGGGAAGGTTCCCTTGCGAACAATCGACACACCTTATTATCCAAGGGCCTCACATTGGCTGTTGGACCAAAGACTGGCCTGTCAGGTCACAAGACTCAAAGAGAACAACCTCTAAGGAGCTACAGTAAGCTACAGTATTCTAAGTACTATAAATTCCCCTTTGTATTCAATGCAGGTTGGACATTCTCGCACACACATTTATTACACACATTGATCACACATACTACTTTGGCATCCGGCTCTCAAAATAGATTCTTACTCTCACACCAGAGTTGGTCTCGGGCCTCCCATCCGAGGCGAGCTAACGTGTACTGATGAAAATGGATGTGTATAGTGATAATTAAGATACGTTATAGGGCAAATTAGAAAATTACCTTTAGGAAAAAGTAATAGACTAATAATACCAATGACGAATTTAATTAAACACGTGAGTGAGTCGAGTTCGTTGTTCACGAAGATCTTATGAATTTGAGACGTTTTGCTTTGATTTGGACAATCGATTTGAATTGGTTTTCGGTTGTTTAAACTACAATTAAAATCTACAAATTTTAAGCTATTTAAAGTAAACCTAAAGTGCATGAATCGTAAACCCCGCTATATTTAAAATCTAAAACAATTTATTACTTGAAATATAAAACTATTTAAAATCTAAACTATTTTAATAATCTATTAAAATATTCTATTTAATTAAAAATTACTTTTAAACTATTTAAAGAAAAAATCTAATTAAACTCTTTTAAGACTAATTTACTTTATTAAAAATTACTTTAAAACAAATCTATTTAAAAACTATTATATTTAAATCTAAAGTTATAAAAAATCTAATTAATTAAAATTTAAACTAATTAAACTTTTGAAATTAATTAAAAAAACATTTTTATTTTATTTTATTTCTCTATTATTTTTAAACTAATAATCAGGTTTTAAGAGCTAATATATTTTTTATATTTTTATTAACTTGTTAAACTTAAATTAAGAAGAAAATATATAACTTAAAAATTACCCGGTTGAAAAGCATTTATCAGCTACTAAAAGCAGGACAATACCAAACAGTGAGCCCAGCTCACTTGGTTAACGTGTTGTGTGTGTGAAGGGCAGGTCTCGAGTTCGAGACCTGCAGTAGACAACTTTTGGAATTATTTTTTTGGAATTAGATTTTAATTAAAACTACAAACCAAACATCCCCAGTTCGTGGGTACAGCCAAGCTTACACAGTTAATATAACGAATTACAGGCAGATTCATAAAAAAAAACATTCAGAACATCAAATTCAAACTCTGATAAAATTAAAGCCATTATCACTAAACAGATACCAGATAACATCCTAAATCCTAATACCCCAAACTCCAATATCAGTTTGAAAGATAGAACAACAGTATTTCAAATCCATATGATAATTGGATAAAACTATGCAGCAAAATAAAGAAAAAGGAATAACATCTTTCAGCATTAATGCAGTTAAAATAATTTTCAACAATACAAACAGACGTCAAAAAGTATATTATCAAAAAGGCAATAATAACGCAACAAACTAATTTATCAGATCAAGCTATCGGTTGTTAAACCATACAGGATCCTATCTCACTTAAATAAAATGCCACAAATCTAATAAACAAGAACAAACGCAACCGAAGAAACTAACTGGTAGAACACAAACATACAGATTAACTGGAATGCAGGCGCCACACACATACAGATTTATCAGAATCCCAACATACAGATAGCTCAGCAGATCTAAATCAAAACAAACCTAAGCAAGGTTAAGCTGTAACATTCTCTGAAAAACCAAATGTAAATAAACAATCGCACAAATTCATATTAAAACAAAAATAGATCTAGAACCAAATATTCAAAATCTTATCCTGCTAACAATACTCTAACGGCAATTAAATAAACCAGCAGACATATTCAATTCAGAAATCATACAATTAACATATCAGATTCATGGCTGAGCAGATTCTCATTCTAACTTTATAACAAATATTAAGATAATGACTAAAACTCATGAGCTACAGTAGCACGTAACAACGGACAGGAGCACACCCAATCCTATATTACGGCAGATAGAAAAACAAAACCTCATTCAATTACTAAAAACGTATAACCAATTCAACTACATCACTAAGATATAAGATTCAAGCAGATTCTACATATCATGTAGAGAACATGACTAAAACAGGACATCAAAATTCATTCAGAGTGCAATATAATTCATTAAAACACCTACACAACTAAATCATTAAAATCATAACAAATTAGATTCAGTTATTATACTAAGCAGCTTTATAATCATAAACATTTAAAAGAAAAGAACTTAGAACCTTTTGGAGATTCCTTTGAGACGAAGTGAGGCGCTGAGCCTACTTGAAACCTAAACGAATCGCCAAACGAACCACCATTTGAACATAATCAAACATTTCGAATCAGCAGCCTTGGTTAGTTGATAAATCAATTTTATCAACTCAAATCTTATTTTAATTTCACTTTATCTATTAGATAAAAGAGTACCCTTCTTCACCCTTAATTAACCATTAAAGCTATCGATTCAGCTTTAATGAGTAATGAACAGTTATAACGATTTATTTAGCTTAGAATTCGAACAGTAACTTTAACAGATTTAACAAGAGATTGAAAATTAAAACTGAACTTTTATTAAATCAAAATTCATTACAATTCCTTAAAATCAAAAATTACAATTCTAACTAAATTTAAACATCATAACATTAAAAGTAAAGAAGGGATGATAAAATACAAGTAAATTGGGGGTTTTTATAGCCACCCCCAAAGGCTTGCTGAGAGGATATTCGAATATTCCTGGGTATATTCTTCACGATTCTTAGCCCTCGATCTTCTCTTTCTCTCTCTTGTTTTGATCGGATGGTGGTGATGATTCACAATAGCACACGGATCGCCAACGTGGCATCCGTGTGCTAGTTGTGTTTCTTTTACAGCTTGTGATTGGTGGGTTTGGAATGATGAGCTGTTGAGACCAATGATAGGATGCCACGTATCCTCGCTCTTCCCACTCCAGTCTTCCGAAAACTTGGGGGATTTAATTCCCCCTCACAAGAATTAACCGTGCCATCAAAAGCCCTTTGTTAATTTGGTTTTTTACCCATCTAGGGTTAATGAACAGTAGTTTATTTTTACAAGTTTTGTGAAGGAAGGATTGGGGAAGAAAGGTGAAAGAGATGAGCATAGGAACTATCGACATTAATTTAATATATGTGTGTGGGTTAAAATAATGGGTGCGAGCAGTATATGGGTGGGTGAGTACTTATTATTTGTGAGAAAAAAAACGTTTGGTGAGAAGTGAAAAATAAACGGTGCAATTTATTTAACCAATGAAAGTGTAACGTTATATGTGGAAGTGATAAGATTTCACACGTTTTGACTGACAAACGTGAAAAGGGAATTGCTTGTTTATACACAAACCCTAAAGGCCCATTAATCTCATTTGTTTCCTTCAATATTTGGGCTTTTCAAGCCCAAAAATTCCAATCCGTGTATACTAAACCTATTTTGGGCTTCCAATAGATTTTGTAACCAAGGCTTTTAAATATTAATTCCCTTATTGGGCTTTTAAGCCCAATAACCAAAAGTGGGCCCCACAAACTCCAAGTAGTAAGTTAAATCCTCTAGATTGAACTCGATTTTGGCTTCCTCGATCTTTTTCTTCAGTTCGTGCCGGTTTTGTCGGTTTTCGTGAATATGGTACCTACACACATTAAAACAAGAAACAAGCATATACAAGGCCATATTGATACATTTTGTGCACTATTTCATTGTTATTTGATACAAATGATATGAGTAATTAAGCTCATATCAAATTCCCCCATGCTAAGCAATTGCCGTGTCCTCACGCAATGATAAAATAAAACTATATCTACACCATTATTCAACTTTTGACATTTTATTTTGCAAAGACATAATGTATTGCTTTCATTATTCGAAAAATAACTTTTAGGATCATAAAACTCAAATAGATTCATCGTCCTCGACTTTTCACTTTTCCATGCCAAGTGCAAAAACAAGATCATTGTTATTATAAGTTGGTAGACAAACACGAACTCATGTGGGCTAATTAATCACTTAGACTCCCTTATTCCTAAGTGTATCTCTTATATTTTATTGTTGTCTTGAATGATCACGAGGATACACTGTTGACTTATTTCGATAATTTATTAGGCCGAAAATAAAGTGAACGATTTAATCAATAGTTAGCTAAAGGACAAAATCTTTTAAAACTGCTTCTCGGGCTCTCATAAAATTCATATCTTGGCATAACTAGTTTCGCGATTTGAGACCTTTCTCGGACCGATATTTGGCAGCAACTTTATACTTCCAACCTTGAGAGACGTTCACGAAATAATGGTCTTCTCTTCATAATATTTCTTCACTTGAATTTTTGAGAGATTCATACTTGGACCACGACTTCTTCATTTTTCTCCTATCTTTATTTGGGATTTTGATTAACAACGATCCGCCTCCTTTTTGGACTTGGCTTCATTTATCCTCATACCTTATTTTGGTCTTTTTGGATAGACTTCTCCATGACTTTTTGGGAGTATTTTGCTTTTCGTCGTGTGTCTCGATCCTTCATATTGATTTTTGATAAATGAGTCTTCACATCACTTGAGATCTTTAGCAATAAAACATAGCCCTCATGTCTTGTTAGGACCTTTTTGGACTCGCCAATCTTCGCATCCCGCTTCAATAAGTTATGCCTTGGCTATGAACTCTAATCCATACCGAGCAACTTTTAAACGATCTTGGGCTAGAAGTTAAGTAACTTTTCAAATCGTTCAACATTATTTATTGCAATTAAATTTATTAACAAGTGATGGGAGAATAGGCTCATAATTAACTCACATAAATTCCCGAAAGAATACCAAACTTATAATTGGCTCTATCATCTCTTGTTCTCCATAAATGGATACTTAGCCTATTAAATCAAAGTTTTGGGTTTTCAAGTCATCTATAGGATCTTGCAACTTCTTATACTTTTGCAAGTTTTAGAATTTGCGTTTTAAAGTTCCCTTGATAAACGACTTTCTAGGATCAATTATAGGAGCTTGCGAAAAGTTCTTGTCCTTAACTCGTATGAATTAAGACTTTCGCGTTTTAAAGCTCCCTATATAATAGCCTAGCAAAACTTAATTCAAATACGTTAAGGAAAAGCTAAGGTTAAAAAACCAAGTCGAGTCAAAAACTATTCTTATTGAAAGCCTACATTCGTGTCAAAAACACTTATTTTATTATTAAAAACTTAAAAATAACACAAAAAATTTAAAATTTTATTGAAAAATGAGAAAAACAATACGTTTTGGACACGACAAAAGCAATTGCAAGCGATTATATCGATTGACTCCCCCATGCTAAAACCAAACATTGTCCTCAATGTTTCTTAGCTCAAGAGTAACACCCCTTGCTAAAACACGAAGAGTCTAATGCAAACTCCTAGCATGGAAAGAGCACGCAAATCTATAAGCCGTTTATTAATTATGCCTCAAGATAAAACGTTAGTCGATAAAAATCAAGGGATAGAAAGTGTGCCCCTTTTTGGCATTCAAAGAAAGGAAGATCAAGTGGACCGGCAAAAACCGAACACGAGAGTCTTCAAATATTAGGGTCATACCTAAGATCACAACACAACAAAACACGAGCACGAGCTTGAAAGATCAAGCCTTATTAGTGTTAGAAAATAGAAAGAAGATAGAATGTATGAGACTCCCCCACAAGGCACCTCGTTTTTGTTCACCGAGTCATGAGCTCGACTCGATCCCCGCATTCATTTGTCCTTAGGGAAATTGGTGAAAACCGGCATATTAGGATAGAATCCAACATAAAGCGCGATGCCGGGGTCAAAGATCTCATCCTCGTTGTCGGATGAAAAACAAAAGGATAAAACTCCAACACAAATCTCTAAAAAGAGATGGAAATCACAAATGGTGGAATGGATATAGCATGCTCCCCGAGATAAACTCGCACCAAGATGATTAAAAAATCTTTCAGTTATTGCATCGGTAAAAGGCCGAGATTTCCCTAAATCAACGATTCCGTGGTCAAATACCTCGTCCTCGGTGGAGAAAGGAAAGGATAACACGGTGTCATCCCCCCATGCTAATCCATGATCATAGAAAGCAAATGGTAATGGTGGGATAAAAATCTCATCCATAGTGGAATCAACATTCTTAGCTTTAACGACCATTTCACCCTTAGAAATGTGATCAATGGGATCATGGTACTCAATATGAGACACATGAAAAACCCGCACATTAAGGTCAAAGTGGGTGGGAGGAGGACTTGGGACGAAATCATCATCAAGTAAATTCTCTAAAAAGAGAGCGTCCCCCTCCGGGTCGATATCATCAACACCCGGTGGTATCGAATCATGAGAAGCAAGAAAAGTATCAATCTCCTCCATAAACGGATCACTATCCTCAACGGGAATAGGAGATGGAGAGAAAGACTTTATAATAGGCTTAGAATTCAAAGCCTCGATCCTAGAAATGAGAAGATAGACGTTGGATAATTTTTCACGAAGAACCACGTCTTCCACATCTAAATGAGTAAGTTCATCGGTGAACTTCTCAAGGATCGGAATAGTCAAATCAACCTCATTTCCCGGTGGAAATGGGTCTAAAGGAGCAAGTTCAAAAGTGAACCTCTCATAAAACGGATTACTATCATCCTCATTTCCCGGTGGAAATGGGTGAAGAAGAGTAGGTTCATCGGCGAACCCCTCAAAATCCGAATCGTGAATGTCATCTTTATAAGAAAGTTCATCGGAGAACTCCTCATTAGACAATTCACTAGAAGTAGAATCATCCTCAAAATCTTCATTTCCATCACAATTTTCATTATTAGAATTGGAGAAAATATCAAAGTGAATGGAAGAATTCGAGTCATCACAATGTGGCAAATCACACATCTCATTGGAAATTCCGTCAAACTCTCTTGGGTTTTGAACAAGAATAGTGCTAATATGCTCGTCCCCCTTGCTTAGAGAATTTTCGGATTCCACGGTGGAAGAATCATGAATAGGAGTGGTGATGTCATGAGAGATTTTCTCATCATCTAGGATGGGAGAATCCTCGGGCTCCAAGATACGAATAGGACAAACGATAGCACTAGACGACGGATGAAGAGCAATAAGATCTCGCAAAGAAATAGAACTATCCTCGTCATCATCCAAAAGAAGAGAACGCTCGAGTTCACGATGAGCAAGAGATTTTGCTTCCGCTTGAGCTCGTTCTTTCTCACAAATTTCAATACTTAAACCATTATAATCTTGCGAAAGTTGTCGAATCTTAAGTTCACAATCTCGTCTAAATCCCTCATCAATTATTTCTCCATGAAATCGACGACTTCCTAATTCATTCGTAATGTCATTAATCTCTTGATTAATTTGTCTCTTTTCAAGCAACAAGTCTTCAATACTTTTTTCAACAACTTCAACATTTCTTTGATTCATTATTTGTTGGAACATTGTTTCAAGTCGTTTAAAATTTTCATTCACGCGAGAAAAGGGCTCATAAAAATTATTATCCCTCGGTTGACAATTAAAGCTCTCGTGAGGTCCTCCACAATACTCACAACAAAGATATTGTTATGATAAACTCGGTAAATCTTGTGGATAACAATTATCATTAAAGTTTTGATTGTAGCTCGGTTCTTGCTCGTAATTAAGCGAGAATCGATGCGAACAATCATCACCAAAATGAGAATCGTTTCCACAAAACTCACTCGAGGGTGTCTCGTATGTAGGGTGTGGAGGTGGATTAAAATCGAGAGAATTATTTGAAAAAATTCGGATTTCCACATGAAGTATTTTCATCACAACAAGGACAAAATCTAACTCGTACATCGTGACGTAGATCATTTCCACAACGCTCACACGTGCACCACCGACATGGTGAAAAACCATATAACGGTTCTCCACACCCAACACAATCGACGAAGGAAGAATTAAAATTTAGAGGGTGAGGAGAAAAAGAATTAAACATGATAGAGGATTAAGAAGATTATTTTTGGTATTTTTCATAAAAACGATACATACTATATAATAAGAAAATAACAAAACTTTCCGAGGACGGAAAGGGTCTTCAAATCCACGATCAACAAATCTCCACAAAGACGAATCGTACACAAGATCCCCGGCAGCGGCGCCAAAATTTTTGATGAAAATGGATGTGTATAGTGATAATTAAGATACGTTATAGGGCAAATTAGAAAATTACCTTTAGGAAAAAGTAATAGACTAATAATACCAATGACGAATTTAATTACACATGTGAGTGAGTCGAGTTCGTTGTTCACGAAGATCTTATGAATTTGAGACGTTTTGCTTTGATTTGGACAATCGATTTGAATTGGTTTTCGGTTTTTTAAACTACAATTAAAATCTACAAATTTTAAGCTATTTAAAGTAAACCTAAAGTGCATGAATCGTAAACCCCGCTATATTTAAAATCTAAAACAATTTATTACTTGAAATATAAAACTATTTAAAATCTAAACTATTTTAATAATCTATTAAAATATTCTATTTAATTAAAAATTACTTTTAAACTATTTAAAGAAAAAATCTAATTAAACTCTTTTAAGACTAATTTACTTTATTAAAAATTACTTTAAAACAAATCTATTTAAAAACTATTATATTTAAATCTAAAGTTATAAAAAATCTAATTAATTAAAATTTAAACTAATTAAACTTTTGAAATTAATTAAAAAAACAATTTTATTTTATTTTATTTCTCTATTATTTTTAAACTAATAATCAGGTTTTAAGAGCTAATATATTTTTTATATTTTTATTAACTTGTTAAACTTAAATTATGAAGAAAATATATAACTTAAAAATTACCCGGTTGAAAAGCATTTATCAGCTACTAAAAGCAGGACAATACCAAACAGTGAGCCCAGCTCACTTGGTTAACGTGTTGTGTGTGTGAAGGGCAGGTCTCGAGTTCGAGACCTGCAGTAGACAACTTTTGGAATTATTTTTTTGGAATTAGATTTTAATTAAAACTACAAACCAAACATCCCCAGTTCGTGGGTACAGCCAAGTTTACACAGTTAATATAACGAATTACAGGCAGATTCATAAAAAAAAAACATTCAGAACATCAAATTCAAACTCTGATAAAATTAAAGCCATTATCACTAAAAAGATACCAGATAACATCCTAAATCCTAATACCCCAAACTCCAATATCAGTTTGAAAGATAGAACAACAGTATTTCAAATCCATATGATAATTGGATAAAACTATGCAGCAAAATAAAGAAAAAGGAATAACATCTTTCAGCATTAATGCAGTTAAAATAATTTTCAACAATACAAACAGACGTCAAAAAGTATATTATCAAAAAGGCAATAATAACACAGCAAACTAATTTATCAGATCAAGCTATCGGCTGTTAAACCATACAGGATCCTATCTCACTTAAATAAAATGCCACAAATCTAATAAACAAGAACAAACGCAACCGAAGAAACTAACTGGCAGAACACAAACATACAGATTAACTGGAATGCAGGCGCCACACACATACAGATTTATCAGAATCCCAACATACAGATAGCTCAGCAGATCTAAATCAAAACAAACCTAAGCAAGGTTAAGCTGTAACATTCTCTGAAAAACAAAATGTAAATAAACAATCGCACAAATTCAGATTAAAACAAAAATAGATCTAGAACCAAATATTCAAAATCTTATCCTGCTAACAATACTCTAACGGCAATTAAATAAACCAGCAGACATATTCAATTCAGAAATCATACAATTAACATATCATATTCATGGCTGAGCAGATTCTCATTCTAACTTTATAACAAATATTAAGATAATGACTAAAACTCATGAGCTGCAGTAGCACGTAACAACGGACAGGAGCACACCCAATCCTATATTACGACAGATAGAAAAACAAAACCTCATTCAATTACTAAAAACGTATAACCAATTCAACTACATTACTAAGATATAAGATTCAAGCAGATTCTACATATCATTTAGAGAACATGACTAAAACAGGACATCAAAATTTATTCAGAGTGCAATATAATTCATTAAAACACCTACACAACTAAATCATTAAAATCATAACAAATTAGATTCAGTTATTATACTAAGCAGCTTTATAATCATAAACATTTAAAAGAAAAGAACTTAGAACCTTTTGGAGATTCCTTTGAGACGAAGTGAGGCGTTGAGCCTACTTGAAACCTAAACGAATCACCAAACAAACCACCATTTGAACATAATCAAACATTTTAAATCAGCAGCCTTGGTTAGTTGATAAATCAATTTTATCAACTCAAATCTTATTTTAATTTCACTTTATCCATTAGATAAAAGAGTACCCTTCTTCACCCTTAATTAACCATTAAAGCTATCGATTCAGCTTTAATGAGTAATGAACAGTTATAACGATTTATTTAGCTTAGAATTCGAACAGTAACTTTAACAGATTTAACAAGAGATTGAAAATTAAAACTGAACTTTTATTAAATCAAAATTCATTACAATTCCTTAAAATCAAAAATTACAATTCTAACTAAATTTGAACATCATAACATTAAAAGTAAAGAAGGGATGATAAAATACAAGTAAATTGGGGGTTTTTATAGCCACCCCCAAAGGCTTGCTTAGAGGATATTCGAATATTCCTGGGTATATTCTTCACGATTCTTAGCCCTCGATCTTCTCTTTCTCTCTCTTATTTTGATCGGATGGTGGTGATGATTCACAATAGCACACGGATCGCCAACGTGGCATCCGTGTGCTAGTTGTGTTTCTTTTACAGCTTGTGATTGGTGGGTTTGGAATGATGAGCTGTTGAGACCAATGATAGGATGCCATGTATCCTCGCTCTTCCCACTCCAGTCTTCCGAAAACTTGGGGGATTTAATTCCCCCTCACATGAATTAACCGTGCCATCAAAATCCCTTTGTTAATTTGGTTTTTTACCCATCTAGGGTTAATGAACAGTAGTTTATTTTTACAGGTTTTGTGAAGGAAGGATTGGGGAAGAAAGGTGAAAGAGATGAGCATAGGAACTATCGACATTAATTTAATATGTGTGTGTGGGTTAAAATAATGGGTGAGAGCAGTAGATGGGTGGGTGAGTACTTATTATTTGTGAGAAAAAAAACGTTTGGTGAGAAGTGAAAAATAAACGGTGCAATATATTTAACCAATGAAAGTGTAACGTTATATGTGGAAGTGATAAGATTTCACACGTTTTGACTGACAAACGTGAAAAGGGAATTGCTTGTTTATACATAAACCCTAAAGGCCCATTAATCTCATTTGTTTCCTTCAATATTTGGGCTTTTCAAGCCCAAAAATTCCAATCCGTGTATACTAAACCTATTTTGGGCTTCCAATAGATTTTGTAACCAAGGCTTTTAAATATTAATTCCCTTATTGGGCTTTTAAGCCCAATAACCAAAAGTGGGGCCCACAAACTCCAAGTAGTAAGTTAAATCCACTAGATTGAACTCGATTTTGGCTTCCTCGATCTTTTTCTTCAGTTCGTGCCGGTTTTGTCGGTTTTCGTGAATATGGTACCTACACACATTAAAACAAGAAACAAGCATATACAAGGCCATATTGATACATTTTGTGCACTATTTCATTGTTATTTGATACAAATGATATGAGTAATTAAGCTCATATCATGTACTACTCTTTTATAAGCTTGTGGAGAAGATAACCCAGACGCCCCAGAGGCGTACTTAGCCCACTTAGTGGCCCGACGGACTTTTGCATTTACAGGGGAATTTAACTTTTGCTCTCGTGCTATTCTGTGGTGTTTTGTATTCGTGACGTTATAGTAGGTCTAGTCGCGATAGTTTTCTGTTTAGTTTTGTTCTGGTTTTGGGTTGTCGTTTCGGCAGTGTTGCTGGGGCTGCCATTTTTAACCTTCTTGTTTAAATAGGTAGTTCCCCTGTAAGGTTTTGTGGTTTCTTGAATAAATGGCTGATTTTCAAAAAAAAATCATATATGTTATAGGGTTCAGGTTATTAAGACCCCCCAAAACTCCCATCTATACCCCTAAATTTTATATTTTTTTTATATTTTTATATTTTATAATTTTGGTTTTGTTATAAAACTGTGAATCGGAAAATACGAAATCAAAAAAATAAAGTTTAACAGGTCAAAACTGTTAAACTGACAAAAATACGGGACAAAAACTGATAAAAAACTATCTAGAAAAGAAACTAGAAGACAAAAATTACACAAATAGTGTATTTTTTTTTTTTGTAGAGTAGGAGTACCAATAGAGGTACTCATGTTATACACAGTATGGGTTGGTTACACAAATAGTGTATTCTGTTATGGGTTGGTTATAAATATAATACCCCCTTTTTTTACAAGTAATACCTCCCTTAACTTTTTGAATTTTTTTTTATTATTTTATTATTTTTTTATTTTTTTATTTTTTATAATTTTTGTTATGTTATAAAACTGTGAAACAGAAAGTGTGGAATAAAAAATATAAAGTTTAATATGTAAAAAACAGTAAAATGTCAAAAAATACGAAACATAAATTGGCAGAAAATTTTGTTATACCGTAACAGGGGGATAAAAAGGGGGGTATTTGGAGTACTTTTTTTGTATTTTTTGGATTTAGGGGTACTGATAACATGACCCTTATGTTATTATCACCAAAGAAGATGGATTAACCAAATCTATTTCGAATATTTTCATATGTACCAGCTAGGCTAATGGTCAATCATATAATCAATATTAGTCCTTTTTAACATGGAGTATATTCCCGAAACAAAATATAATCAAGTGGATTAGACACTTCTAAACAGTAAAAACATAAATAATTGATGTTAAAACAAAACAAAAACGTCATTATATCAACGTTGATATGTTAGAGTGTTGTCATTTCAAGGTATACAAGATTTTGGTGTGTGTCACCTTTACCAAATGTTACATTTACACTTTGTAGATCTAAATTTCTTTACAGAAGATTTCACAATGACAATAGCTTTTTCTTCTAGACTTTTGCAAAGAAATGGTTGACAAATAATTACAAAGGACACACTTTTGGAAAAGTTTGCTGGCGGGGTCTTGTAGTTTTCCTGATTTTAGCACCACACTCACTTTCTTTTGGACTTTTTATAACTTTCTTGATTATTAATCATGCTTAATATTTCACCTGTTTTTAAATAAATATTTATTACTGTATTAACTTTATTAAAACATATTTAAAATTATATTAACATATATATTTTACATAATGTATTATACCAAATATAATACAAACTGCAAGAAAATTATGCGTAGTGTGAATCGTGTAATCACTTTCAAATCAAAGTATTTCGACTTTATATGTTTTGGGTTAACGAAATCTTTAATCAGATAAGACAGATTGCAATTGAGATCTAAGGCACGAGAAATTAATCAGAAAACTGTAGAGAATTACTGAATGTTTTGTTCCGTAAAAGAGACCAAATCTGGTTATTTCAACCAGAAGTTTGTAACTGTAAAACAATTATTTACCAAACGTTGTGTTGATTAAAATAGATGCAACTGTTGGGTTTTCTAACAAGAAAGGTTTATACCTTTCAGGAAACGTTTTCTCTTCCCCTTGACCTCGCAAGGGGCGTGGCCTCGTTGACCCCCGCATTTTGGTCGAGACGATATCAAGTTAATTTTGACCAGTGTGCACTCCGTATCTCATAACACGTATTTAGCTAATTTTGTCAAATGTCATTGATCTCTAAGTAAAACACAATTACATAAAATATATGTGATAAAACTAAAAATACTAACATAAATTAATTTAAAGTCAAAATTTAAAAAAAAACTAATTTAAAGTCAAAATAAATAAAAAGTATAAAAAACAATAAACATAAGTATATTTTTCAAGTTTTTTTTACTTTGCTACATTAAAGTAACAGTGCGTATATGCAAAGAAACCAATTTATTAATCAACTTTATAATGTCAGAGTTTGTGAAATTCCTCAATACGCTATCCAAATATGTATATCATCTCTTGTTGGCCAAATCTAGTAAATCATACTGTATTAAGAAGGGCTACTTTTGCATTCAACTTTTTTTTGCATGTTCGACTTTTTTGAAGAACAAGTAACCAAAAATAACAAATCAGTTTCATTATATTTCAAGCATTTAAGCATAACTTGAATTCGCAATAGATTCAAAAACATTTTTCCATATGAGATACCAATTAAACAAATTCTTCTAAAATTTTTTATATTATGTTTTAACAAAACTCATGCGGTTGTTGTTACATAAATAAAAAAATATGAACCGAAACATGATTGATTTTACTGTATTTGTTACTAAAATATGAAACGAAACACTATGGGCCAGGCTATAAAGACCCTCAAAACTCTCATCTATACCCCTGAATTTTATATTTTATTTATTTATTATTTATTATTTTTTTATAATTTTGTTTTGTTATAAAATTGTGAATTAGAAAATACTGAATCAAAAAAATAAAATTTAACATGTCAAAACTGTTAAACTGACAAAAATACGGAACAAAAACTAATTAAAAAACTGTCCAGAAAAAAGTAACAAAAAGGTACCAAAGATTTTTTTTGTCCCCTCTCTGTTTCAGCCAGACACAATTTTTATCAGTTTCTGTTCCGCGTTTTTGTTTGTTTAACAGACAAAATTATTATAAAAAAAAAGAAAGAGTATAGATGTTTTTTTAGGGGTATGTATAACTTCACCCCTATATAAATAGTTAGCACAGTAAAGTGATAATGATGATTACAAATTACGACAATTATAATCAAGTTGAAAGCATACGATCTAACACATCAGAATTGACCCTGGGCCCAATCACTTTGGTTTCACTTGTCAAGTAAATGAATTAATATACCGGTGAAACATACCTTTCTAACTTTCTTGCACTAAATTAGGTAATGTTTTAAATGATACAAAGAATTATTTCACATCTCATTTCACTTTCTATAACTCATAAAAAACATTACCCAGTCAATTAACATCACCAATCCATTCTTGAAATATTTCTTCATGCGTTTGAAATAAAAGATCTTATATAGTCTTTTATTCACTCTTTGTCATCGCATGGATTTAAACCGAGTGAAGCCCCTCATCAGAAAAAGCTGATGCAACTACTTTGTGAAGTAGTAACATTATATTATTAACTGAGTTGTTTTTGTGATTAAACAAAGGGAAAATTGCAAAAGAGATCACCAAGGGTAGTATAAGGATAGTTTAAAATAAAGTCTTTTTTATAAAAGGAACCAAGGTAATTATAAGAATAGGTGCAGATGTTGTCATGTGTCTGTATAAAAGTACAAATATCGGTAAAATGTATGTATAGGTAAGATATTTGTCAGGTATGTGTAAGGTATATGTTTTTTTTTTTGTAACCGTGATTTCCGACTCATTGGCCGACTAATCCACGGGGTTTGAGCCCACCGCCACACAGACTCAAACCAGGTAAAGCCCTCCCTTTTCAGGAGGTTGGCGTGACCACTTCAAGGTTGTTTGCACCTAGTGGGAATTGAACTACCTGTGTAAGGTATATGTTGGGTGAGCTACCTGTATTTTTTCGCAACTTATATTTGGGCAACCTAGTTTTATTTATCAATTTACAATTTTGATCTTATTAACTTATTATTTTATTTAATGAGCAACTTGTACTTTTCAAGCAAACTGTAAGTGGACAACCCAACTTAAACTCTTTTTTTTTAATAAGAACAAAACTCTTAAGAATCTAAAAACATCACATTCTTTTTTATCTTTCCAGCATCAAGAATTCATCATTATTTACCCAGGATACAAAAAATTAAAACCTCTTATTTTAAAGTCTATAAATAAGAACCCTAAACCCCTTTTTTTCACACACAGTAACAAACACACACATGAGAAGATAATCACGATGATGATTTTTAGAAATTAATTTTTTTTGAAGATCCATATGAGTAAAATCTCATTATATGTTTGTGATTTGCCACTGAAGCTTAAATTTAGTTGTTTTATCGTAACTCTACCGTAGCATGAGCTATCAAAAGCTTATGTGAAAAATAAGCGTTTGGTCAGCTTATGGTACCTTGTTTCTTGTTTGTGGTGTGTTTTAGGTATAAAAGTTCAATATATCACTCCATTTTTATAAGCTTTGGTGCGAAAATAAGCCAAAAAAGTAAAGCTTATTTTGTCAATTATAGTTATATCAGTGTGCTTATGTGCTATTTCTGCTTATGTGTTTATTTTCTATTTTATATTGCTTTGGGCGCCTAGTATCGGTTGATTACTTTGATGGTCATTCTTGTTTTTTGCTTTAAAATGCTTTGATTAAGCATATTTCTTTGTTAAAGTCCTTTTCTGCAAAATGGGTGTTTGGGGGTAAGCAGTAAAGCTAGGCTGAACTTGCTTTTAAGGTTAGGTAGTTTGCAGGCATTCTCGTTAGGTTTAGCTTAGAGTAAACCAATATTTTCATTTAGATTCGTAGTTAATATATTCAAAAAATTTGATCACTTTCTATGATAGGTTAATCTTAGTGTAGAAATGAATGTATATTACAAAAGCCTTCTTGAATCAGACTGTAGACATTGTTATTGCATTCGACAAAAGTGCACGTTTTTATTAATGTTAAGAAAATGTTTTTGGACAAAGCGGCATAATTGGTGTTATTAAGTTGACTTATAAACAATGAATGTAAAGCGTCAGTGTAGTAATTTCGATTGTTAAGTATCTCTTTCAACAGGTTTAATTGAAACTAAATTTTTAGTCGAAATCGCTTGTGAAGCCCCCGATGGCGGGGACAACGAGTGGCCCGCATAGTATTGAGACGGAAATAGAGAGGAAAAATCCAACAAAACAAGAATATGAGTAGCAAACTACTATTGTTTTCATACCTACTGGAGAGGAGGAATCATATTCATCTTATGATGAGGAAGAGCCTACTCATGTCGAGGTAGGTTCTAAAGGTAACGATGGTCGAACTTGAAGTTTATGTATGAATCTAAACCAGTTTGAATATATAATTTATTCAAGTTTATGCTATGTCAGTTGTAAAGTCAAAGTCGACTGGATACTCTAAAGGCTATAAGACAATTTCAAACAAGGTATAGTTAAGTTGTTTGTGTTTATGACTAAAGACTTGTATTTACCATCGATTAATTATTTCAAACACATGATCTGGTGAACTATCAGGGGGAATGGGAAAATAAAGATTGGATTAGAATGAGCCCTTTCTATGACTCTAGCGATGAAGATATAGTTGCTCAAGCTGATGCTTCCAGACCAAAGCACACTCCCAAAGCTCAAACATCTCAAGCTAAAAAAAATGTTGCGGACGTTAGCAAAAGCATTGGCAAAAGGATGGTTGGATGATGATGTCAGTTGAAGCTGTTTAATATGTTTTCGGAAAAAATTTGTTGTATTTTGTTTTGTTGACTATTTTATTAGATGTCTTTCAATCAGCTAAAGATTATAATTTTGCTTGCAATTTTAGCAGCCATACATTAGTTTTTAATCAGCTAAAATTCTTATTCAGCAACTTGTGTTTGTGTTTTTTTTCTTGGTTATGTACATAATAATTTTGGTTTAAGTCCATTGCTTAAGCAATGTTGTTCAGGATCATAGCTTAGTATGATTTATTAGCCAAAATTTTCAAAATCTGTTACAAAGTAATTAAAAAAGTCAACTAATCTATGGTAAACACAAAAATCACACAGTTTAAACACGCCCAAATGATGATAACTCTTGGAAGTAGACAAAAATTAATTACACGCATGAATATGTATTAGATGTAGGCATGTAGACACACTCTTTGTATTCTATAATTAGTGAATATAAACTAGGTTAAGCATAAGAAAAAGGCATCTACATGAAAAATGGCGACCCTCCGTCTCCCCTCCTCCCTCAAACCCTAATCCGCCGCCTATATCCCAATCAGTGATCTGATCCACTACCCTTATTGCAATCATACATAAAAGGAACCTGTAGTCTTGGGTGTGTTTTTCTTTATGATTAACCCTAAGAACGAGCTTTCTTCTATGTTAGTATTCCTGAAGCCATAGAGATCCGATCACGGTATTTTTTAAAATTTTTCTTTCTTTGATCATTTTTCTTATAACCCATTTTTTCAGATCTTTGATCCCTTTTTTCTTGTAATCGTACGTATAAGGAACCTATTGTCTTGGGTGTGTTTTTCTCACGATTAACCCTAAGAACGAGCTTTGTTATACGTTAGCATTCTTGTTAATAGGGATCTGATCTTCCATTATGGCTCCTCGTTTTCATAGAAACCCTAATTCTTCTAGTGAAGATCAGGCGCAGAAGATTTCTCAATCAGTGTTTGTCACCAATTTTCCGGATACTATTACTTCACGTGACCTTTGGAATACCTGCAGTGCATACGGGACTGTTGTGGATGTGTTTATCCCATTTAAGAAATCTAAGAATGGGAAAAGGTTCGCTATTGTTCGATTTATCAAGGTGTCTAATTTATCTAGGTTGGTGGAGAATTTATGTACAATCTGGATAGGGCGTCATCACTTGTATGTTAATCAAGTTAGATACGAGAGACCTGCTAAGTCTACTTTGGGGCAGAATGTATCAGGAGGTAACCCTAAGGTTTCGCAATCTAAACCTCATGGTTATACTAATTCTTATGCGAAGGTTGTGAGTGGTGGTCTCCCTCAAAGGACTTCTAATTCTTCGTTGCCTGCTATGGTACTGGACGAAGAATGTCTTGTGGAACGCGACTTTTCATTACATGTCATGGGGAAGGTGAACAATTTCTTATCCATGCCAAATATGTATAACATCCTTAAGAAAGAAGGTTTTATTGATGTTAAGATCTCTCATCTTGGAGGGGCTTGGATTTTAATAGAACTTGATAACATGGCTACCAAGGAGAAATTTTTAAAATACACGGGTGTTAAATCTTGGTTTGATAATATTTAAGCAACCAACAATGATTTTCATGTCTAGAGCGTATCGTTTGGATGGATATTGAAGGTGTGCCTATTAAAGCTTGGTCTAAACAGACGTTTACTAGGATAGGTAAACGTTCGGGAACTATTCTGGATATGGAAGACAATGTGGAGTCCTTTAGCAGGAAACGAGTATGTATTCTGACATCATACCCGACATCAATTCTGGAATCATTCAAGATCATCATTAAAGGTCAGGTATATATGGTTCGTGCGAATGAGCTTTTTACTTGGAATCCCACATTTGCCATTGATAAGGAGGAGGAACTACAATCAGATGATGAGTCCCCCACTGATTCTGGTGGTACAGGTGAGGCGTCTAGAGACGATTTTGATAGTGACGGTGATTTAGTTCCAGAAACTACATTTGGCTCTACAACCTCTCCAGATCCGAATGGGTGTGCAGCTAATGATTCAGCGGATCCATCATCTCCAGATACTTTTGGTCTTTATGATCACATGAACAAAATGAACGAGCAGGCTGCAAATGTTATACCGCAACAAAGTCCATCTATCCCACATCCACCAGGTTACACCCCTCCTGAAGATGCAGCAAATGTGGAGAACCTGGTTGGTCCTCAAAAGGAGGTTAACGCTAAAGTCATGAATGCATCACAAGAGGTCAACGAGGATTCTTCAAGTGTTAATTCAGTTCACAATGTTAAATATAGTGGCGGATCATTATTGGGAGTCATTGAGGACGTTATTCGGTTTGGGCAAGTGATGGGCTTCTCTATGGAAGGATGTACTTCAGATTTGGAACGCATTATCAGTCAACAAGGAGGAGGCAACATTGTTAAATGAATGCTCTTTCCTTGAATGTACAAGGTCATGATTCCAAGACTAAGAAGGAGTGGGTAAAGGCGTTGATTAATTCTAATAAGCTTAATTTCATAGGCATTCACGAAACTAAGCTGGAGAATATATCACATATGGAGGTTAAATCGTTATGGGGTAATTCGAACTATGATTTTGTGTGTAGTGATTCTCTTGGATTCTCGGGAGGTATTATGTGCATTTGGGAGGCGTCTATTTTTAAGAAGGATAACGTTACAATCTCAGATAACTTTATAGCTATATACGGCACTTGGCTTCTAACAACGCCAATATTCTTTTTATTGTAGTGTATGCGCCGTAAAATGTTGTGCATAAGAGGATGCTTTGGAACTACATTTCTTCTACTGTTACTAGATGGAACGGGGAATCTATAATTATGGGCGATTTCAACGACGTTCGTTCAACAGCTGAGCAGTATGGTACATGTTTGAATCCTTACCAAGCTAGACAATTTAACAGTTTTATTACTAAATCCGGTCTGACTGATCTTGCGTTGGAAGGGTATAGCTTTACTTGGTCCCACCCCTCGGCACCTAAAATGAGTAAGCTAGACAGATTTTTGGTCACGGCTGGTATATTTGAGCTTTTTCCTTCTATTACAGGAACTTGTCTTGATAGGCTCCTTTCTGATCACCGTCCGATTTTGATGCACGAAGTAAAGGTAGATTTTGGTCCTACCCCATTTAGGTTTTATCATTCTTGGTTTGATCTTGTAGGATTCGATGATCTTATTACTCAGGCTTGGTCATCTTTCTCTCATTCGGATCCTAATCCTCTTATTCATTTTAAAAAGAAGTTACAAGATCTTAAAATTATTATCCGTCAATGGGTAAAAGAAAAACGGAAATGTGTTAAGGAAAACAAAGCTACTATTATCAATGAGTTGCAGATGTTGGATCAAGCCATTTACAGGGGCGATGATGATAATGAGCTGCGGAAACGTCATATAGAGCTGAAGCGCAATCTTATTAATTCAAACAGCTTGGAAACAAAAGATCTTCTTCAGAAATCAAAAATTAAATGGGCAGTGGAAGGAGATGAGAACTCAAAATTCTTCCATGGGATAATTAACAAGAAGAGATCCCAACTTGCTATTCGAGGGATTTTTGTAGATGGTTCGTGGCATACTGATCCGGGCACTATTAAAACAACTTTTCATGATCATTTTGCTAATCGGGTTGATAAACCTCCTCTCTCCCGTTTCAAAATTAATTATCAGTTTCAAAACAAAATGTCGAGTACCCAAGCTAATGATGCCACGAGAAAAGACCACTTTCCTCTTCCCTTCATGGATCAAATGCTCGAGCGCCTTGCGGGTAATGACTATTACTGCTTCTTAGACGGTTTCTCCGGGTATTTTCAAATTCCCATCGATCCCAAAGACCAAGAAAAGACCACATTCACTTGTCCCTACGAAACATTTGCTTACAAACGCATGCCTTTTGGTTTATGCAATGCTCCTGGGACATTCCAAAGGTGTATGATGGCTATATTCCATGACATGGTGGAAGACACTATGGAAGTCTTCATGGATGATTTCTCGGTTTATGGCGATTCATTCTCTGCGTGCCTTGCCAATTTAGAACGTATGCTTAAGCGGTGTGAAGACACTCGCCTAGTTCTTAATTGGGAAAAATGCCATTTTATGGTAAAAGAGGGCATCGTGCTAGGACACAAGATCTCCAAAGCCGGTCTTGAAGTAGACCGTGCTAAAGTTGATGTTATCGCTAAGTTGCCTCCACCTTCAACAGTGAAGGGTGTGAGAAGTTTCCTGGGTCATGCGGGCTTCTACCGTCGATTCATCAAAGATTTTTCTCAAATCGCTCGCCCGATAACCCACCTCTTGGAAAAAGATACTCCTTTTATCTTTTCCAAAGAGTGTCTTGAAGCCTTCAACTCGCTTAAGGATAAGCTAACTAAGGCACCCGTCTTGGTTACCCCTAATTGGGAGCTCCCCTTTGAGTTGATGTGCGATGCTAGTGATTTTGCTATTGGAGCGGTTCTGGGCCAAAGAGTGAACAAACACTTCCAACCAATCCATTACGCTAGCAAGACAATGACTGGGGCTCAATTGCATTACACGACAACCGAAAAAGAGCTTTTAGCTGTTGTCTATGCCTTTGAAAAGTTTCGCCCCTATCTTGTCCTTTCCACCACAATCGTTTACACCGATCATTCCGCGTTGAAGTACTTGTTGACTAAGCAAGATTCCAAACCAAGACTTCTTCGCTAGGTTTTGCTACTCCAAGAATTTAAAATCGAAATTCGCGATAAAAAAGGAGCTGAAAACCTAGCCGCGGATCATCTCAGTAGACTTGAGGATCCTTACCAGGGGGATCATCCGAACAAAGAAATCAATGATTCTTTTCCCCTGGAGACCTTAATGTCTATCAACTCGACTTCTGATGAAACCCCGTGGTTTGCGGACATTGCAAACTACTTGGCGGGTGGAATTCTCGTTGACGGGTTAACATCCCAGAAAAAGAAGAAGTTCTTTAACGACATTAAGACTTACTTTTGGGATGACCCGTATCTATTCAAACAATGTGCTGACTTGATTATTCGTCGATGTGTTGATGGACCGGCAACTTTAGAAATCCTTGACGCTTGCCACAAAGGACCCACCGGTGGTCACTTTGGTCCCAACTACACCGCCAAAAAAGTGTTTGACTCGGGATTTTATTGGCCCACCATCTATCGTGATGCTCACGAGATGGTTAAACGTTATGATGCCTGCCAAAAACAAGGCAAGATCACTCATAAAGATGAGATGCCTCAAAATTTCATACAAGAATGTGAAATCTTTGATGTTTGGGGTATCGACTTTATGGGGCCATTCCCTTCATCTAAAGGAAACAAATACATCCTTGTAGCCGTTGACTACGTTTCAAAGTGGGTTGAAGTCAAAGCTTTACCTACTAATGACGCAAGGGTGGTTTGTAACTTTTTGAAATCGCTGTTCGCTAGATTCGGCGTTCCTCGTGCTATTATCAGTGACCGTGGGACTCATTTTTGCAACGATCAATTTGCAAGAGTCATGGCTAAGTATGGTGTCAATCACCGTCTTTCCACCGCCTATCATCCCCAAACCAATGGGCAAGCTGAGATATCCAACCGTGGATTGAAGCGAATTTTGGAGCGTACTGTGGGAGAGCATCGTGCCGCGTGGGCCGATAAGTTAGATGATGCTCTGTGGGCTTTCCGTACTGCTTATAAGACTCCGATCGGTTGCACACCTTATCGTCTTGTGTACGGGAAAGCATGCCACCTTATCATCGAGCTGGAACACAAGGCGCACTGGGCCTTGAAGTGGGCTAACTTCGACATCAACAAAGCCGGTGATCATCGCAAGATCGAACTCAACGAGCTAAATGAACTGAGGAATGAAGCTTATGAGAACTCGCTGATCTACAAGGATAAGACGAAGATCATTCATGACGCAAAAATCAAGAACCGAGAGTTCCACGTTGGAGATCAAGTCTTACTTTTTAACTCTCGGATGAAGATCTTCTCTGGCAAGTTGAAGACCCGCTGGTCTGGTCCATTCACCGTCGCCAAAGTCTTTCCATATGGGACCATTGAGCTTTCTCAGCCAAATGGGCCCAATTTCAAGGTGAATGGCCAGCGTCTGAAGCTGTACTTTGGTGAGGACATCTCTCAGGAGATGATTCCATCCCTCACCATGTTCCCCATGAACTAACTTTGGGTCGAGTCAGGCTCGTGACTCGGTTACCAAAAACAAGCGCTCCTCGAGAGGCAACCCGAGTATCTATCCTTTTCTGTTTTTACCTCCTAAGTGTAGGGGGACCTATATAGGTGTTTGTATTTGTGTGGTGATGTGATTACAGGGATAACTGCACTCTTGGAACCTCTGAAGAACCGTGCTCCCATGCTATCCGAAATCCGGTTCTATCTCTCAACTATCGTGTTCAATTTTCTTCATACTCACATTTGAAATTGATCACTTTAGTCGTCTCTTCCTTAACTTGATTTAACCAACGTGCACAATGTCATAAGTGTAGGGGAGACTTTTCCCACATGCTTAAACATTGAGGACAATGTTTATCTTAAGTGTAGGGGGACTTCTATCGAAGTTTTAAGTGGACTTTTCCATGAAAATGCCTTCATTTAACCGGAAAATCATATTTTTCAACATTCTTTAAATTTTTTATTAACTTTGGCCATGTAGTCGTAATTTTTATCGTTGCTTTCATATGTATATAGCCCGCAATAAAGTCAAAAATATTAATAAAGTGGTGTAGCTAGTTTAGAAGTCTTTGACATATTAGGCATGTTGCGATTATTTTGACTCAACCCGAATAGACTTATCCAAGTTTATTCTAGCTAGTATCCTTAACCATGTAGACCTTAATTGGTTTATTAGGCTAAGTATCCACGAGTCTCATTACTTGAGATTTTAAATTGTGGAGAACGAGAAATGATAGAGTCAATTATAAATCGGTATTCTTGCGCAAGCTCACTTGGTGTAATTATTTGCCTATTCTCCCATCACTTGATAATAATTTATCTGCAATAAGTAAGGTCGTACGATTTGAAAAGTTACTTAGCTTCTAGCCCAAGATCGTTTAAAAGTTGCTCGGTAATGATAAGAGTTCATAGCCAAGGCATAACTTATGAAGCGGGGCGCGAAGATTGGCGAGTCCGAAAAGGCCCTAACAAGGCATGAGGATTCCATTTTATTGCTGAAGATCCAAAAGTGATGTGAAAAGCATTATTCCCAAAATCAATATGAAGGATCAAGACTCACGACGAAAAGCACTCAACTCCCATAAAGATCATGGAGAAGTCTATCCGAAAAGACCCTAACAAGGTATGAGGATAAATAGATCCAAGTCCGAAAAGGAGGCGGATCGTTGTATCTCAAAATCCCAATTAGAGATTGAAGAAATAATCATGAAGTCGTGGTCAACAAAGTTGGAGTACCCCTCAAAAGTCTCCAAGTGAAGAAACTCTATTACGATGAGAAGACCATTATCTCAAGAACGTCTCTCAAGATATGAAGTATGAAGTACATGCCAAATATCGGCCCGAGAAAGGTCTCAAATCGTGAACCAAGTTATGCCAAGATATGAACTTTTTGATATCCCGAGAAGCAGTTTTAAGATATTTTGTCCTTTAGCTAACTATTGATCAAATCGTCCTACTTTGCTTTCAGCCTAAATAAACTATCGAAATAAGTCCAAAAATGCATCTTCATGATCATTCTAAGACAAAAATAAAATATAAGAGATACACCTAAGAATAAGGGAGTTTAAGCATTTAATTAAGCCATGTGTGTGAGTGTTTGATTAGCTAACTTATAATAACAATGATCTCGTTTTTAAGCTTAGTTTAGGGAACGTGAAACTTGAGGATGATAAATCTTCGCAGCACCGAAGCCCTAATGTAAGTCCTTGATCTCTTTGCAAGTTATTTCCATCTTTTTGTTTACTTTAAAGTTTTAATTTATCTTAGTACTTTAATTTTTGTTTAGTAGCATTTAAATAAGGCCAAGGTTGATTAATTATGAGAAAAGTGTAAATGTGCTTTGTCACTAAGCATTGCATGAGGGCATGGCAATGGTTAAGTGTAGGGGATTTGATAGGTGTGAAAACACCCATCCTTTTACCACTTATTTCTGGCTAAAACAAGACCAAAACACGTATTTAATATCATTTGTTTGGAATTATGCGTGGTTTTTGTGTTTATTGTGTTTTCAGAGTCAACCGGATGAATATTGAAGAAAACATGGGATTGCACGGGTTTTATCAAAGAAAAAGACTCAAGACGAAGTCTATTGTCCAAAAGATGCAAAAGATTTGAAGTCATTGTGCCTATTTAAAGATTTATCGAAGAATAGAGCCAAAGATGGAAGATTCATATATGTCGAAGAACTCGAGTCTATTAAACAAAAGATTATAAGACGAGTTGGAATTATTCACCGACACTTCTCAAATCCAAGTCGGAAACGTTTATTTAAAGAAGCGTGAAGACTAAAGAAGAAAGAAGAAAAAGAAGCCCAAACAAAAGCCCAATCACAAGCCCACCACCACAAAGACACACCTATATATAGAACCTTACTTCACAAATTTGCACACTTAGTTCTTTTAGGTAGTTTTTAGTTTTATTCATTCTCTCTAGTTTTAGAGAGAGAAAGTTCTAAACTTTCTCTCACTAGTTTTCATCTTTTTCTTTCAAGATCAAACATTTGTATTATTTTTCATTAATCAAGTTCAAATTTTATCTTTTAATCTTTAATCTCATCCTTCCTTTCTTTGATTTTGATTGATTTTGGTACAAATCTCGTATGATCCGTGTTGTTCATCAATGATTTTGTGCTTAAAAAGTTAATCTTTTGATGTTTCCTAAGTTTCTACACAAATAAGCTTTGAGATCCTTGTGCTTATTGGCTTATTTGTTAGTTTTGCTTATTTACCTTTTATAAGTTTTCTTAAAAAGTTTATCTTTTTATTATTTGATTCATAAGTTTGCTTATTTAAAGTTAGAAAAGTTGTTTTTAGTGCTTATTTGATCAGCTTAATATTGGATTCGAGCTAGTTTGGTGATTGGCTTTTTCATAGCTTATTCTCTTTGCTTAAAATTCGGATCAAAGGGATATCGGAAAGGGTTATAAACCCCTTTCCGATGGGTACTTTCTGACCAAGACACACCCCCTTATTCCGATCTACAGATCGGAAAAGGGTTTTACCATATTCCGATTGTAGCCTTTTTCCATCATTCCGATCTGCCCCTTTTTACAGTATTCCGATTGCTTCATTTTTTAACACATTCCGACTGGCACCCTTTTCTAATATTCCGATCTGAACCATTGTTTGCTTATTCCGATTAGTGCATGTTTTTTGTTATTCCGATTGAGAATTTTTGTGTTATTCCGATTTGTATTGCTTTAAGACATTCCGATCACTTGATCGGAATACATTCCGATTACCCTTTGTTGTGATATTCCGATCTAAGCTATTTTGCTATATTCCGTTCTTACTTTCTTTTAGCACTTTTCAACTAAGTTCATATCTTTCACAAAGTTTTCCAAATGTTAGTTTTTATTGAGTGTTCATTTATTTTTCTAATACAATCTTTAAGTTTTCAAGCATTATCTTTTTAAACTCGTCTTTTTAGTTTAATCTTTCAAAGTTTTAATTTTACTCTTCGACACTTAATTTCTTGTCATTAGTTTAAAATAGATAAACAAACCAACACCTTTCTATTAACCAAGAACAAATCATTCCACTAGAGCCGAGATCAATTCGAGGAGATACCGAGAATCTAGAACCCTTGCAAAAATCATGTATCAAATGGCGCCGCTGCCGGCTCTTCTCGTTAAGATCAACAGTTTTTTGTGAGAACTTGGATTTTGGGATCCGTTCCCCGTGAACGTTACTTTTTCATAAAAAATTTCAAAAACCCTTAAAAAATATAAAATTTTCAAAAATCCTGAAAATTAAAAAACATAAAAAACCAAAAATATTTTTGCTTTGTTTTTGCCTTGTTAGTTCTTTTGCAGGTGCATGCGTACACGATCAACATCTTATCAAGAGCCCGAGCCTCTCGAAGACTTAGACATGGTCGGTGTACAAAACAACAACAATAACCCACCTCAAAACAATAATAATAACAATAACAATCCACCTTTCAACAACAATAATAACAACAACAATGAGCCTCTACCGGATAATCGCCCGATGATTGAACTACTGCAAGCCCATGTAGATGGCAACACTGATCCAATTGTTATATCCGCGATTGCAGCCAACAACTTTGAGCTAAAATCCGGCTTTATCCAGATGGTCTCTGCTCAACCATTCTTGGGGCGTACCATTGATGATCCGCATGACCACATCAAGAGATTCTTGCAACTCACTAATACGGTCAAATTCAATGGTGTTCCACAAGAGGTAATCCGTTTACAACTTTTTCCATTTTCTTTAGAGGGACAAGCCCGGCATTGGCTTGCTAAGGAACCGCCATAGAGTATTCTTACGTGGAAGGATTTGGAGACCAAGTTTATCAACTACTTTTTCCCACCCTCTCGTACTACCGCTTTGCGGAATGAAACTATCAGTTTTGAACAAAAGTACGATGAGTCGTTTAGTGAATCTTGGGATCGTTTCAAAGATTTTTTAAGAAAATGCCCACAACATGGTTTTCCCAAAGTGCACCAAATTAACACTTTTTATAATGGTTTAAGCATGAATGACCAAGATTCACTAAACAGTGCCTCGGGGGGTAATCTTTTGGCTAAGACTTCCAATGCTGCTTGGGATATCATTGAGAATAAGTCTCGTGTGCAAACCAAGAGTGTGCGGACCAATGTCGCTAGTGCTAGTACTAGTGACAGCGACAAGCAAATTGACAAAATCACTGCGCTTCTTGAATCGCTTGCTACCCAAACCGCCAGCAACACCAACAGCATCAACGCTAGAAACGCTAAAGACGCTCAAGTCAATGCTGTTAGCCAACCATGTGAAATCTGTGGGGGTCCTCACTCTTACACCACTTGTACTGCCACCCAAGACTACCCTTCTGAGAATGTGAATGCAGCATACGGTACCTATCCTCAACCCGCTTATCAAGCTCGTCCTCAAGGTGACCGCAACCTGCTTAGCTACCGCTCCAACAACTATCTCTCACCACCTGGTTCT
Organism: Glebionis coronaria; assembly: GCA_025667525.1. Classification (NCBI taxonomy): domain Eukaryota; kingdom Viridiplantae; phylum Streptophyta; class Magnoliopsida; order Asterales; family Asteraceae; genus Glebionis; species Glebionis coronaria. The sequence goes on along the minus strand of JANFOE010000126.1, from coordinate 232,383 downwards.
ACTCCTAACAACCCAAACCAACAACAGAACCTCAACCGCCCTCCTCAACAACAACAACAATCTCGTGGACTGATAGGTGTGAAAACGCCCATCCTTTTTACCACTTAATTACAATAATAACCGAGCCAAAACGTGTATTTTATGTCATTTATGTCGGGATTATGCGTGGTTTGTGTTTTTGTTGTGATTTAGGACGAAAAGGTGAAAACTGGAGAAAACACGGCTTTCACGGGCTTTTATCGAAGAAAAAGACGAAAGATGAAGTCGAAAGATCAAGAGTGGAAAAAGAACGAAAGTCCAAGACCAATTCTGAAGATTTATCAAAGAAAAAGTCAAAAGACGGAAGTTTACAAAAAGCCGAAAAACTCAAGTCTAATTTATTGAAGATTACAAGACGAGTTTGGAGAAATCCCAAGACAAAGTCCAAGTATTAAGAAGATTAACTAAAGATTAAGAAGATCAAGGACTTAAGTGTGCAATTAAGGAAAAGAAGAAAGAGGGAGGAAGCTTCCTAAGCTCCTCCCTAATCTCCCTATAAATAGTTTTAGTGTTTTCATTTTTCAAGTGTTGGAGGCCTGACAAGCCTTTCTTCCCCATTCTTCATTTTCTTGTTCTTTACTTTTATGCTTCTTAATCTCCATGTAATGCACCTTTAATTTTCTTTTAATTCCAAGTAAGTTTCCATTTAATTGTTGTTAATCTTTACTTTATTGTTAATCTCCTTCTTCCTTTCTTGCTTAACTTGTTCTTAATCTTTGTGTTCATGTTCTTGAGTTTTCTTATTTTCAATCAAGTGGGTTTTGATTGATTTGGCTTTGTTTGTTAGTTTTGATGATTTGTTTTGATTGATTATTGTTAGTTGATGTTTATTGGTTGTTTTGGTTTAATCTTTGGGTTTGTTTTGATTAGTTTTGATTAAATTCGTGTCCTATTGTTTCTTACTGTTCTTCGTATTTTATGTTTACTGTACTTGCCCAGAACTTTCCGAATAGGCTGTTTCATTTTCCTTCTATGCGGAATATTTCGAATATTCCGAATAGACTGCCTTTGTATTCTTCTATGCGGAATATTAGATATTCCGTATAGAATTCCTATTCGGAATATCTAGATATTCCGAATAGAGACCCTTACTCGGAATGTCTGATTATTCCGAATAGAGTTTTCTATTCGGAATGTTAGATTATTCCGAGTAGTGTCTTCTATTCGGAATGTTCAAATATTCCGAATAGCCCTTCTTTTCCGCATAGCTTTTATTTTTCCGCATAGTGTTACTTTTTCCGAATAGAGTTTTTATTCCGTATAGCACATTTTATTCCGCGTAGACATCCCTATTCGGAATATTTACTTTATTCCGAATAGAGCTTTTAGTTTTCAGTTTTAAGATTTATTTTTCCCCGCCTTTTCCCTTACTTGCACTTTTACTGGCTTTCCTTTTATTTCAAGTTTTAATTGGCACCATTTACTTTATTTGTCTTTTAAATTTCTCGTCATTTATTTCCCGTCAAGTTTTAATCTTTCATTATTGTCTCCTTTTACCGTCTTTACTTTATTTTTAATTGTTTCAAGTCTTTATTTTCCTTTAGTTTTAGACAACGACCACTCTTTATTTGATTCACCAAGAACAACTGAGTCACACAATTAACCAGAGATCAATTCGAAGAGACACCGAGAAAACGAACTTTAATTGATACAAAATCTCTACATTATGGACCATACATACCACCTCACAAACAACAACATCCACCTCAAAGAAACAACCAAGTTTACCAGCAACCTGCTTATCAACCACCCGCATACAATGCTCCTCCCAACCAAACCACCGCTTTACACCAAGAAGTGGAAACCTACATGAGGAATAACGATGTGATTGTGGAAAATCTTCAACAGGAAGTGCGCAACTTGAAAGCAGACCTGATGAAACAAGGGAACGATCTGAGAGCTGATATGAGAAACACTATGGATAGTCAAACAAATGACTTAAGAAACATGATGGCTAGTTTCTTCCACGATAATCAACCTTCTTCTTCGGGTACTCTTCCGAGTAACACCGTTGCGAATCCAAGAGGGGAGATGAAAGCAATCACCACTCGCAGTGGCAAAGGTACCAAGGAACCCGAGCTTCCTATACCTCCACCGGTGGTTGTGACTAAGGAGAACGAGTCACCTGCTCCTATTCCTCATCCTTCTACTTCCCCAATTTCTCCACCTCTTACTTCTACCCCTCCTCCACCCAAGGATGTGAATGATCCTTCGATCCCAAAGACTTCCTCTTCTTCCAATATACCTTATTCATCTAGGTTGAGGAAAGAGAAGCTCAAAAGCAAGGATGATATTCAGGTTTCGAACTTTCTTAAAATGTTCAAACAATTGAATTTCAACATCTCCTTCGCTGAGGCTCTCGCTCACATGCCTAAGTACGCGAAAATGTTTAAAGATCTTCTGAGTGACAAGGAAAAGCTTCTTGATATTGCCAACACCCAACTTAATGAGAATTGCTCTGCAATGCTCTTAAGGAAATTGCCAACCAAGCTTGGTGATCCGGGTCGTTTCTTAATCCCTTGCATATTCCCGGGAGTAGAGAATTGCATGGCCTTAGCCGATCTAGGTGCCAGTATTAATCTAATGCCTCTAAGCGTTTGGAAGCAATTATCTCTCCCTGAGCTAGTCCCCACCAAAATGACTTTGGAATTAGCTAACCGTACGGTTGCTTATCCAGTGGGGATAGCCGAAGACGTCTTTGTAGGAGTCGACAAATTCACTTTTCCTGCCGATTTCGTCGTCGTCGACTACGAGATGGACCCTCGTGTGCCATTAATTGTTGGTCGTCCATTCCTGAGGACCGGTCGCACTCTCATCGATGTTGAAGCCGGTGAGCTTATCATGAGAGTGGGTGACGATAAAATTGTCTTCAACATGGGAAAGTTGTCTAAACAACCTTATTCTAACGAGAGTGTTAATTTTATTGACGTTCTTGATGAGGCTTGTGAAGAACACTTCCAAAATGCTTGCAAAAGTATTCCTACTTCTCTTCCCAATGTTGAGACCGTTTCCTCTATTGATTCATCACTGTCTCTATTTGGAGAAAGTGATTTCTTTTGGAAAGATCTTGAAGCCACCATGGGATATGTGAACTTAACTAATGACGAGTCTCCCACCGATTTGGCTGACGACATGAGTTTCTTTGAAAACCTTCTCAAAGAGGACAATCTGTCTCCACCATCTCCCATGGTTATTGCTATCGATGCTCTGACTTTGAAAACGCCTCCCATCGAAAATCCTCCGGATTTAGAACTTAAGGAGTTGCCGCCCCACCTCGAGTACGTGTTCCTTGAAGAAAACAAGAAGTCGCCTGTCATCATCGCGAAGGACTTGAAAGAAGAAGAGAAATCTCGCCTTATCGCATGCTCAAAGATCATAAGAAGGCAATTGCTTGGAAAATTTCCGACATCCGCGGAATTGATCCAAACTTTTGTACTCACAAGATTCTCATGGAAGATGACTTTAAACCCGTAATCCAGAGCCAAAGAAGGGTTAATCCTAAAATTCATGACGTCATCAAACAAGAAGTTATCAAACTTCTAGATGCCGGCTTGATCTACCCTATTTCGGATTCGCCGTGGGTAAATCCCGTCCATTGTGTGCCCAAGATGGGCGGAATAACCGTTGTCTCCAATGAACACAACGAGTTGATTCCCACTCGTCTCGTTACTGGGTGGAGAGTTTGTATTGATTATCGCAAGCTCAATGATGCCACGAGAAAAGACCACTTTCCTCTTCCCTTCATGGATCAAATGCTCGAGCGTCTTGCGGGTAATGACTATTACTGCTTCTTAGACGGTTTCTCCGGGTATTTTCAAATTCCCATCGATCCCAAAGACCAAGAAAAGACCACATTCACTTGTCCCTACGGAACATTTGCTTACAAACGCATGCATTTTGGTTTATGCAATGCTCCTGGGACATTCCAAAGGTGTATGATGGCTATATTCCATGACATGGTGAAAGACACTATGGAAGTCTTCATGGATGATTTCTCGGTTTATGGCGATTCATTCTCTGCGTGCCTTGCCAATTTAGAACGTATGCTTAAGCGGTGTGAAGACACTCGCCTAGTTCTTAATTGGGAAAAATGCCATTTTATGGTAAAAGAGGGCATCGTGCTAGGACACAAGATCTCCAAAGCCGGTCTTGAAGTAGACCGTGCTAAAGTCGATGTTATCGCTAAGTTGCCTCCACCTTCAACAGTGAAGGGTGTGAGAAGTTTCCTGGGTCATGCGGGCTTCTACCGTCGATTCATCAAAGATTTTTCTCAAATCACTCGCCCGATAACCCACCTCTTGGAAAAAGATACTCCTTTTATCTTTTCCAAAGAGTGTCTTGAAGCCTTCAACTCGCTTAAGGATAAGCTAACTAAGGCACCCGTCTTGGTTACCCCTAATTGGGAGCTCCCCTTTGAGTTGATGTGCGATGCTAGTGATTTTGCTATTGGAGCGGTTCTGGGCCAAAGAGTGAACAAACACTTCCAACCAATCCATTACGCTAGCAAGACAATGACTGGGGCTCAATTGCATTACACGACAACCGAAAAAGAGCTTTTAGCTGTTGTCTATGCCTTTGAAAAGTTTCGCACCTATCTTGTCCTTTCCACCACAATCGTTTACACCGATCATTCCGCGTTGAAGTACTTGTTGACTAAGCAAGATTCCAAACCAAGACTTCTTCGCTGGGTTTTGCTACTCCAAGAATTTAAAATCGAAATTCGCGATAAAAAAGGAGCTGAAAACCTAGCCGCGGATCATCTCAGTAGACTTGAGGATCCTTACCAGGGGGATCATCCGAACAAAGAAATCAATGATTCTTTTCCCCTGGAGACCTTAATGTCTATCAACTCGACTTCTGATGAAACCCCGTGGTTTGCGGACATTGCAAACTACTTGGCGGGTGGAATTCTCGTTGACGGGTTAAATCCCAGAAAACGAAGAAGTTCTTTAACGACATTAAGACTTACTTTTGGGATGACCCGTATCTATTCAAACAATGTGCTGACTTGATTATTCGTCGATGTGTTGATGGACCGGCAGCTTTAGAAATCCTTGACGCTTGCCACAAAGGACCCACCGGTGGTCACTTTGGTCCCAACTACACCGCCAAAAAAGTGTTTGACTCGGGATTTTACTGGCCCACCATCTATCGTGATGCTCACGAGATGGTTAAACGTTGTGATGCCTGCCAAAAACAAGGCAAGATCACTCATAAAGATGAGATGCCTCAAAATTTCATACAAGAATGTGAAATCTTTGATGTTTGGGGTATCGACTTTATGGGGCCATTCCCTTCATCTAAAGGAAACAAATACATCCTTGTAGCCGTTGACTACGTTTCAAAGTGGGTTGAAGCCAAAGCTTTACCTACTAATGACGCAAGGGTGGTTTGTAACTTTTTGAAATCGCTGTTCGCTAGATTCGGCGTTCCTCGTGCTATTATCAGTGACCGCGGGACTCATTTTTGCAACGATCAATTTGCAAGAGTCATGGCTAAGTATGGTGTCAATCACCGTCTTTCCACCGCCTATCATCCCCAAACCAATGGGCAAGCCGAGATATCCAACCGTGGATTGAAGCGAATTTTGGAGCGTACTGTGGGAGAGCATCGTGCCGCGTGGGCCGATAAGTTAGATGATGCTCTGTGGGCTTTCCGTACTGCTTATAAGACTCCGATCGGTTGCACACCTTATTGTCTTGTGTACGGGAAAGCATGCCACCTTCCCATCGAGCTGGAACACAAGGCGCACTGGGCATTGAAGTGGGCTAACTTCGACATCAACAAAGCCGGTGATCATCGCAAGATCCAACTCAACGAGCTAAATGAACTGAGGAATGAAGCTTATGAGAACTCACTGATCTACAAGGAGAAGACGAAGATCATTCATGACGCAAAAATCAAGAACCGAGAGTTCCACGTTGGAGATCAAGTCTTACTTTTTAACTCTGGGATGAAGATCTTCTCTGGCAAGTTGAAGAGCCGCTGGTCTGGTCCATTCACCGTCGCCAAAGTCTTTCCATATGGGACCATTGAGCTTTCTCAGCCAAATGGGCCCAATTTCAAGGTGAATGGCCAGCGTCTGAAGCTGTACTTTGGTGAGGACATCTCTCAGGAGATGATTCCATCCCTCACCACGTTCCCCATGAACTAACTTTGGGTCGAGTCAGGCTCGTGACTCGGTTACCAAAAACAAGCGCTCCTCGGGAGGCAACCCGAGTATCTATCCTTTTCTGTTTTTACCTCCTAAGTGTAAGGGGACCTATATAGGTGTTTGTATTTGTGTGGTGATGTGATTACAGGGATAACTGCACTCTTGGAACCTCTGAAGAACCGTGCTCCCGTGCTATCCGAAATCCGGTTCTATCTCTCAACTATCGTGTTCAATTTTCTTCATACTCACATTTGAAATTGATCACTTTAGTCGTCTCTTCCTTAACTTAATTTAACCAACGTGCACAATGTCATAAGTGTAGGGGAGACTTTTCCCACATGCTTAAACATTGAGGACAATGTTTATCTTAAGTGTAGGGGGGACTTCTATCGAAGTTTTAAGTGGACTTTTCCATGAAAATGCCTTCATTTAACCGGAAAATCATATTTTTCAACATTCTTCAATTTTTTATTAACTTTGGCCATGTAGTCGTAATTTTTATCGTTGCTTTCATATGTATATAGCCCGCAATAAAGTCAAAAATATTAATAAAGTGGTGTAGCTAGTTTAGAAGTCTTTGACATATTAGGCCTGTTTCGATTATTTTGACTCAACCCGAATAGACTTATCCAAGTTTATTCTAGCTAGTATCCTTAACCATGTAGACCTTAATTGGTTTATTAGGCTAAGTATCCACGAGTCTCATTACTTGAGATTTTAAATTGTGGAGAACGAGAAATGATAGAGTCAATTATAAGTCGGTATTCTTGCGCAAGCTCACTTGGTGTAATTATTTGCCTATTCTCCCATCACTTGATAATAATTTATCTGCAATAAGTAAGGTCGTACGATTTGAAAAGTTACTTAGCTTCTAGCCCAAGATCGTTTAAAAGTTGCTCGGTAATGATAAGAGTTCATAGCCAAGGCATAACTTATGAAGCGGGGCGCGAAGATTGGCGAGTCCGAAAAGGCCCTAACAAGGCATGAGGATTCCATTTTATTGCTGGAGATCCAAAATGATGTGAAAAGCATTATTCCCAAAATCAATATGAAGGATCAAGACTCACGACGAAAAGCACTCAACTCCCATAAAGATCATGGAGAAGTCTATCCGAAAAGACCCTAACAAGGTATGAGGATAAATAGATCCAAGTCCGAAAAGGAGGCGGATCGTTGTATCTCAAAATCCCAATTAGAGATTGAAGAAATAATCATGAAGTCGTGGTCAACAAAGTTGGAGTACCCCTCAAAAGTCTCCAAGTGAAGAAACTCTATTACGATGAGAAGACCATTATCTCAAGAACGTCTCTCAAGATATGAAGTATGAAGTACATGCCAAATATCGGCCCGAGAAAGGTCTCAAATCGTGAACCAAGTTATGCCAAGATATGAACTTTTTGATATCCCGAGAAGTAGTTTTAAGAGATTTTGTCCTTTAGCTAACTATTGATCAAATCGTCCTACTTTGCTTTCAGCCTAAATAAACTATCGAAATAAGTCCAAAAATGCATCTTCATGATCATTCTAAGACAAAAATAAAATATAAGAGATACACCTAGGAATAAGGGAGTTTAAGCATTTAATTAAGCCATGTGTGTGAGTGTTTGATTTGCTAACTTATAATAACAATGATCTCGTTTTTAAGCTTAGTTTGGGGAACGTGAAACTTGAGGATGATAAATCTTCGCATCACCGAAGCCCTAATGTAAGTCCTTGATCTCTTTGCAAGTTATTTCCATCTTTTTGTTTACTTTAAAGTTTTAATTTCTCTTAGTACTTTAATTTTTGTTTAGTAGCATTTAAATAAGGCCAAGCTTGATTAATTATGAGAAAAGTGTAAATGTGCTTTGTCACTAAGCATTGCATGAGGGCATGGCAATGGTTAAGTGTAGGGGATTTGATAGGTGTGAAAACACCCATCCTTTTACCACTTATTTCTGGCTAAAACAAGACCAAAACACGTATTTAATATCATTTGTTTGGAATTATGCGTGGTTTTTGTGTTTATTGTGTTTTCAGAGTCAACCGGATGAATATTGAAGAAAACATGGGATTGCAAGGGTTTTATCGAAGAAAAAGACTCAAGACGAAGTCTATTGTCCAAGAGATGCAAACGATTTGAAGTCATTGTGCCTATTTAAAGATTTATCGAAGAATAGAGCCAAAGATGGAAAATTCATATATGTCGAAGAACTCGAGTCTATTAAACAAAAGATTATAAGACGAGTTGGAATTATTCACCGACACTTCTCAAATCCAAGTCGGAAACGTTTATTTAAAGAAGGCGTGAAGACTAAAGAAGAAAGAAGAAAAAGAAGTCCAAACAAAAGCCCAATCACAAGCCCACCACCACAAAGACACACCTATATATAGAACCTTACTTCACAAATTTGCACACTTAGTTCTTTTAGGTAGTTTTTAGTTTTATTCATTCTCTTTAGTTTTAGAGAGAGAAAGTTCTAAACTTTCTCTCACTAGTTTTCATCTTTTTCTTTCAAGATCAAACATTTGTATTATTTTTCATTAATCAAATTCAAGTTTTTATCTTTTAATCTTTAATCTCATCCTTCCTTTCTTTGATTTTGATTGATTTTGGTACAAATCTCGTATGATCCGTGTTGTTCATCAATGATTTTGTGCTTAAAAAGTTAATCTTTTGATGTTTCCTAAGTTTCTACACAAATAAGCTTTGAGATCCTTGTGCTTATTGGCTTATTTGTTAGTTTTGCTTATTTACCTTTTATAAGTTTTCTTAAAAAGTTTATCTTTTTATTATTTGATTCATAAGTTTGCTTATTTAAAGTTAGAAAAGTTGTTTTTAGTGCTTATTTGATCAGCTTAATATTGGATTCGAGCTAGTTTGGTGATTGGCTTGTTCATAGCTTATTCTCTTTGCTTAAAATTCGGATCAAAGGGATATCGGAAAGGGTTATAAACCCCTTTCCGATTGGTACTTTCCGACCAAGACACACCCCCTTATTCTGATCTACAGATCGGAAAAGGGTTTTACCATATTCCGATTATAGCCTTTTGTCATCATTCCGATCTGCCCCTTTTTACAGTATTCCGATTGCTTCATTTTTTAACACATTCCGACTGGCACCCTTTTCTAATATTCCGATCTGAACCATTGTTTGCTTATTCCGATTAGTGCATGTTTTTGGTTATTCCGATTGAGAACTTTTGTGTTATTCCGATTTGTATTGCTTTAAGACATTCCGATCACTTGATCGGAATACATTCCGATTACCCTTTGTTGTGATATTCCGATCTAAGCTATTTTGCTATATTCCGTTCTTACTTTATTTTAGCACTTTTCAACTAAGTTCATATCTTTCACAAAGTTTTCCAAATGTTAGTTTTTATTGAGTGTTCATTTATTTTTCTAATACAATCTTTAAGTTTTCAAGCATTAACTTTTTAAACTCGTCTTTTTAGTTTAATCTTTCAAAGTTTTAATTTTACTCTTCGACACTTAATTTCTTGTCATTAGTTTAAAATAGATAAACAAACCAACACCTTTCTATTAACCAAGAACAAATCATTCCACTTAGAGCCGAGATCAATTCGAGGAGATACCGAGAATCTAGAACCCTTGCAAAAATCATGTATCAGTGCAAATGGATCCGAGGAGTGTTTTCTTCCGCAAGGGCTTCTGTCTTGATCAATGGAAGTACATCCAATGAGTTCACATGTTGGCGAGGTCTTAAACAGGGGGATCCTCTAGCTCCTTATTTATTCATTCTTGTAATGGAAGCCTTACATGTTTCTTTTGCAAAGGTGATAGCTGCTGGCTTATACAAAGGCATCCAACTTCCTAATCAGACAAACATATCTCATCTCTTTTACGCGGATGATGCCATGTTTTTAGGTGAATGGTCTGAAGATAATATTAAAGGTATCATTCATATTCTGAAAAGCTTCTTCCTTGCTTCGGGTCTTCGTATTAATATTTCCAAGAGTCGACTTTTGGGAGTAGGTATTTCAAAAAGGGAAGTTGATCAGGCAGCGTCTTCTATTGGTTGTTCTGTTATGGATACTCAATTTCGATATCTAGCAGTAATGGTTGGACAACGATCATCTCGTATCAATGCTTGGGAGGATATTTTGGGAAGACTTAAAGCGCGGTTATCGAAATGGAAGGTGCATACTTTATCTATAGGATGGTGACTTACTCTCCTCAAATCCGTTCTTGGTGCAGCTCCTATTTACAACATGTCTATCTTCAAGGTTCCATACGGAGTTTTGAATTTAATGGAAAGTATTAGGGGGCGTTTCTTTAACGGAGCGTCCCTCAATGATCGTAAGTTAGCTTGGGTGGCGTGGAAAAAAGTTTTAGCATCCAAGAAACACGGTGGGTTGGGTGTTTCAAGCTATTTTGCTCTTAATCGTGCTTTGCTCCTTAAATGGGTTTGGAGGTTTGTCTCTAATGATGGATCCCTATGGTCTCAGGTCATTCGAGCTATTCATAGTTTTCGGATTGAATCACACTTGGTTAATACTGCTTCAAATTGGTGTGCTATTTTGCGTGAAGTTCAAGCGTTGAAAACAAAAGGCTTTGTTTTTTGGTCTTATTGTAAACAAAAGGTTGGTAATGGTATTAATACTAGGTTTTGGCACGACTGTTGGATAGGTGACCAACCTCTAAAGCTTGTATGTCCCCGTTTGTTCATGCTGGAAACAAACAAGGACATAACAATTGCGGACAAAGTTAGTGGATCTTTAACGGACTCCTTCCGGCGTCTTGTTCGTGGTGGTATTGAATCTCAACAACTTGAGGTTCTTAGCAATCTCATACATCCAGTTATCCTTTCAAATTCAGAGGATCGCTGGGTGTGTAACCTTTCAGGTGATGGTTCTTTTTGTGTTAAGGACATTCGGAACTTTTTAGATGATCTTTTGCTTCCTTCAAGTCCGAATCTTACTCGATGGATTAAGTTCATCCCTATCAAGGTGAACATTTTTACTTGGTGTGCTAGACTAGACTGTCTCCCTATGAGGACCAATTTGGCAAGAAGAGGAGTGGAGATTGAATCCATGTCTTGTCCGAATCGTGACACCAACGAGGAGGATGTAAACCACCTTTTTTTCTGCTGTGACTTTGCGCAGGTTATTCTTCATAGAATATGCAGATGGTGGAATTTGGATGCACATAATTGGCATTCTTTTCAGGATTGGAAAATTTGGTTACTCTCACTTCGATTGCCTATAAATATTAAATCTCTTTTGGAAGGAGTTTTTTCGGTTGCTTGGTGGTCTATTTGGAGATTTCGTAATCGTCTTCTTTTCGACGTTGTTACTCCTAAACGTGCTGAGGTGTTCGACGATATTGTCCTTTGTTCTTTTAATTGGTGTTCCACTCGATGTCGTAGTTCCTTTTCTTGGATAGATTGGCTTAAAAACCCGTATTGTATATCCTTGTAATGTTCTAGCATCTTGCTAGTTATAATAAAATTTTGCTGTTAAAAAAAAAGTGAATATAAACTAGGTTGGTCTAATGCAAAAATAATCAAAATCTGATAACAAAACATCTAAAACATACATAGACTATTTTGATAATATAAAATATGGCTTCATCATCCAAGAGGAGTTCTTATGCCGTAAGTTTTGAACAAACAAATTCCGTTGAAAACAAGCAGGGAATTGTATCTCATTTTGTTTTAATTTAGTTTGTTTCTTGATAATTAGTATTAATACTTGCTCTAAATTTTTTCAGGAAGCCTTGTGTGGAATTTACAAAAGTGAAAGCAAATGAATATGGAAAGTTCCCTAATGTGGCTCCTTATGCTTATCCTTATGACGAATACAAAAGTGAAAGAAAATGAATATGGAAAGTTCCCTGATGTGGCTCCTTATGCTTATCCTTATGACGAATACAAGTAATATGTTATGGAAGCGGACGAGCAACAACAATAGAAGATTGAAGATGAACAAAATGCCCTTCTAGAACAACAACGCTAGAGGGAGGAAGCTGCTTCCATAAGAAGGAGGCAACAAGAGGAACAACAACGTCAAAAGGAGGAAACAATTAATTTAAGAAGGAGGCAGGAGGAAGAAGAACAAGAAAGGTTTTATGAGGATGATTATTTTTTCGACTCTGAGGACGAAATTGAAGAAGGAGAAGATGATGAATTCAGAGAGACTTATGGTTGCGATGAACTTTATCTCGCGTTTGATCGTGAGAAATCTCCCAGGTGGGATTAAATTTTACAAAAACTGAAGGAAAATTTATTTTTTAAAAACTGTAATCCTTTAGTTTATTGAATGGAATAATGTTTGCTAAATTTTAATCTTGTGTTTAATTATAATTCGGTCGTTTCAAAGTTTTCATTTCCAGTTTGATTAATAAGCACAATGTTTGAACTAGAATAATCAAAAATCATATTCCCATATAAGACAAATTAGTCGTTTATGGGAAATTTGGCACCAAGTTAAATGAACATTTGGGAGGACTAGTGAAAATAGATTAAAACGAATTTGGAATAGAAGCATCTGCAATTATCCAAAGGAATAAACACTTATTACTAAATAAGCACTTCATAAAAATGAAAATAAATTAAAACTCGAATAAATAATAATTAACAAATGATCAAACTTGCAATTATCCGAAGGAATAAGCACTTATTACGAAATCTTAACTTGTGGTTGACTTGATAGTGCTTAAACACGAAATAAGATGAAACGAGCAGCTTATAAGCTTAAACACGCGAACTAAAAAAAGTATAATAAGATAAAAGATGGAAGTGCAGACATGAAAGGCAAATAGATCAGATGGTAGGAGAGAGTGTTGTGTTCGCTGCTTGTGGATGGTCTTAGGTTCGACTCCTGCTGCCATGTTTAGTATGCTTTTTAATTTTTATTTCCCTCTATAAAAAAGGGCTCAATAGTAGCAGTTGGCTACCATGTAGTTAGAAGCAATTAGTTAAACAACTAACAACAAACTTAAACACCCCAATAAATCTTTATAAACAGATGGTCTTAACAAAAAACCTTGTATATACGTAAGTCTCAAAACGTTTGTGCAAAAGACTTGTATTTTACCATTATAGATGCTCTAATTCCAACATCATATCATAAACAAACATAATTAAAAGATGAATAAACTTTAACCAAGTACTTAAACCATTCACACTAATGTCATTAAAAGATGATGAAACTACAGATGATACATGTTCATAAACAATAATTATACACAAATGGTCTGAAATCAAAATGTATTTTATAGTTATTCACAATCATAAAAATTCTACTATAGTTATAAGTTGAGCAAACAAAATAAGCGACCTTAATCTTATTTATAGTAGGATTTGTCTAACAAACATCTAATATTGGCAATCTTCTTCTTCACTGTCACTATCGTACACATGAATATTTCGCACGTACTTCACCCTTAGCATCTTATCATAGTGAAACTTGCATTCCTTTCCAAAATCCTTTCAATTTCCTTTAATATTAACATGGTTAATCCTTTACGGCTTGTCCTTGTGATGGTATGTTGTAATGAACATCCAAGATTCTTCCACTAATGGAGCTTGCCCTACTATATATATGCATCAGATGTTCTTCCACTATTGAAGCTTTAAGGAATTATTGTTCACTTGAATAATGACCTCTTTTCTCGCTATCAGGTGCATATGTTTCTTGAAATATGTGATGGAATATTGTTAAAGGATGCGTTTAAGTTAAATACTAGTTTAGAAAGTGGACATGCATATCCGAACCTATTGAATCTAGCTAATCTGATAAGTCATGAGGACAAATAAAAGGCGTCAAGATATACAGTTACTCACTTGCTTCGGTACGACATGTATGCTTTCATGGATTACAGCTCAACATAAACCACATCTTAAGGCCGGTTACCTAGTCCAACCTTACCTAAATCATTTATCTTAACAATATAAATCATCCACTGCATTAGTATACTATTTTCTACCATATCATAGTCTAAAACGGTCTAAAACTGGACAACACGTTCTTTTTCACACAAACAAACAAGTGAAATTTAACCTTAAATAATTCACATGAAAAAACAAGAATTTACTAAATTATAATCCATTTAACCCTAAATAATGCACATAAAAAACAAGAAATATAGTTACTTACTCGCTTCTTTATCGCATGTCTGCTCTAAGGATAATAAATCCACATAAACCACATCTTAAGCCAGGTTGATCTTCAAGGTAGCTAGCGCCAGGATTTCCCTTTCTTGTAAACGTCGTATTCTTGCCCAATAAGTGAATCTAATATAGCATCCATAGATGCACCAACTTCTTTTGTTTAGCAACTTTATGTAAGTAGCTCAAAATTTGACCTTCGCATTCGATCTTTGATTAATATCAATATCATCAATACCCAAGAAAAACGAATATGAATGCCAAAGTAAGAGGTCCTTTACTAAAAAGGCTGACCAAAAAAGACGTTAAGGAATATATCGATGCTATATTGGATTCAATTATTGGGCAAGAAGACGACGTTAACAAGAAAGAGGAATCTTGGCGATAGTTACTTTGAAGAGCAACCGGGCTTAAAACATGGTTTATGTGGAGCTGTAATCCTTAGAGCAGACATGTGATACCGAAGCTAGTTGGTAACTATATTTCTTTTATCCATTTCTTTAATGCATTATAATCCATTTTTACCACATCGCAATCTAAAACAGGCAACACAATCATCTTAATAACTTTACATGAAATTTAACCCTAACTCATTCATATGAGCAACAACAAACAACCTAACATACAAAAACATTTTTTGAGATAAAGTTACTTGCATTTAGCCTAATCCACCCTTATAAAGGATGACTGACTACCTAGTGCATCATTTATCAAAATTTGGTGCATCAAACTAACTACCTAACAAAAACACACATTTTCGAGATAATCCTACTTGCGTTTAACTGTGATGGAGTAAAAACTTTGAAAAAAAAATTAACACATAACTGTGATGCATCTGTAAGTCTATAAAGATATATAATGCATCAATTTAAAAAAAAAACACTTACTAGATGATATAGTTGTAGATTTCTCCGGCATAAACGAGAACTAGTCTAACCATCAGTATGCAGAATTAAAAATAGCCTATGCCTAACAAAAATATACTTCTTACAATCTTAAACCATTGTAACTTCAATCAGAGCAAGTGTACTGTTTACACACCCAGTCTAACAATAGTACAATTGCGACAACACAACACGTAATCCAACTCAAGTAGACATTAACCAACAGTATGCAGATAGAATGTGGTCAAATATGAATATCCTAACATCATCATGAAGAGAACCATAGTCTAAAATAATAGAAGAAACGTTGTGGCTTATGGTAGGGGTGTTTGTTTAAGCTTATGAAACATGTTAATGTTATTTAAAATCCACATACTCTAAGCCATAAAACTAATTTGTCTACAACATTCTATTGTCTTCCAAATCCACATACTTTAACAACAATGATTATTCGCTAGTAGTAATCTAACCAAAACCTAAGCCATACCGATCTGACTGCAAAACCTATGACAAAACCCCTTAAACTCAACATACCGTAACTTTCGATAATTATGACTAACATATAATGATTCAAAACCCCTAAAACACAAACTAAAATCAAATTAAAATCACATAATCATACAAATGAAATAAAATATAAAATAATACTGATGAAGAAGATAAAGTGAAGAATAATGAATACAAACAAATTATTTTACCTTACTCGGATGTTGTTGCATGAGTATAAAGCACGATTCAAGATGATGTGAAGAAGATAAAGCGAGGATGTGAAATTAAGATAAGATGTAAGAAATGGTGGGATGCCAATATTTATTTATATTTAGTTGTCCTGTATTATTGGTTGTCAAATTTAAAGTTGTACATTTTACCAGTCAAATGTTGACTAAAATAAAGTGTAAAAAGACCAAAAAACCAGTTACCCATAAATAGGTTGTCACAAAATACTAGTTGCCCGTAAAACATTATACTAAGAATACCTGACAAAAGACGAACACATGGCAACCTCTGCACCTATTCTTTCAAGTTGTCCAGTTGCCCTAGTTGTCCTGGTCCTTTTTAAAAAAACTTTATTTTAAACCATCCTTAGACTACCCTTTGGTGGTCTCTTTTTACAATTTTCCCTTAAATAAATAAAATAACATGTGTAATCATAGTATATAATTTGAACAAACCTTAACTTTTTATATAATGGACTATATGCTAACAATTAAACTTGACTAACTAACATAATCATCGAATGCATTTTAATTATTTTTACACAAAAGATAATTTCAGCTTGAGACGTCTCTACTTTTTTTATAAGAGTAACATACTATTATTTGAGCATTAAGAATCGTTAGGCATCAAAGTCTCGTGTCAAAGAAAATAGTGATGACTTTAGTATCAAAAACCCGTTAACACCATATTTTTAATCGTAGTGGTTGAGACCCAGAATGTAATAAAGGAATTAAAAATATATATATATATATATATATATATATATATATATATAAAATAATACATTTAATTGAAACATTAGAGTACTTAAAAAAGTGCATTAATTAAAAAAACCTATTACAAAAAAAAACACATAAAAAGTAAAAATACAAATAAATTGGTTGGTAAGATCGCTTAGCATGTTCGTTGTTCAATCAAAGTTAGGATTCTTTATTGGTTAGTTAAAAATAAGAGAAGTAAGGAAAAATGTGTTATAAAATATTAGAATTGAGTATATAAATTTTGGTGAAAAGAGATACTTAGTATTTATAAGTTTTAAGGGGTTTAGTTTTGAAAAAAAGAGAAATTAAATGCAAAAAAAGTTTCAATATACATCTCGAACGACTATAATGTTTAAAAAAAAGACCGTGGCTAGTGAGAACGACGCGGACTTACTTGACGCGAGCTGCGATATGGTACGCCAAAACTTTCGGCGCCACACAAAAGCCAACCACACCCCTACTCTTATCAACTTTGAAAACCATACATAATTTCATTTTCAAACTCTTAGAGCATTTGATTGGGTATTTCAAACATAAGTCTAAAAGTTTATAAAGAGATCTAAATTTTTTTTTGTCTCATAGTGAAAAATCATTTCATACTTAACATGAAGAGGTTTTGAAGTATAAAAAGGTCTAAGATATATTTATCATCTTTTTTTATATTTCTCTTTAGCTAAATAGATAATGACATTTAAAAAAAAATATAAACTTCAAAAGGTTTATTTATAGTGGGAATATGTTTTATTTTTATAATTTTTACACTTACTAATAATTTCATGACATTAAAAAAATATGATAATTCTATAAACTTACTAATAAATTCATCACAATATATGCTTTTAAATTAACACCTTTTCTCAAATTAATATTTTATGTTTTATTTTTATAATTTTTACAATTTATTTAACTATCACTAATAAAAATTGTTAGCCTCAAAATATTGAGTCAAACAAGAATGATCGGTCATATGTTTATTATGTATCGTATATTAGAACGTTGTAATAGGTAGTAGATTAGTCGTGTATAACAGGCTTAACTTTAAGCTAAGGTTCGTTCATAAGTAACCGAAGCCCAAAAGGAAAGCCCGACCCATGATCATATAGCCCATTAAGCTACATGTAAGCAAAGGCTATATAAACCCTTCCTAGCATGTTAGGAAGGGTGTTGGTTCATTGTTTTCTCTCACTTCTCAATCTAACATTCACCTAGTTATAACCATTTCTCTCTACTTTCTCTCACTACTTTTTCTCTCTGGAATTCATCTTTTTCACCTATTTTTCTTTCTTTAATTCGTATTATATTATCTAAATATATGGGACAACAATTGGTATCAATCGCCATGGGGTAGTTTTTGTGATTCGTTGTTGCTATTATATTGGGTTCGTGTGATTTACACCTAACATCATTCCGAATTCAAGTTTTTTCTTGTGTTTTTCGTGCTCTAAATCATCCTCTATTCATCTCTACATCTTTAATACGTGTGGTAAGATTTTGGTTACATTCGTTTGGTTAGAATCACGAATTCCAAGGTAAAAATCCATCCTTTCTTGTTGCTTCCAAGTCTCGGATTGTTTTTTGTGCTACGATCTGATTTTTGTGATTGCATAAACCCTGGGGGTTTCTACTTGCGATCCAAGGTCACGATCACATCCCACGATCACTGAGTACGATCTGTGAGTACGATCACTCAGTACGATCTGTGAGTCCGATCACTCAGTACGATCTGTGAGTACGATCACTCAGTACGATCGGTGAGTACGAGCGTTGGATACGATAGGTGAGTATGATCAGACTGCGATCTAAGAGTACGATCCGACTGCGATCTAGGAGTACGATCAGAGTGCGATCAGACTGCGATCTAGGAGTACGATCAGACTACGATCTAGGAGTACGATCAGAGTGCGATCAGACTACGATCATAGAGTACGATCAGAGTGCGATCAGAGTGCGATCTAAGAGTGCGATGCGTGACATTGTGATGGACATCTAAATTTTGTTCGAGTATTTTTTAGACTTAGCCACTATCTAGACTAGTCTCGGAACGTAGTTTACACGAAGATTAAAAAAAGAGTTAAAATTTTTAGGTCAAGTAAAATCAAATTTTTTCCATACTAGTTTTAGGCTATTTCTAGCTCGATTTCAAAATTTGGTGATTAAAATTTTTTTAGGTCTACCGTTTTGTCGGACTGAGGAATTTATTGTCGGACTGAGAAAAAATCGCAATTTTCGGAATTTCAGCAACAACTCAATCACAATACAACTACTTAAGATGCACAATCAATTCATCACTTAAGAGTATATTGAGATGGATTCTACTGCAGAATATCGTGTGACAAACAATAACATCATGGTGGCGGGTAACAAAGAGAGACCACCAATGCTTGTGGCCGGTCGATATGCTCAATGGCAATCACATTTTCTTCGCTATCTTGATACAAGACCTAATGGTGATGCATTGAGGCAATGTATTAACAATGGACCATATGTTTTCTCCGATATCACTGTTCCTCACACACCAGCCACTGACACTACCACAAAAGTACCCGCAACCACAAGAAAAGAATCTTTATCTGATCTTACACCAGAGAAGCGTGCTTGGTATGACGCAGAAAAAGAAGCGATCTATATAATTCTAAGTGGAATTGGAGATGATATTTATTCCACGGTTGATGCATGTCCTACGACACAAGAAATGTGGACGGCTATTGAACGCTTGCAACAAGGAGAATCACTCAACAAGCAAGATGTTAAAACAAACTTGTTTTGGAACTTTGGTAATTTTACTACATTGGATGGAGAATCAATTGAGTCTTATTATTCACGATTCTACAAGATGATGAACGATATGACAAGAAACAACTTGGAGGTCTCCACCATGCAAGTCAATGTGCAATTTCTTCAGCAACTTCAACCAGAGTGGACACGTTTTGTTACTTTGGTGAAACAACAGAAGCAGTTAGACAAAGTAAACTATCACACCCTCTTTGATATCTTGAAACAATTTCAACATGAGACAAATGAAATTCAAGCTGAACGAGTTGCAAAGACGGCTAATCCACTTGCTCTAGTGTCTACCACTCAAGATCATCGATCTCGTACTTCAAAGTCATACTCCATTCAATCATCCTCGCCACGATATTCCACATCATCCAAGTCTTCATCCTCCACAAGATCACGCGGCAAAGAACCAAGAGCACCATCACCACCATCTGAGTCATCATCTGAAGAGGATAGTGATGAAGATCAAGCTTAGAAGAATCGGGAAATGAAACAACAAATTGCTTTCATTA
Organism: Glebionis coronaria; assembly: GCA_025667525.1. Taxonomy (NCBI): domain Eukaryota; kingdom Viridiplantae; phylum Streptophyta; class Magnoliopsida; order Asterales; family Asteraceae; genus Glebionis; species Glebionis coronaria. The sequence goes on along the minus strand of JANFOE010000126.1, from coordinate 212,424 downwards.
TGAAGACCTACAAGAAAATCTTCAAACCCACCAACAACAATCTTCGAACATCATCCAACACAAAGAACCAATATGTTGAGAACCCTTCAAGGTATGACACACGTCGACGTGGTGAAAGTCCTTCTAGGTATGATCGACATAATCCAACAAATGTTGAGGGTTCTGCAAGGTATGATCGACAAACTGCCAAGTATGATACTCAGAGGATTGCTGCTGCTACTGGGAATAGGGAAACTGTTGGAACGCAAGTGGTTCAACAAAGTGGGATTCAGTGTTATAATTGCCAAGGTTATGGGCATATGGCAAAGGAATGCAGAAGGCCGAAACGGGTTAGGGACTCTAGCTATCATAAAGAGAAGATGTTGTTATGCAAGAAGATGGAAGCAGGGGTCAAATTGTCGGCTGAGGAAGGAGCAATGCTTGATGATACTGATGATGAAGCCTCGGACCAAGAATTAGAAGAACATTACTCGTACATGGAAAAGGTTGACGAAGTTCTCAACATCACTGAAGATGACAATGGACCTATCTTTGACACTGAGCCACTCAATAAGGTACACACCACTGATGAATATAATGTGTTTGGTGATACTCATGAGCATAGTGAGCTACCCAATGCCATTAATGACACATGTATGACGGAAAAGGTTGATAGCAATACCACACCCGATTCATCAGACATGTGCAATAATGAGTTTGAGGATGATCAACATGCAAATGAGTATGATGATGAGGAGCGTGTCGCGCTTGCTAATTTAATTGCCAGTTTACAAAAAGATGTCAATGAAACTAGAAAAAGTCAAAAGCAATTAAAGAAGGCAAACGCAACGCTCACTCAAAATTTTGAAGAATGCAAAGCTGCACTAATTACATCTAGTGAGACCATTGAACACTATAAAGATGAGCTTCTTCAGAAAACCAAAGAACTTGAGGGGTACAAGGGTAGTGCGTTAAAAAGTCAAAAGGACGATCTTGAAAAGAAATACAACGAAACTCTTGAGTTATTAACCAAAGAGAAACGTCAATTTAATGTTTTGTTAATGGATGAACGTCAAAAAACGTACCTTGCTACCACCAAAGTTAACGAACTTGAACAACGGCTTTCGATGGATAACACCGAGTCTACTAAAATTCTTGATGTTAAGAAACAAGAAGTTGAAACGTTAAAACAAGATTTTAAAAGTCGACATGAAAAAGATACTGAAAAAGTAACGGAACTAGAAAAACAAGTCGAATTTTTGAAGAAAGTTGTTTATAAAACGCATGACTCTATTCAAACTGTAAGAATGTTAGCACCTCCGTCTATGTTTAAGGATCAAGCTAGCTTTGCATGTCCTGATTATCTTGCCCAAGCTCAAGCTGCGAACCCGCGCATTTATATGGATGAGTCCGAATGGACCGATCCTGAATATCCTCTTGGTTATGATGAGACATCCCTTTGGGAAGAGGAGAGTAGATCACCGGTCAATAAAGAGTTTGTGAAATCATACAATTATGCTTATGAGAATAGTCTATATGGTCTTTTCACTACACAAAAACAAAAGTCTCGTGACGAATTGTTTTTAGAATGTAAACAAAGAAGAATTCAATGGAAAAAAGCTTTTGCTACTAAGAAAACAAACGTTTCTAAGTTTATCAACTACTTGCCTCTTGACGCTTCTAAAAGCAAGAGTAGGCAAACATTTGGGTTTCTACAACATTACATTGATAATATTAAATCCATTGTTGACAACGAATGGAAACAACGAGAAAATGACGAGTGGAAAAAACCAGTTCCTCAAGATATAACTGTGCTTATCAAACAAATCTTAATACCGAACACGACCACATTAAAAGAAAATATGCTTGAATTTGAAAGATTAATTCGGTCTGAAATGTTTGATGATTTAAAATATGTTGAGTCTGTTGAGAAAGAAATTGACGATCTTCAAATGGGCAAGTCTGTTTTTTCAGATGAATATGATTTACTCTTAGAAGAATGTCTCTCCAAAGATATTTTGTGTGTTACTCTTCAATCTTGTGCTGATATCGATGAATATTCTGATGTTACATGCAAATATCTTGATAAAATCGAAGAATGTGAGCGTCTTGAACTTGAGCTTTCGAAACATAAAGAAAATGTTGATAAAAAGGCTTTTGAGTTACTTCAACACAAAACTGATTTTCTTCAAAAGCATTGTCATTCTCTTGAACTTGCTTTGCAAAAAGACGTTGGTCGTTTTCCACATGATAATAACTTGCAAGAAAAACTTTCCATAACGTTTCGAGAAATGAATGAACTGGATTTGGAAATTAAAGGGTTGAAAGCTCAGTTACAAGATAGGGAAATAGCGATAGCAGAGTTGAAGAAACTCGTTGCTAAGATGGGTGGGAAAGTTGTGGAACCTGGTGTTAAGAAACCTGTTGTAAGACAACCCAATGCGCAAAAAGTGACTAGACCCTCTGTCTTGGGAAAACCATATGTTTTCTCTAATTCTGCATTTGCAAAACCTGCGTTTTCCCCCAAGACGGATGGGAAGGATAGGTTACCACAGAATACTCCCAAAACACATATTCGATCACCAAGCATTAAGAACGCAAATGTGATTAAACCAGGGATGTATAGATTGGCCACTAAACCCACACAAAACAAAGAAAGTCAATCACCTCAGACATCTAGAAACACTAATAGACGTGTGTCTTTTACTATAGGAGTAATCCCCACTGATAGTGTTAGCCGGCCTCAGCTTAAGAGCACTCGCATGAATGAAAAGGTTTGGCAAAACAAAAGTCAAGGGAAGATGAAGACAGTAGAAGACCACCCTAGGATTTTCAATGTTTCTAAGAATAAAACGTCTGTAATCGCGTGTAATGACGATTTGAATGATTCGACTTTGAATGCTTTGAATGTTAAGTTTGTTTGTGTGAAATGTGGAAAGTGTGCTAATGCTAATCATGCTATGTGTGTTTCGAATAATGTTAAAGGCGTATATACTATAACTAAGAAGCAAACTGCGATGCCTATTAGTGCTAGAAAACCCAAACGCAAAGTGAACCATTCTGGTGTAACCCCCCTTGAGAAAAGTATTGCATCAGACTCCAACACTAAGACCACTAGAAGCAAAATTAGGGAATTATATGAGTCTGCTAGCAAGTCGTGGAAATGGTGGTTTGCTAATCAATGTCCTCATGGATATAAATGGATGCCTAAAGTTAGGACAGAAAATGTGACAACGAGTGTTAGTATGCCTTGAAATGTTGCTAAGGACACTAATGATTCTACAATCACAACTACTGTGGTATCCAATTTAGCAAATGCTCCATCGTGTTCTAACTCTTCTGCAGGTGATACAAATAATTCTCTTCATACTGGACTCCTGATGCACGAAGCACATGACGAGGAATCTCAAGCTTCTAATTAACTTCGTGGAGAAGTTCCTGAGTACGGTCCGATTCAGAAATGATCAATTTGCACCGATCCTAGGATATGGAGATTTGGTTCAGGGTAATATCACGATAAAAAGGGTATACTACGTCGAAGGGCTCAATCACAATCTTTTCTCGGTTGGTCAATTATGTGATGCGGATTTGGAGGTTGCTTTCAGGAAGAAGACATGTTTTGTTCGTGATTATGATGGGAATGATTTACTTACCGGTACACGGGGTACTGATCTCTACACTATTTCACTTCAAGATACAACTTCATCAACTCCAATTTGCTTCATGGCTAAAGCTTCAACGACTCAGGCATGGTTATGGCATCAACGTTTATCTCATCTTAACTTTGATACCATCAACTTGCTTTCCAAGAAAGATATTGTGAGAGGCCTTCCAAGTTTGAAATTCATCAAGGATCATCTTTGTTCTTCTTGTGAGCTTTGTAAAGCTAGACGAAGTAGCTTCAAAACAAAGACCACACCAAGCTCTAAAGGACGGCTAGATCTTCTCCATATGGATCTGTGTGGTCCCATGCGTGTTCAAAGTATCAATGGGAAGAAATATATTCTGGTAATCGTCGATGATTACTCAAGGTACACATGGACTCACTTCTTGAGGTCCAAGGATGAAACACCCGAAGTTCTCATCAACTTCCTTAAACTGATACAACGTGGTCTTCAAGCTCAAGTTAAAGTGGTTCGTACTGATAGAGGTACATAATTTTTGAATTCAAATCTAAGAAACTATTTTGAAGCCGAAGGAATTGAACATGAAACATCTATTGCTCGAACACCCGAACAAAATGGCGTTGTTGAAAGACGAAACCGTACTTTGGTTGAAGCTGCTCGAACATTATTATCCGCTTCAAAACTACCACTATATTTTTGGGCTGAAGCCGTGTCAACCGCATGCTACACACAAAACCGCTCCTTAATTATCCCAAGACACGAAAAGACACCATATCACATAATTCATGATCGAAAACCTTCACTCAAACACCTTCACGTTTTTGGATGTACGTGCTACATTATTCGAGATGGTGAAAATCTGGACAAGATGAAAGATAAAGGTGATGCATGCATTCTAGTGGGATATGCAACTCAGTCTAAGGGGTATAGAGTGTACAACAAAAGAACAAAATTGATAGTCGAGACTATTCATGTCAGATTTGATGAATTACAAGAAATGGGACTTGAACAAAACAGTTTAAGTCCCGATTCACAAAGACAAATGACTTCCGTTCACAACCGCACGGAACTCAGAACTCAAGACCACAACAATGAACTGTCAAGTTCAAAACTGGTTCCAGAACATGTTCCTAGAGCAGATATGACAGTCGACACGACAATTGAAGAGTTGGAAATGTTATATGGACCAATGTATGATGAATATTTCACGGGGGAGAAACAAGTTGTATCGAAGTCTTCCGCTGCCACTCATGATAAGAATGATGATACCGATCATCGTCAACAACCAGATACAACTTCATCTACTTCAACACGGGTTGCTGCAGATTTACCTCCTCAGAATATCACTTCAACAATCGATCCTACAACATCCACAACTACTGTCATTGCTCTAGAGAACACAAATCAAGCAGACGATGCATTATCTGACGAAGACGAATTTATCAACCCATTCGGTACACCGGTACACGAAACTGGAGAGTCTTCTACTCGCCATGTTGATTCGTCAAATATGCATACGTTCTACCAACGACATCCTTCAACACATCATTGGACCCGAGATCATCCTTTGGTTCACGTAATTGGAAACCCTTCACAGCCTGTTCGTACAAGACGACAACTCGCAACCGATGGCGATGTTTGTATGTTCGCACTCGCAGTGAGTACAGCTGAACCGAAAAACATCAAAGAAGCCATGGCTGATCATGCTTGGATCGAATCGATGACGGATGAACTTCAACAATTTGAAAGACTTAAAGTCTGGGAACTTGTTGACAGACCATACGATGTGATTCCATTAAATCTTCGTTGGATCTGGAAAAACAAGATGGATGAAGAGAATACGATCATCAAGAACAAAGCTAGGCTAGTGGCTAAGGGGTATGGCCAGAAAGAGGAAATTGATTTTGAAGAATCATTTGCACCAGTTGCTCGTATGGAAGCGGTCAGGATTTTCCTTGCTTATGCTGCACATAAGGGATTCACTGTCTATCAAATGGACGTAAAGACAACATTTCTTAACGGTCCTTTGAAGTAAGAAGTCTATGTCACGCAGCCAGAAGGATTCGTCAATCCTCATTATCCTGACATGGTGTATCGTCTCCACAAAGCACTATATGGACTAAAGCAAGCTCCAAGGGCGTGGTACGACGAGCTCTCGAAATTTCTGATATCCAAAGGTTTCTAAAAAGGTTCCATTGATCTAACTCTGTTCACTTATAAATATAGGGATGACATTTTTCTTGTACAAATTTATGTTGATGACATTATTTTCGGGTCTACAAACCCAAAACTTTCAAAATGGTTTGAAAAAGTAATGCACAGCAAATTTGAAATGTCAATGATGGGCGAACTAAAATTCTTTCTAGGAATTCAAGTTCACCAATCCCCAAGTGGTATCTTTATAAACCAAGCTAAGTATTGTCAAGAGATAATCAAAAAGCATGGTATGACTTCATGTGACCCCGTTGGGACACCATTATCAACCACATCCCTAGATGCTGATTTAGAGGGAGATGTCATAGATCAAACGAAATATCGTTCCATGATCGGCTCCCTCATGTACCTAACAAAAAGCCGACCAGATATATCACATGCTACGTGTTATTGTGCACGATATCAAGCACGACCCACTGAAAAGCACCTCAAGGAGGTTAAACGGATCTTTCGGTACCTCAAGAATACCATTCATTTGGGACTCTGGTATCCGAGGGAAACCGGTTTCATTCTAACGGCCTATTCAGATTCTGATCATGCAGGGTGTCTTGATACACGTAATAGTACTTCTGGTGGTGCACAATTTCTAGGTCAAGATAATCTTGTGGGATGGTATTCCAAGAAGCAGGATTGCACGTCACTTTCATCAGCCGAAACGGAGTATGTGTCTCTATCTGCGTGTTGTGCTCAAGTTCTTTGGATGAGAACACAACTCGCGGATTATGGCTTCCACTTTGATAAAGTACATATGTATTGTGACTCAAAGTCTGCCATAGCCATCTCCTGCAATCCGGTACAGCATTCCCGAACGAAGCACATTGATGTCAGATATCACTTCATTAAGGAGCAAGTTGAAAAGGGTATTGTTGAATTATACTTTGTTGGAACTGATTACCAATTGGCTGACTTGTTTACAAAAGCTCTTTCGAAAGAGAGGTTTGCGTATCTAGTTAGGCAAATTGGTATGAGATGTTTGACTCCAGCAGAACTGGAGGTTCTGGCAAAGAAGCCTGCTTGATTCATCTATCAAACATCTACTTGTAAATATTAATGAAAAAAGCAAAATACAAAATTAAAAAATCTTTGATAATCCAAAAATATTCTTCTCGACATGTCTTTCAGTATCGATAATATGGACGTACCTAGAAATGTCGCTCAATAACGACACGGGTGTGTACATAAAGCTCGACTGAAAGTTGTAAATATTTTTCAAAACATGTCATTTCTATCTTTTACAAAGGAAATTGTCTCTTTTGACAATATTTCCAACAACGGGTAGAGCAATCTATCTTGGGTTGAGCTTGTCACAAAACATTCCATGTTTTGAGCTCAACACAATGGCTTGTAATCACTTTCAGATTGCAACCCGGATCGATATTCACGGGGGAGTGTACGATTTAGTGAGCTTACCCTCATCAAAAGAAGAGAAATCGTCTTACACTTGAGTGGATTCGTCAAGACATTCAAAGTCTATGAACTCAAGTTTATGCTTTAGAAAAACATCTTCGACAAAAAGAAATAGGATTTTTCAAAAAGCGTTGAACACAATTTTTTCAAGAATTTTTCAATGATTATTCAAAATCTTTCAAAAATTGTGTGTTCAACAACTCCCATCCTCAAAAAGAGAAATGTGGATCACATCCCCACAACGACAATTCAATTGGATCAATTTTTTGAGGGGGAGCATTTTAACTTCATGCAAAAGATTAACACATCTTTCTCCCGGAGATTTTCACGACTATTTTTCAAAATATATTTTAATCAAATTTGGTATCTCTAATATCAAAAGATTTTATATGGGAGAAAATGTGATTAAAATGTGATCTTATATAAGACTCAAGCACTTTAACTCTTGCCTACATGTGCGAAACACTTTCGATTATCGATGCACATGTGAAGGGGGGGCATTTTTGAAACGACAAAACTAGCAAGGTGTTAAATGTTTTTCAAACACTTTGTTAGAATTTAAAGTGGTTCTCATGGTTACGATCAAATACCCACAACATCTTTAATTCACGACGTTATTGGTGTCAAAAGGGTGGTTAGGTTTAAGTCCTATGATCCAACCAGAACCAGAGGGATCTTCCCAGGGACAATCCAATAGATTATTAGAAGTCCTTAGGAAAGATGGAGTAGAATGTGAACGTAGCTGAATGCCGACTAAGTACTGATGATAGCACTGGAACAATCACAACAAGGTGCTATTAATGATGTCTTGGTAAGCATTGAAGGGGTTGAAGAATGAAAAAGAAATGTAAGGATAAAGGGTGTAAAGAAAGAAGCCCTCCATACAACTTAGGCAGAAACCGAGTCAACACATCATGAAGACAACTCATCATGGACCCAGTGATGTGAAGCACAACCCTTTCCTAGCTACTCAGGCTTCTCTCAAAAGAAGTTTGTTTTATTGTCATGGAGATCAACACGACTTCTATTGACTTTCTCACTCCGAGATAGTTGATATTGAATAGGTGGCATCTGCTCTAGACTCCGACCACTAAAAGTGCACAAATAGAGTCTAGAGCCAAGAGATCAATCAAATCTCGTTAGGACACACAGATGAAGATCAAGAGAGTCCTACGCTATATCCTTGCGATATTGCTAGAACACTCAGAGTGATACTACTTAGTATTCACAATGATGAGTGGAAATCCTTCCAGTGTTAACATCAAACAGCACTGCGGTAGGTCATATGCAAGATTCTTTATGAATTGAACATGTGTAAAACTGAAAAACAACAGTGGTTTGATTCTAAATTGATTCAAACTCGTTTCAGGTTTCTACGCAATATCTTTATGGTCTTGCCAGAACATTTAGAGGATATTCATTAATATTCATAGTGACGAATGGAAATCCTTCTAGTGTCAACATCAAACAGCGCTACGGTAGGTGACTTGTGAGATTCTTATGAATCAAGCTTGTGTCAACTGGAAAGCAACAATGGTAAGATTCTTTATGAATCACACTTGTTCCAGGAATTTGAATTGACGATTTTAATCAAGCGGATATTTATCCAATTGATTCACTCTTTATGTTCGCAGTCTTGCTTTGAGACAGTCGAGTAAAGAGAACGTCTAGTACAGCCGCGAAACCATGTCAAGGAGATTCTTAATTGAATCTACCTGATCACAGGTACGATATTTAATATCGTATAACGGTCTTCACCGACCAGAGGTAAAACGCTACCGATTTAGGACGAATGTCAAAGCCATTCAGTCCGTGTCTATGTTTTGTCTCGAGAAGGTGGCGTCACGGTGTATTCAACAAAGTCAAAGATTCAAAACCACATTCTCATGCCTAAAGACATATTCGACAATTAACAGTGTGAGCATGTGGATGAAGACACAAGATCGCAAGATGGCAAAGACAAGTCAAAGATGATTTGAAGATCTCAAACTTAAAGACAAAGTCGAAAGACAACGACAAAGGCTCAAAGATCACATCATGAAGAAAAAAAGGACTACCATTACACGTTCAAGACTCATTTATGGCGAGATTAGTAATCTCTACAAATTTCCTAAATGACCAAGGTTTATGACCTCTCATTGGGGGAGATTGTTAGCCTCGAATTATTGAGTCAAACAAGAATGCTCGGTCATATGTTTATTATGTATCGTATATTAGAACGTTGTAATAGGTAGTAGATTAGTCGTGTATAACGGGCTTAACTTTTAAGCTAAGGTTCGTTCATAAGTAACCGAAGCCCAAAAGGAAAGCCCGGCCCATGATCATATAGCCCATTAAGCTACATGTAAGCAAAGGCTATATAAACCCTTCCTAGCATGTTAGGAAGGGTGTTGGTTCATTGTTTTCTCTCACTTCTCAATCTAACACTCACCAAGTTCCAACCATTTCTCTCTACTTTCTCTCACTACTTTCTCTCTCTAGAATTCATCTTTTTCACCTATTTTTCTTTCTTTAATTCGTATTATATTATCTAAATATATGGGACAACAAAAATAGATAATAAAAACTTTCATTAAACTTATTATTCTACATTTAGATCAAATTAACCTTAGTAAACTATATATAATCATTATCTAGAGTAAAAGTTATCATTTTATATAAAAATATGATAATAAATATGTCATTTTCCAAATTATGTGTTTTTTTTCTAATCCTAACGTTTTAAATACATATTATATTATTGTCTTAACTAGCTGGTTACACGTGTGATGTCGCGGTAGGTATTGTGATTAACCTAAGAATAAACAAAATGAAAATAACCCCGATCGGGCTTGATTGACTAATTTTAATAGGTTTCAGTTGTTTTATTTTCATACGATTTTTAATTGGTAGTCGAATCGACAGTGACTCATGTTCTTGGTTGAACTTGTTTTTGCACGACTTTTGTAGATATGTATTTTAATTTGTTGTAGAATATGAATATAATTGTATCATAAGTATATGGTGTATTAATTACATATTAATTAATATTAATTATTTTTATTTTTAAGTATGTATAAATTAGTTTTAATATAAAAGTTAAATTATGAGATTATATGTATTTTTATTTTATTTTGTTTAGTTTGTTTTACTTGTATATAATGTATTAGTAATTGTAATTAAATTTTTAAATATTATATAATTAAAAAGACTAATTACTTTATATGTAATATGGGTAAAACATGTTTTTCCATTTCACTCTCTAAAACCCGAGAGAAAAGAAAAGGAATTTAGGAAACATAAGATACATCAAAGATGAAGGAGGTTGAACCATGGTGATGAAAGAAAATATCGGGAAAATATAGGGAGAGAATTTCTTCTCAGTTTTTAGCGAGAGTAGTCTTGAAGGAAACTGGGAGTACAGAGCTCAAGCCAAGAACTGCTTTTCGATTGCTACTACTCTAGGATCAACCAAAGGGAAGTCTCCCTGAGAGTTGCTTTACTAAAGATGGGATAAATAAAGCTACAGGTCCGGACCAAATCCCGATAGAAGCTTGGAGATGAAGGACTAAAGTGACTGACTTGCCGTTTTAACAAGCTCTTATAGCATTAAGATGTCGGATGAATGGAGGCTTAGTGAAGTCATTCCCATTTACAAAAACAAGAGTGATGCTCAAACCTGTAGCAGCTATAGGGGCATTAAGCTTATTGGTCGCACCATGAAGCTCTGGGAGAGAGTTATCGAGATAAGATTAAGAAAGAAGCAAGGGTGTCAGAGAACAAATTCGGTTTTATGCCTGGAAGGTCCCAGACAAAGGCAATCCACATCCTTAGAAGCCTTATGGAGAAGTATAGGAAAAGACAAAAAGATTTACATATTGTTTTTATAGGATTTGGAAAAGGCCTATGATAGCGTCCCACGGGAGTTGATTTGGAGAACCCTTATAGATAAAGGAACGTTAAGGAGATACTTGAGAGTCCTGATATGTAAGTGGGGGCGAAGACCTGCGTAAGGACTACAGTGGGGAACATCGCGTTTTTCCTTGTGGAAGTAGGCCTTCATCAGGGCTCTGCCATTAGCCCTTACATCTTCGCCTTAATACTGGATGAGCTCTCACGAGGGACTCAAGAGGACACCTTTTAATGTTGTAAAAAACGGGCTAGGCGGCCATACTCCGCCTAAGAGTTAGGCGGTCAAAAAAGTCAAAAAGTCAACAAAAAGCCAATATTTTAAAAAAAAAATTAAGGGTTTTATTTCTAATATATAGTGCCTACATTTATTTTAACGTAATATCTTAAAATAAAAGATAAACGAATGATTATAAACATAATGTAATGAGTTTTCTTATGAAATTCAGACCAATTGAATTATATGTTCACGTTTGAAAATTTAAGCACTTAAATTGTTATGTTTATTTGTCTATTTTGCAACTTCAAACTATGTGAACTTCGAATTATTTAAAATTAAAAGTATTTTTTTATGTCATACATATTATTTATAATATTTATATGCATAACATTCCAATGCGCCTAGGTACCGCTTAGACGAATTCCGCCTCGAAGGCCGTCGACCGCTCGACTAGCGTGTAGCGATTTCTGCAACCTTGCCCCTTGGTGCATGGTATTTGCAAACGATATTGTGTTGGTCACAGAATCGACCAAATGGTTAAACAACAAACTTGAGAGTTGGAGAGAGGCACAATGGCCTCAGGGTAAGCAGGGAGAAGTCTGAATACCTAAGATTTGATTTTGGTAGGTACGAGGTCTACCACCAAGAAGTGGATGTTCGTATCGGAGACCAAATCCTTCAACCAAAAAGTCTTTTAGATATTTGGGTTCGGTCATCCATAGATCAGGAAGTAAAGATGATGACGTGACCCACCGTATTAGAGCAGGTTGGGTGAAATGGAAGACGACATCAGAAGTTATTTGTTAATGGCGCATTGTATTCAGCGTCACGCCAAACTTAACAGCTTAGATGTTAGTATTTTTTTTAATTAAATAAAGTATATGTGATCTTATAATACCATTTTTTAATTCATTTGTATAACTTTTTTTTTTTAGCTCAACACACTTCATAAAACGTGATGTCAAATTTTTGACACTAATTTTCCAAAGTCTAAATAAATAAAGAAAGTCTCACTTTAACTCAATTGGGTCTAGGAAAAATCACTATAGCGGATAACAAACACAGAAACACGCATAATTTACCTCGTTTGTCGTTACCCCCACACTCACACTACTTGTGTGTAAGCCATTACTATTACTACCTCACTTTCTTCCCATGTGAGTGGTTCATTTGCTCTAGAAATCTTTGTCATTTTTCTTCACTTTACAAAATAACCCATCACTCAAAATCCCATTTTTCGATCTGGGTTTCCCTTCTTTTGCAGATTTAAGGAGTAAATTTATAACCTCACCGGAAAACTAACAAAGATGGCCGGAGGTGGTGGTGGTGGTGGTGGAAAGTCCGATGAACCGGCCCCACATCCACCAAAAGATCAGCTTCTTGGTGTTACCTATTGCATTACTAGTCCTCCACCATGGCGTGAGTTTTTTCATTTTTTTATAAAAATTTTTATATAAAATTTTTTATATAAAAAAATATATAAAGTTTTTAATTTTATTTTTCAAGATTCTTTGAGTACTAGGTTGGTTTTTCTTGTTTAAGGTTTATTTTGATTCTTGTTGAATCTTTTTTATTTTGTTGTTTAAGGTTTTTGGTATCTACTTTTGTTGAGTGATACTAAGATTCTTTGGGTTCTTAGTATCTTGGTTTTTAATTTTGTTATATGCATTTTGTTAAGTGATAGTACTACTTTAGCATATTCGCGAATATTGAGATTATGAATAAATTGGTGTAAAATCTGATTTTGGGGCTTTTTAAGTTTTAGTCAAATTAAGTCAACTTAAGTGATAATTTTAGTTGTTTAGCTTTATTTAAATCTGTTTGTTCTGTGATGGAAAAACCAGGTTTTGTAAATTGATATGATTTCTATTTCTGGGAATTGTAGTTTTCTTATACAAAAGCTAGTTTCGGGTCGTTTGATTGTGTAATTTATCTTCTATCTGTCACATGACATTTGTGGAGTTTATCTCAGTGCTTGATCTGTATAAAAATATTTGGATATCATTAATCAAAATCAACTACAACTAATACATGTAATGAAAGTAATTGTAAAATTGGTCGTTTGCTTAATGCGTATGCTGAAAAAGGAAATTTAACTTTGGTTATGTTAAGACAGAGGGAGTACGAGTGGTAGCTCTTTTGAGCTCATGTTCTCACTTTTGATCTCACTAAACCAAACCCTTTACTTAAAAGTGGATACTTTTGTAAAGGTCCAAGATTCTAACTGATTTGGTTTGGTATTTCATGATCTATTGTGAAAAGTTGTATTTAGAATCTTTCCGATGTACTTTCATTTTCAGAGGAATACCCGGAAAGAAGAGCCGCCTTTTTTAGCTTTACACATAATTTAACATGTTATACGAGACTTAATTACGTATCCTGGAAATGTCATACTTAATAATATTACCTTTGATAATTTATTGCAGCGGAGGCTATTTTGCTCGGTTTCCAGCATTACTTGGTAATGCTTGGGACAACAGTTTTGATTCCGACAGCTCTTGTTCCCCAAATGGGTGGCGGAAACGTAAGACATCATACTTATAACGCACATCTTAACCTTATGTTAAATGCAATCTGATGGTAATTATGTTAATGACTTTATCAGGAGGAGAAAGCTAAAGTCATCCAGACACTGCTTTTCGTTGCCGGGTGGAACACTTTGTTGCAAACTCTGTTCGGTACCAGGTTACCCACTGTCATTGGGGGTTCATATACTTTCGTTGCACCCACAATATCCATCATCCTGTCTAATCGATGGAACGATCCTGATCCTATAGAGGTTAGTCCAACTTGATCTCTTGGAGTTTTTAATTAGTTGTTGATTATGCATTTAAAATGTACTAAACTTTAAATTTGTGTAAATTTCTATCAGAAATTCAAGAAGACAATGCGTGCAATCCAAGGTGCATTGATTGTTGCATCAACAATTCAAATTGTTTTAGGGTTCAGTGGCCTATGGCGAAATGTCGCAAGGTTGGTTTTAATTCATTTAACCATTTAAATATTGTTAAATCTTACGTCATTTTGAGGGTGTTTGGATGCGTGTTTTGAAACTGATCGTTGTGTTCTTAAATATCATAATAGATTCTTGAGTCCCCTTTCGGCTACTCCCCTGGTTGCTCTTGCCGGTTTTGGTCTCTATGAGTTTGGATTCCCCGGTGTAAGTATATATGCATATCCCTAGAAAACAATCAGGAAATTACTGATGTCAAGGGCATTTGTTTGCTTATATGTCTGATTAAATATTGCCTTCTATTTTAGGTTGCCAGATGCGTTGAAATAGGGTTGCCTCAGCTCATCATTGTAGTTATCTTGTCGCAGGTAATATTGACATTACATTAATAAATGGGACACACAAAAATGTATGATCCATATATTGATTTCAAGTATCTGAGTTGTTTGGTTTTGCGTGCAGTATGTGGCTCATATGATAAAATCTGGAAAGTCTATATTTGAGAAGTTTGCTGTTCTGATGTCAATTGCAATTGTTTGGATTTACGCTCATTTGCTTACGGTTGGTGGGGCCTACAATCACACTTCACCAAAGACGCAGACAAGTTGCCGAACCGATCGTTCTGGATTAATTGAGGCTGCACCATGGTCAGCAGAAGATGTTATGCTTATCATAATATTCAGTTGAATTGTATATCTAAATACATATGAAAATTTTAACCTTAATACATATCACTATTTTCTTTTATATATTTTTCTAATATATTTAAAAGGACTGATGGACACAATGAAAAATATTTCGAAAAGAAAATGACATGCATTAAGGACTTCAAGCATAAATTTGAACAATTATCATATTATTTTGATCATGTATTTTGTTTATTAATTTTATCAGGATAAGAGTTCCATACCCGTTTCAATGGGGAGCACCATCTTTCGATGCTGGTGAAGCTTTTGCAATGATGATGACTGCTTTTGTGGCTCTTGTGGAGGTGTGTTTTTTGGTTTTAATATCTATCAAGATTTAATTTTGAAATTTGTTCTAAATATCTTTTACATATGTCGCAATTACATCATCAGTCCACTGGTGGCTTCATTGCGGTTTCGAGATATGCTAGTGCAACCCCTGTGCCTCCATCTATTCTAAGCCGTGGTGTCGGTTGGCAGGTAAATAATACTATTTGACACTTCTACTAAAAATGCTTCAATTTTAACCCTTTACGTGTTGTAGTTTAAATAAAATCCGAAGATCTACTTATATATAAAGAAACTTAATAAACGTTATGTTGTCAAATATAGTTTAATAGCATACAATATGTTGTCTTTTGTTGATAGGGAATTGGCATTTTGTTGTCTGGCTTGTTTGGAACTGTGAATGGATCTTCAGTATCTATGTGAGTAACAAACGTTACAATTTTTTCTGAGCTACATTTTTTACTTTTAAAGAAGCTTTCCTAAAACATTAACACGCGGCTTGTGTATTGCTAGTGAGAATGCCGGCCTTTTGGCTGTAACTCGCGTAGGCAGCCGAAGAGTTGTACAAATCTCAGCAGGATTCATGATTTTCTTCTCTGTTCTTGGTATGTTTTTTCTTCTGATGAATTAGAGATATATTGTACTTATTTTCCTAATATTTCAAATGAAGTTGGCAAAGGGATGGGTTTAGCGGGTTGGGTAACGGGTCAAAATGGGTAACTATTCTTAGGGGCCACTACGTCTCTGTGTCAATTTTATTTAATATATTTTTGTGAATACTTGGCTTGTTTTATGTACTATAAAAGCTAGAGGAGTATCAATAACGATTCAATATCTTGAATAAGACGATCTAATAGCTTTTTTGCTTTTGGAAACTTTCGATCTAATAGACCATTTTCCCGTTATACTAATTTTTTTAATGCAGTTCTACCCTTTTTGACTCGCCAGACATGTATATAACCCGAGTTCATCCGTTCTTAATATATCAAAGTTCCAACTTCTTATTCCAAATGGTCATGCAGGTAAATTTGGAGCAGTCTTTGCTTCAATTCCCGCACCCATTGTTGCTGCATTGTATTGCCTTTTCTTTGCTTACGTGGGTAAGTTTACATGAATACATCAAGTGATCAACCTTTGCTCACTCTTTTAGTCTTTTTTAGTGGATATGAGGGTAATTATGTATTTTTTACAATGTTTGTATAGGTTCATCTGGATTGAGTTTCCTTCAGTTCTGCAATCTTAACAGCTTCAGAACAAAGTTTATTTTAGGCTTCTCGCTCTTTTTGGGGTTGTCCATTCCTCAGTATTTCAATGAGTATGAAGCTATAAATGGTTATGGTCCTGTCCACACTTCTGGAAGATGGGTATGTGCAAATTTAATCTACTTCTGTATCTAACTATCGGAACACATACAGACATAATTGTCTACTGTTTCATATAGTTTATTGAATTGATTGATTCATATCGCATAATCACGTAAAATGCATACCTACAGACACCCCCATAGAATGATGTTCAGTTCTTATGAATATTCAATTTCTATATGGGGAGGATCCCATATAATAATGTTTGAATCTTGACTTCAAACATACTGACCTTGATGCATGTTTGCTACTTTGTAGTTCAACAACATGGTGAATGTTCCATTTTCATCGGAAGCTTTTGTGGCTGGAATTGTGGCATATTTTCTGGACAACACGCTTCACAAAAAGAACGATAGCACAATAAGAAAAGACAGAGGCAAGCATTGGTGGGATAAGTTCCGTTCATTCCACACCGACACTAGAAGTGAAGAATTCTACTCATTGCCATTCAATCTAAACAAATACTTCCCAGCTGTTTGATCAAGAACATGAAGTAGCAACAACTTTTGCTCTTATTCAGTCAATTATGTATCTAATCTTCAGTTATTCATATCTCACTCGAGTGATTTATTTAAAAATTTGCCAATAGTCGTTCTTTGATGTAAATCTAGAGGGGGAAGATTTAAGATGGGATGGAAGCAGAAAGAATTAGTTTTGCTGCTTTCAACTTCTTAACAACATTGTCTCCCGCTTTTGTAATAGAAACCTTATTTATTGTATTGATCATTTTACCGTTGATCTGATTATAGCGCTGTCGACATTTACATGGTCCATACTCTATACACGATTGACTTAACAAATCGTTAGACCAGTTTTCGGATTGCTTATTCTAAACTCCTTATTTGCTTACTACTAAAAAACAATCAGGTTTCAGGTTCATTGTGCTTATCTACTCTAAATTAAGTACAAATATTTTGATCCAAACACTCTCTTTATCTGGTTTACAAATAAAACAAACAAGCAAGTGAAGAAGCAATCCCAAACATCCTACTCAGAAACAAGGTAACATCACCTTGATTTCATCTTCCATTGACATCATAATTTCACATGGACCTTGCTTTCAAGAAAACTACATAAATATCTTACCAAAAATCTGCACACGAACAGTATCCGTCTCTAAATGTATGAAAACGTGAACCATCTCTTACAACAATCTCCCGATTATAAACTAGCGATATACACTTCATGGCAGAGTGACAATCCTCACATATCCTTAAATTCTTTACAATCTGAATCCGAATACCCTCTGGACTGCTCATTAACCCAAACGCCACAGCCAATTTCTCACTATGCCAAGATATCGCCAACTCTTTCTCCTCTTCACTCAAATCAAACAGCACATTCCTCGTCATAGGACTATAACCACCTTCTAAACTTATTCTTTTCATAACTTCGTTTAACTTTAAATTTATATCTATGATCATCGGATGCAACTTATCTGCCGCAAGAAATTCATGCACAACTCCATCAATTTCAATATAACTACACCCTGGATTCGAATCGTCTTTTTTGTAAATCTTGGTTTCCCTTAACTGTGTTACATTGTCCCATTGACCAAATGACGCGTGTAGATTTGAAAGAAGCAAACGCCCTCCACCATGTGTGTTTCTAAAATGTTTTGTTATTTCTTCTGCAAGATGTACATTTTTATGTACTTTACAAGCACTCAAAAGTGATCTCCAGATTACATCATCAGGCTCAATTTTCATTCTTTTTATAACATCAAAAGCTTCTTCAAGTCGACCCGCACGACTTAAAAGGTCTATATAGCATCCGAAATGCTCAATCTTTGGCGAAATACCCCATAACCGCTGCATATTGTTAAAGATCGATATCCCTTCTTCAATTTTCCCTGAATGACTACACGCGCTAAGGACACCAACAAGTGTGACATTATCCGGTTTTATACCTTCTGCTAGCATTTCATCAAAAACCTCAAGTGCTTCTTTACCAAGCCCATGCATAGATAGCCCCGAAATCAAACTTGTCCACGTCAAAAGATCCCGTCTTTCACATTCCTTAAAAACCTGAATCGCATAATCTATCTTCCCACACTTTGCGTACATGTCAATCAAAGCAGTAGCAATATTCTCACTTTTACGAAACCCGATTTTGTCCATGTAAAAATGTATCCACTTCCCTTGGTTAACTTGGCCAAGATGAGCACAAGCCGATAAAACACTAACAAAGATAGCTTCATTCGGCTCTAAACCACCCTCATCCAGCATCTCATTAAAACAACGTAAACCCTCGTTATACATCTTATTCCCCACATACCCCGCAATCATAACCGCCCACGACACCTCGTTCCTCTCACACATCCCATCAAACACCTCCCTCGCCTTCCTCATCTCACCGCTCACAACATACCCTTTAACCAAACTAGTCCACGTCACCACATCTCGTTGAGACATTTCATCAAACACTTTCCGCGCTAACCCCATTTCCAAACATCCGACATAAAAACTCACCAAAGCATTACTCACACACACACTCAAACCATACCCAACTTTCACCACCATTGCATGACAGTTCTGTCCGAAACCGAACAATGTCCGGTTTCGGCCCGAACACGCGGTTATCGTAAAAGTTAAAGAATAATCATCTGGCACTACTTTACTACTAACCATCTGTTTAAAAAGATGTAATGACTCACTGTTATATATTGTTTTTGAATATGATTGTATTATTAAGTTCCATAAAAATGTTGGTTGTAAAAATGGGTAGTTTTCGAATACTTTTCGAGCCGATTTTAGTTTATTATGAGCAGTGTATGATTGGATTAATGTTCCAGTTAAATTGTTGTTATTAAGATTTGATGTTTGTATGATTTGTGCATGTATTTGCTTAGTTTGTTTTAATGTTGGTTTGTGTTTTAAGAGATTGTAGAGATGAATCCTTGGTTGGGTCATTGGTCGTAGAGAAAAAGTTCGATGAAATGTCTCAGAAGGGAAAGTTTTAAGGCTTCTGCAAGTGAGACGTGTAGCGACCCGATATGTGGGTGGCGCGAGTGGCACGGGTTTAGGTTGGTCACGGTCTCACGACTGCGCAGTTAAAACGTCGGGGACTGACTAAAAGTTCCCGTTGCTGGACATATAAAAGATATCGTTAGAAAAAAGTTGCTAAGTGTGTTTCGTCATGTTACCGGAAAACCAACTTACAAAGTACTTAGTAATAATCTATACCGGCTACTATCATGATTAGGCACTGTCCATCAGATTTGATAAATACTATGTTCTCATTTCCTGCGCGTTACAACTTCATATCCATAACCCATTTCGAGTTTGGTAGGTTCTTCTTGCTAGTTAGCGTTGGGAGTTCAAGCTCGATATAAAGTATATCGTCGCTAGCATCAATATCGTCACTAGCTGAATGCCGAACGTCTTTAGTAATTGAGCAAAGATAAAAAGTCATAAATATTTAGTTTGTCTATAGGGACAGCTCATAATGTTCATATTGATTATGCGCCTCTGCATCTAGCACTGAAGGGTGAGTATATATGATAATGCTCTTCAGTACTAAAATAACTGAGCAAAGATAAAAAGTTGGAAAATAAAAACGAGAAAAGTTTGTACCTCGTGTCGAACTCAGGACCTCTCGGATAGAAGGGTAAGCGTTACGCACGAGGCTAAACCACCTCATTGATTTATTTCTCTTGTTTTAATTTATAGAACTGTTACCTTATCTGTCTTGGGTTTATTCTAACCCGTTAAATTATTTTTTGGGCTTTTTTACTCATTGACTTTCTTACCTATAGATCCATATATATGTAGTTGAGTAAAGGGACTGGTGCTGTTTAGTTGGAGAAAAATATCGTATATTTTGGAAAACTTTTTATATAAAATAAAAAAATAAAAAACTTGTTTAGTTGTATTTTTTCTCAATATTTTTTAAAAATAGAAAATTTTCAGTCTCTATTTTTACATAGAACAATAGAAAACTTTATTTTACATTTTTCTATTTTTTCCTCTTCCACGTAAACATTTTTCTACTTTTTGAAAAAAACCTCTAAACAAATTTTTAAAATTTTCAACTATTTCTCTAGAAAAGAAAACTTTTTACTTCTGTTAAAAATTAAAAATAGAAAATTATAAAAAATTTTCTACACTAAAGAGACCCTAAATAAATATTTAGACCCTATAACTTTTTTGTTGAATAAAAAAATTGCGGCAGTTATTAACGGGGTTTGAAGTTTTATAAAACTATAACTGAAGAAAAAACCTAATTTTCGCTCTCAAAATCATATTAGGTTCGTGTTATCATTTTCTTATGTCAATCGTTTACCATATTTCTGTATTGAAGACTCGAAATTGCTTATCTGCTGTTCAAAATTAATAGATTGGCGTTTTAATAAGCAGCCCTAAACACATGTGCTTAATCAATGGAATTTCCAACCTTTTTTTTTGCAGAGTTTTAGTGACAAATATGGATCCAGATGTACTACAATCAGATTTACTTGCCTTGCGAAGATTATACGGCCTTCTTATAAACGACGAACAATATGTAGAAGATGCAAGCCCCGGAAACGTAAGAGTTTATTTATCTTTACTATTATACTCCAAAGTTAAAATTTGATGCAGGTTTTCATTGTTCCGATTTAAATACTACTGTTTCTTTTCAATTTTAATATTGATTCTAAAGGTTTGGCACGCTAGAACTAGATCAAGGATTTATTTGTAACTAGCCATCTGACCAAAGCAAATAAAATAGATACGGAGTATTGTGATATACTGTATAACATATCATAATAGTTATATCTACAACAAATAGATATTAATCATTAAAAAACATGTGTATTGTATGCAAATTTTCTATTTTGCGGAGAATTTGATAGAAAAATTTGATTTGAACGCGGTTTAAATTTTCCTTATTTGGTGTAAAACATTTTATGAAAAAAAGTGTTTTCACATCCTAATCAACGTGGTTATGTTTCCTATGAAACAGCTGGACAAGAATGCAAGACAACTACTACTAAATTTACTAAATGTTGCTGCCCATAAAGCTTTCGAAGCTCACGCAAAGGTAAATCTTTTTTTTAGCCTCTTTTTTAAGTGACATCTCTTTGCATTGGTGTATAATTATGAACTAGAATCATAACGACATTCTATCAGATGCTAGGTACTCAATATATGACATCTTGTAACCAATGGTCAATGCCACACGAGCAATCAAGTGACGCACAAAATCCACTACCTTTTTCTCCTAGCAATGCACAAACTGATTTTCCGAGTCGTCAGCAGGTTGACTATTTAACCGGTGAATCGATCTTCAGTGATCCCACGAATCAGGCGTCTTTCCCAGGGCAGACAAATAGTATCTCAAATAGTGAATACAATATTAGACTGAAACGGTGCAGGGTATGCCAGAAACCAAAGGTCAAACAGTTAACTAAGGAAATGAGTATTCAGGATAGGAATGTGTTGACTCTAAATAACATAAGTCAACAACAGAACTGTAACAGAAGTTGGGAACTTCAAAATGATATGAGCAGTGTCGGAGATTCTACGTTACCATTTGACTATGTTAAATCACTAGATTTAATTAATCTAACTGACGAAGAGGATCAAATATCTATTGAAGCTTCTACTAAGATCCTGCAGATAGAATCGAGTATTTCCTCTTTGCAAGTAGCAGTCAAACGCGTCAATCTTGTTGATATTGATTATGAAAGTCAACCAAGTCAAATGGGTCAAACTGGAAACTTTGTTGTGGGTAGAAGTGGTCCGATCACTAGTACAAGGGGTCGAGGGACCTGGAATTCTTCTAACGAGTTGACTTATCAAAGTCAACCATTCGATACAAGGACTGCGTATACAATGTCCCCTACCAGTCAAACAACGAGTCAAGCAGCCGAAAATGTTGGTCTGAAAAACCAGCATAATCATATGCCAGAGGAAACTTATGATTATTTTCATAGAGGTGGGGCTACTTCAACTTCGAATACAATTCGTCCTTTATATAGAGAACAGATGGATAAAAAGGAGGTAATGGGTTCAGAGATAATCCAATGGTCAAATCCAACTGATAGAACAACTGCGCACGGTAGACATGACTATGAGTATCAAGAAGCTGAATTCAAAAGGGAAAAGAGAGCTGGTAAAATGTATAAAGATCAGATGAATCATTACAAAGAAATTTACGGGAAACCTGAGATTGTTAAACCAATAAGTATGGTCTCTCCATCAAGTCAGTCACTTTCAGATAGTCCGATTTCTAGCTCAGACTCAGATACTATTAGTCAAAGTGAAAGTCAGCTAAGTTCTACTAGTAGTAGTGACAGTGAAGGATCTTCGAGTGAGGTGTACTCGAGGTCAAGCGGAAGTGGGGCTGATGAAGAGAGCGAGAGTGAGATGTACTCACTTTCAAGTCAAGATCATAGTCCTGACATGAGTAGTTCAACTGAATCTTCAGAATCAGAGCCAAAGTTGAGGAAGACGGATCCTAAGAAAGGTAGAAAAGATGGTAATAAAAAAGAACTGAGCATGAGTAGCTCAAGTGAAACTTCAGGGTCAAAATCAAAATTAAAATCAAAGTCAAAGTCATGGAAGATGGTTCTTGGAAAGGGTCATAAACATGGTAATAAGAAAGCATCGAAAAGTAGTTCAAGCGAGTCTTTAGGATCAGAGTCAAAGTCTAAGCCAAAATCAAAGGAGAATGTTCCTACAAAGGGTCACAAAGGCCGTAAGGAAAGCGAACCAAAAAGTAGTTCAAGTGAATTATCAGGGTCAGAGTCAAAGTCGAAGTTAAAATCAAAGGAGAAAATGTCTTCAAAGGATCACAAAGGTGATAATAAAAAAGACCTGAAAAATAGGCCAGGTGTATCTTCAGGGTATGGGTCGAATTCAAAGCCAAAGTCATTGGAGATAGCTCCTATAATGGGTCATAAAAGTGGTAATAAGAAAGAAGTAAGCGTGAGTAGTTCAAGTGAATCTTCAGGGGCAAAGTCAAAATCGAAGAAGGCGGTTCCTACAAAGGATCACAAGAAAGATACCAAAAAAGAAACGAAGATGAGTAGTTGGAGTGAATCTTCAGGGTCAAATTCAAGGAAGACGGTTCCTAGGAAGAATCACAAGAGTGAAACTAAAAAAGAAGCCAAGATAAAACAAGAAGTTGGGCGGTTAACGAAACTTAAAGACAAGATAGCAATAATCTTCCAAAATCACCAACACCATCATCACCATCACCACCATCCCGATGACAAAGACCATCAACAAGATTCTGACCATCACAAGCATCCTGATGATAAAGACCACTCTGATGAAAAAGAGCGTCACAAACATTCTGATGATAAAGACCATCACAAGCATCCTGATGATAAAGACCATCACCACCATTCTGATCACAAAAAGTCAATATGGCAAAAGGCAGGAAAGGCTTTTGGTCATAAGAAACGAAACGATGAGGCTTATGCGGAACAAGCTGTCAACAAGGTTCATTCAAAGGCAATTGTTGTTCACAAATTACAAGACAAAAAACAGAAAGGTCATCATATAAAGGCACTCGTGGGTGGTATGGGCGGATTCATAAGTCATTCCAACAAGTCCAAGAAATCCAAAAGTGTGTTAACAAAGATCCCGAGCCGTAAAAATGGTGGTGGAAAAGTGGGAAAGAAAATGCAATGGTGGGATATGCTGCGCCGCCAGAGAAAAATAAAGAGGATTGACAAGTTACGCGGTAAAATCGCCAAGTAAGATCCAGTTTGCTACAAGTGTACATACTAAAGTCAATACTCCATTTAGTGTATAGTTCATCAGGTTATGTTATATGATGTAAACGTGAAACTTATATGCAAAATGTATATTCGAGTTATTGGACTTGTATTCATGTTTTTAACGATTTATGTATGATCAATGTTTTGAATATGCTTATAAAACTATATTAATACCATAGAAATATTTCAAATTGAATGGTACACTGTAAACCGATACAAAGTTTAAACACAATCTACACACAAGTTTCTGTTTGTACAAAGAAATGCTACATGTAAGATTTAAATGCTCCCATTGCCTAAGAACAATAATGCAGTGGGTTGATGGTATAGAAGGCATAGTGGTAAATCATGTATAATACAGCTAAAGTATCAGTATTATTCAAGCAGAAGTAACTTCAAAATGGTTTCTTTTTTACCATGGTACGAAATGCCCATTGCCCAGTACCAGATAGCTCATGGTATGGTAGTTTTTAGCTATATATCTTTGTAAAAGAACAGGTACAAACCCGTCTTCTTCCCCATACCAATATCAAGAATCAGTAGAAAAGAAAGAGAACATAACCACAACTTTTTCAGAATTTTAAGTCGACTCTAAATAATCGAATCAAATTAACGTGTATTAGCACATAGGAGCAAAAATTGTTTAGTGAGTTGACTCGATAGTCGAACTAGTCTATATTTCTTACACCTATTACTCACCCAAGAAAACTATTCGATTTATAAAACAAAACTCAAGAAAACGATTTATTCAACCAACCTCCCCTTTATTTTTCTTATAACTGCGTTAGGCTATCACTTCAAATGTGATACCTAGCTTTTTGATCGTACTTACAAACCAGAAAGAAAAGAAAACAAGTGTATTATTGATCTTACAAACCAAGATCAATATACGTATACAAGATCAAGAACACAACTCAAAATATCAATGGCGAAAACAACTATGTGAGAGATGAAACAAACAGAATGAATGACTACGCAACTAGAAGCGATGTATAGATAGCCCAAGACTAGGGTTGCCTCAAGTTCCAGTCACTTGCCACATTTAGCCCTCCATCCTTTTGCAACCTGTCAAACTAAGACACAAAGATAAAAACCAAAATATATAAAAGAAAATATTTACCTTTCTTACCCTCTAACTATGGGATACTTGTCAACTTACTTGTTAATACCCCCTCTTAAGTTGACTTGTGATAGAGATCAACAAGTTTCAACATGTCACCAAAAGAATTGTGATCTTTTGTAGACAACCCTTTGGTAAACAGACCTGCAACATTATCTTCAGATTTGATCTTAATAGTTTTGATCAAACCTGCAGACACCTTTTCTCTTAAGAAATATAAGTCAATTTCAAAATGTTTAGTTCTTTCATGAAATACAGGATTGACTGCAATTTGAATTGCAGAACTACTGTAAAACCCGCATGCTTTTACCATGAATAGTGCCCTTAAGATCGTACGTCCTAGATTAAAACTTACCTTATTTAGTATTGATCACATTCATGTGCTAGTAATCAAGCAAGTGCATACGTGTATGACATGATAAGTATAGATTACGTACGAACTCATGATAAACAGTTAATAAATGTGTCACGTGAACATAATTAAATCATGATCACCATTTAAAATACGAACTAGAATAATTACGTATATACATATAATATAATTACGAGCGTTAAAATTACGATAAACGACATGATAAAATAAACAGAAACACTTTAAACACGAACACGTTAACCACGAACGAACACGAAACATCGGGACACGAGAAAGGTACGGGTACCCCATGTGGGGCCCCCATACCCACGGCACAACAACAAGAAATGGGCTAAGCCCATGGACTTTTACAAGTAAAGGGGGGTTATGGTAAATATGTTTTTCATTTTTCACTTTCAAGCAAAATAACATTTTAACCTAAAAAGTTTTCTCCTCCTCCTCCTTGGTTCCTTTTGTGCCGCCACCTACATCAACACCATAGGAGGGTGTTGTTGATTTTTGACATTTAATACAAGTGCTAGAAACCGTGTTTGTTCATCCCCTTTCAAGCTACGTGTTGGTATATCATTTTAAACCCTTCTTTTTAATTCTTTTTGATCTTTGATTATTTTCATGAACATGTTATTATTTTTCTTATTAAAACATGATAATTAAACATTGATCTAACATGTTTTGGGGTAAATTAAAATCAAAGAACGTTATAAAAAGGGTGTTTGTTTTAGCCGCCTAGCAAACAAACCCGAGGGGGGGTTTGGTTTGCTTATTGCCGCCACCACCAAGACCTTTTGGTCTTGGTTGGTGCTTGTGGGACCCACGGCAGCAAGGAGGCACACGTGCCCCGAGTTTGGCTCGGGGTACGGTGTCGAATTCATGCCCGATTCATGGTTCGTTGGTTAAATCATGATCTATGTTACATGTTAATTTTTATGAATCATGAACTTAGGATATAAATTAATTAATAACATGAGATATTAATTAAATCATGACTTAGGTTATTCTAATTATTAATTTAGCATGATATTAATTTAACCTAAGTATTTTATGTTATAAGTTATAATTAATTAATTATTTAAAACATGCCTATAATTAATTAATTTAGACATGACTTAGGTTATATTATTAATAATAATAATACACATTTTAACCTAAGTATTTTCATTTCATTTTAATTAAAACATGTTATACTTTAATTAAAATGCTTAACCTATAGTTTAATTAAAATACATGAAATAATAATTAAACTATATACTATATCATATGACTTAAGAAATCAGCTTATAAACACGTAGACTTATATGTTAGCTTATGTAACCAGCTTAATTCTAAATATGGAAACTTCTATTTATAGAAACTTAATTAAATAAGGCAACTAATCTATTAATGGAAACCTTCTATATATGGAAATCTATCTAATTCAGGCAGCTAATCTAATCATGGAAACCTTCTATATATGGAAACTTATTTAATTAAGGCAGCTGATCTATTTTTGGAAACTTTCTATTTTTAGAAACTAATCTATTTTAAGCAGTAAATTCTATTTTAGGAAACTTTCTATTTTTGGAAACTTTCTATTTTTGGAAACTTTCTATTTTTGGTAACTTTCTATTTTTGGAAACTTTCTATTTTTGGAAACTTTCTATTTTTGGAAACTTTCTATTTTTGGAAACTTTCTATTTTTGGAAACCTGCTATATTTGGAAAGTTACTTATTATTACACAGTGAGTATAATAATACATGAAATACCAGTAATACTTAAACAGATTAATCAAAATACAAGATAAACACAGTTTAAGGCTTTAAACAGTGAACCATGACCTAAAACATACCAAGTCAGCTAAAAGGAGACATAAAACCCAGTACGTAATCAGTGAATCGATACTTATACACGTGTGTATTCATGTAGCGTTAGTGATCCAGAAGTAGGAGTCTTTCTTCCGTTCATTCACTGGACTTGAGGTACGGATTCCCGTCCTTTCAGTATGGACATTCTTTCCTTATTAGGATTTCCCCGTATGCAGCCAACTGTTTTCCCCAGCATTTGTTTTATTGTTTTGAACTGCTTATGTTTAATTAGCATAATCTATAGCCATATACAAGCATGACCAGTTTCACCTAGTTATGGAGGTACCATAACCATAACATTGGAGGCACCAATGTTATGACTTCCCCACGGCGGAGTGATTGCTCGTGGCGTCCCTTTTCAGTTTTGGCCATATTATTATATCAGGTGGGGCGTATGGGTGCATCCTAGTTACATGTTTTATTCAGTTTATCATGGTGAATGTGGTATGTGCCTTGCATCCTTCACAAGGAGTTGATCCCTCCTACCCAAACCAGTATATTAATTAGAGGCATCCCCTCTAATCAGCATGATGAGGTCACCCCTCCAAGTATTCATGCACGTGACCTTTTCATGACCTATATGGGCTATGGTATATTTATGTTAAAACAGTTTTCATAAGTTAAACATAAGGCTTTTCAAACTATAAAACCAGTTTTCCTAATACTTAACCAGTTTACTCAGAACTTAGTCTTCCGCTGTTATATGTTACATGTTTATCCTATTTCATGCTATATTGTACATCCGTGCACTGAGCGTCTTGCTCAGCCGTTTTCCTTTTCATGTTCCCAAAACGGCAGGTACTCAGGGACGCTCGTAGATCTCAAACGTACGTGCATATGGATTGGAAGCTTTACCGTCTTTCTTTACTTTATGCATTTCCTTTACTTGATACAGTTGCTATGGACATTGTTTCGTCCTTTCCTTTTACAGTATTTATGTTTGTGTGTGATGAGCTTTACTTTGGGGTTACCGATGTTTGATTCCGGTATTTCCCTTTTATGGTCGAATAATGCTTAGACATTTATCCTTGTATGCTTTGATGACACGCCATGATTATGCGTAATATTCCATTTCCAAAATGGGGTGTTACAATTATGGTATCAGAGCCAAGGTTTCGACCTGTAGGCTCTCAAATATGACCTGTGATTAGTGGGTAGTCACTACGGTCTTCCTAGAACTGACAGTTGTTTTCATGCATTCATCATTTTTAAGCATACATATACATGTCATTGTTACAGGGTTTTTGACTAAGTAATGGTTGGTACAGGACTGGCCCTATTTAGTCGCATGTGTTTTATCGAAACTTTTAAATTTGGGACCGACCCATAGGCGTCCCCCTCGATATGTCTTTTGTTTTGAGTGAACCGACCAGAGGCGTTCACTCTCGAGCATCAAAAGTTTTCATAAAACTGCATCATGCATTCATACAAAGATTTTCTTGCATAAAATTTTTCTCGTGAAATTTTTAGCATAAAATTTTTTTTCATGTATATATATAAGTTATATTTTATGTTTGAACTGTTAATCATATGTTTATGTTATACTGTCAGATGGTTCTCACACGCGAGCAAGAGCAGCTCAATGCTGCAATTTAGGCTGCCATGCAAGCCTTACTTCCTCAACTGAGGAATGACATTCGTGCTGAAGTCCAAGCTGCCAACAATCAGCAGCACAATCAGCCACCTCCTCCTCCTCCCCCAGTGACACTAGCAGTGTGGTTGGAAAGATTCAACAAGCTCCGTCCTAGAGCTTTCGAAAAGACTGATAGCCCCAGCGATGCTGAAAGCTGGTTGACTCACATTGAGAAAATCTTCAATGCTATGGGATGTGACCCCGCATTCAAGGCGAGTTTGGCATGCTACCGGTTTGAAGGCGATGTACTCAACTGGTGGCTAGCCTTGACGCAGTCAGAAGGAGGTGATGAATGGGTCGCTGGTTTGACATGGGCCCAATTCAAGGAGAGAGTGATGGAGCAGTTCTTTCCTAAGGCAGAGCAGGACAAACTCAAGCGAGAATACCATGGGATACGTCAGAGAGCGGGCGAGAATAGCAACGAATTCATGCAGCGCTTTCTTCGCTTAGCTGGTTTTCTGGGAGCAGCAGCTGGTACTCCTGAGGAGCAGGCACACCACTTTAGGTGGGCACTTCGCACCTCGGTCGCGAACAATCTGGTATGTGCTACGTTCAATACAGTAGCACAAGTGGCCGACGCAGCAAGGAAGCTTGAGATGTTGCAGGAACGCGATGAGTTCGGGGAAGCTGAAAGACCCGACAAGAGGTAAACATTTCGTGTTCTATCGATAACCAGACCCCATCCTATCATTATATGTTCTATAATCATCTCTTAAACTGTATCTTCCAGGCAGAAAACTGGGGACCGGTCTCAGCCGGCTACTCAGCAGCAGCCTAATCAGCCCAAAGGAAACGGTCACACTAACGACCGTTCTGTTGTGGAAAGGCGCAGCGGTAATGATAATTACCGTAACAATGCGGGACACTCCAACAACAGCAGGTCCTACTATTTACGCATCTTCTCATGATTTCATGTTATAACTCTCATGCTGACACTATATTAATCTCTACCAGGAACCACGGTAACGGGAAGGACCAGAACCACAGGGGTTCTCAGCCTAACCGTTCAGCTAACACTGGTGAATATCTTATGACGCATATGTCTTATACTCGTGCATATACTTTATTTTAACACATTTTGTCATCAGCAGGCCCTCAGCAAGCAAGGACTCCTGCTGGAGGATTCACTCATCCTCTTTGCAGTACTTGCCATCGCAGACACCCTGGCCCATGTCGTCGTGATTCCGACGCGTGCTACAAGTGCGGCCTCCCTGGCCATCGTATGAGAGATTGCCGTAAGGGTGAAATGGAGGGTACTTCGGGTCATGCTGGTACTAAACCGCCTCCTACCACTGGGCGTGTCTACACGACATCGCGCGATCAGGCAAACAAATCTACAGGTACCATTACTGGAATTTTGTATATGTACGGCCAAGCTACATGTGTTCTTTTCGACACGGGTGCCACACATTCAGTTATTTCCACTTCATATGCTAAGAACATCAGGACACTTCCCTTGCCATTAGAAAATAAGCTTACCATTTCCACGCCTTTGAGGGACTCTGTATTAATAACTCATGTATACAAGAGTCTTCCTCTAGAGTTTGACGATAAAGTTCGTGCAGTAGATGCACTTCCCCTAGACATGATTGAATTCGATATGATTCTCGGCATGGACTGGCTATACAAGCACCATGCTACCATAGACTGCCACTCATATCGGGTGATCTTCGGCGACATTAACGCACCAGAGTACATTCATAACGGGTTCATACCCGGACGGTCTGTACAAGTGATATCTACCTTGCAAGCACGTGCATTACTGTCACATGGCTGCGAAGGTTATCTAGCTACGGTTCATGACATGGATGCTGAATCCCCATCGATTCAGGATCAACCAGTAGTTTCGGAATTTCAAGACGTTTTCCCAGCTGAACTTCCAGGCATACCACCTGCACGAGAAGTGGAGTTCAACATCGACCTTGTTCCAGGAGCTGAGCCAATCTCTAAGGCTCCGTATCGTATGGCTCCCATAGAGCTAAAAGAACTGAAGGACCAACTGCAAGAACTTCTTGAACGAGGGTTCATTAGACCAAGCGCATCCCCATGGGGCGCACCGGTCTTGTTCGTTAAGAAGAAGGACGGCAGCATGCGACTTTGCATTGACTACCGTGAACTTAATAAGATTACCATCCCCAATAGATATCCACTGCCACGTATATATGATCTGTTTGACCAACTTCAAGGAGCCAAACACTTCTCAAAGATCGATCTAAGGTCAGGCTACCATCAGCTAAGGGTTAAAGAGCAGGATATTGCCAAGACTGCTTTTCGTACCCGCTATGGCCATTATGAGTTTGTAGTCATGCCATTCGGCCTGACTAATGCTCTGGCAGTATTCATGGATATGATGAACAGAATCTTCCATGAATTCCTTGATAAGTTTGTCATTATATTCATCGATGACATCCTGATTTTCTCAAAGTCCACGGAGGAACACGAAGACCATCTCCGTACGGTACTATAGATTCTTCGTCAGAAGCAGCTGTATGCGAAATTCTCCAAGTGTGAGTTCTGGTTAAACAAGGTGGCATTCTTAGGTCACATTGTATCAGCAGAAGGGATCACTATGGACCCAGCGAAGGTTGAGGCTATCACTAAATGGCCAAGACCAACGTCAACGACAGAAGTCCGCAGTTTCTTAGGCTTAGTTGGATATTATCGCAGATTCGTGGAGAACTTTTCCCGCTTGGCACTACCTCTCACCAAACTGATGCGAAAAGGAGAGAAATTCGTCTGGACGGAAGATCGAGAGAAGAGCTTCGAAGACCTAAAGCAGAAGTTAGTATCTGCACCTATTCTTACTCTCCCATCTGGTACAGGTGGATTTCAGATCTATAGCGATGCATCGGGGAAGGGACTGGGATGTGTTCTCATGCAACATGGGAAAGTGATCGCGTATGCTTCACGACAGCTTAAGCCCTATGAAGAAAACTACCCTACGCATGACCTGGAACTTGCTGCAGTGGTGTTCGCATTGAAAATACGGAGACATTACTTATACAGAGAATCATGCGACATTTTCACGGATCACAAAAGCTTGAAGTATATCTTCACACAGCGAGAATTGAACATGAGACAAAGGAGATGGTTGGAACTGTTGAAGGATTATGATATTAACCTACAGTATCATCCCGGGAAAGCTAATGTAGTAGCAGATGCACTCAGCAGAAAGTCCGGAATGATCAACGACATTGAGATCAAGGAACAAAACATAAGAGACTTGGAGCGGCTAGACATCGAAATCATGGTACGTGGGCAGCACGGATACTGGGCGAATCTTAGAGTAGAACCTGAGTTACTGACTAGGATCAAGGAAGCGCAGAAGGATGATGGAGAGATTTGGGCGATAATTCAGAATTTGGAGAAGCAGACAGAATTCAGAATGGACGCAGACGGTATCGTTTGGCAGGGCACGAGACTTTGTGTTCCTGACAACCAAGAACTCCGGGAAGCATTGTTAGCTGAAGCTCACAGCTCCCCATTTTCTATACATCCTGGGTCGACAAAAATGTACCATGACATCAGACAGCACTTTTGGTGGAGTGGTATGAAACAGGATGTAGCCACGTATGTCTCCAAATGTCTTACCTGCCAGCAGGTTAAGATTGAACATCAGCGATCGGGCGGTCTCCTTCAACCGTTGGATATTCCAGAGTGGAAGTGGGACAAAATCACCATGGATTTTGTTACCGGTCTTCCGCCTACCAAGAAGAAGCACGATGCTATTTGGGTCATTGTTGATCGACTCACCAAATCAGCTCATTTCTTATCGATACGCAAGGAAGATCCGGTAAGTAAACTCGCAGATACTTACAGAAGGGAGATCATGAGACTCCACGACACTCCCTCCAGCATCGTCTCAGACAGAGATCCTCGTTTCACGTCGCGATTCTGGAAAGGTCTACAAAAAGCTTGGGGTACACAACTTAAGCTGAGTACGGCCTTCCATCCTCAAACGGACGGACAATCGGAGCGAACAATTCAGACATTGGAAGATATGTTAAGGTCGTGTGCGTTGGAATGGACAGGTGATTGGGACGATTACATCTGTTTGGTCGAGTTTGCATACAACAACAGCTGGCACGCAAGTATCAAATGTGCTCCTTTCGAAATGTTGTATGGCAGAAAGTGTCGCGCTCCAACTTGCTGGGATCAAGTGGGAGAGCGAACACTCGAAGGACCAGAGATTATAGAAATGACCAATGAGAAGATCGAGGTAGCTAAACAGAAGTTGCAAGAAGCACGGTCACGTCAGAAGAGTTACGCCGATAAGCATCGTAGGGACATACATTTTAATGTGGGAGATCACGTCTTCCTCAAGGTTTCGCCGGCACGTGGTGTTAAACGCTTCGGGATCAAAGGAAAACTCAGTCCTCGTTTCATCGGACCTTTTGATATCATTGAACGAATCGGTGTAGTATCTTACCGATTGGCGTTACCTCCTTAGCTTTCGCACGTGCATAACGTGTTCCATGTGTCCTTACTCAGAGGGTACAATTATCATCCCCTTCACATGGTTCAGTATCCACTGGAACAGATACGTGAAGATCTTACTTTTATAGAAGAACCCGAACGAGTACTCGACAGGCAAGAACGAGTCATGAGAAGGAAGACGATTCCATTCGTCAAAATTCTTTGGAGGGACCATACCGAGCGGGAAGCCACTTGGGAAACAGAGGAGTCTATCCGGGCTTCTTACCCTCACTTCATATTTTGAGTTCGGGTATGTTACTTCTTTTCAGCTTACTTTATCTATAATTCGGGGACGAATTATTCTTTTTAGGGGGGAAGAATTGTAAAACCCGCATGCTTTTACCATGAATAGTGCCCTTAAGATCGTACGTCCTAGATTAAAACTTACCTTATTTAGTATTGATCACATTCATGTGCTAGTAATCAAGCAAGTGCATACGTGTATGACATGATAAGTATCGATTACGTACGAACTCATGATAAACAGTTAATAAATATGTCACGTGAACATAATTAAATCATGATCACCATTTAAAATACGAACTAGAATAATTACGTATATACATATAATATAATTACGAGCGTTAAAATTACGATAAACGACATGATAAAATAAACAGAAACACTTTAAACACGAACACGTTAACCACGAACGAACACGAAACATCGGGACACGAGAAAGGTACGGGTACCCCATGTGGGGCCCCCATACCCACGGCACAACAACAAGAAATGGGCTAAGCCCATGGACTTTTACAAGTAAAGGGGGGTTATGGTAAATATGTTTTTCATTTTTCACTTTCAAGCAAAATAACATTTTAACCTAAAAAGTTTTCTCCTCCTCCTCCTTGGTTCCTTTTGTGCCGCCACCTACATCAACACCATAGGAGGGTGTTGTTGATTTTTGACATTTAATACAAGTGCTAGAAACCGTGTATGTTCATCCCTTTTCAAGCTACGTGTTGGTATATCATTCTAAACCCTTCTTTTTAATTCTTTTTGATCTTTGATTATTTTCATGAACATGTTATTATTTTTCTTATTAAAACATGATAATTAAACATTGATCTAACATGTTTTGGGGTAAATTAAAATCAAAGAACGTTATAAAAAGGGTGTTTGTTTTAGCCGCCTAGCAAACAAACCCGAGGGGGGTTTGGTTTGCTTATTGCCGCCACCACCAAGACCATTTTGGTCTTGGTTGGTGCTTGTGGGACCCACGGCAGCAAGGAGGCACACGTGCCCCGAGTTTGGCTCGGGGTACGGCGTCGAATTCATGCCCGATTCATGGTTCGTTGGTTAAATCATGATCTATGTTACATGTTAATTTTTATGAATCATGAACTTAGGATATAAATTAATTAATAACATGAGATATTAATTAAATCATGACTTAGGTTATTTTAATTATTAATTTAGCATGATATTAATTTAACCTAAGTATTTTCTGTTATAAGTTATAATTAATTAATTATTTAAAACATGCCTATAATTAATTAATTTAGACATGACTTAGGTTATATTATTAATAATAATAATACACATTTTAACCTAAGTATTTAATAAGTAAGATTTTACTAGTTGAAAGTTCGTTTTCTCGGTATCTTCTCGAATTGATTTCCGGTTAATTGTGTGAGATTAGTTGTTCTTGGTGAAACAAATATTTTTTGGATTTGGTAAAATAAATGTGCAAGACTTAATAATAAAGGACGGGAAATTAAGACTAAAACTAGTTGAAACGTAAACGGTGCATATTTAAAACTTTAAAAGTAAGTAACGTGAAATTAAATAACGTAAGATTAGAGCTTGACGAAAAGTAAATTGACAATAAAATAAAAATGCGGAACGAAATTAAAATATACTAAGAATAAAACGAGAAAATTGACATTTAAACTAAAGCAAAATCGTAAAACAAATCAAAATCAACCCATCGGAATACACCCGATCGGAATCCAATTAGAATCCGATCGGAATGTACCCGATCGGAATAATCAAATGGGGATGATCGGAATAATCAAATAGAGATGATCGGAATACTTTCCGATAGCTTGATCGGAATGTGGAAACCATCCCGTCGGAATATCGCGAAAGATAGCCAAATCGGAATAATCCAAAGACCCCAATCGGAATATAAGGAGGAGGACACCAATCGGAATATCAAGAAAACCCCAGATCGGAATCTTCTAAAACCCTTTTCCGATTGCCAATCGGAAAAAGGGTGTGCCGGTAGGAATGATGGATCGGAAAAGGGATTAATCCCTTTCCGATTTTGGTGGGATTCGGGTAAAAAGCAAAGAAATAATCTATTAGAATGAGCTTATTCCCAAAACTAAATCGAATCAACTAAACGGATCAAATAAGCACTAATCAACTTATCTAAACCGAAAATAAACAAACTTAAAATCAAAACATAAAAAGATGAACTTTAAAGATCACGAAAAATTAAAAAGATCAAGACTTTAAATAAGAACTAGATGAAAAAGATGATGAAAACAAGATTGAGATTAACAAGAAAGATTAATAACACGAAGATTAAGACAAGTTTAAAATTAAAAGTAAAGGTTTGATTCAAAAACAAGAAAGATAAAAGATGAAAGATTGAAATTCTAGAGAGAGAAACTGTCACTTTCTCTCTCTAAAACTAATCCTACTCCTAAAACTAAAACTAAAACTAAAAATTGACTAACTCCCTTTATGTGGTGATATGAAGGGTATTTATAGGAAAGGAGGGTGGATGGAGGCTTCCTCTTTTCTTTCTTTCTTTCTTCACGTCTTCTTGACTCGACTTTAATTCTTCGTCTTTGTCTCGGGATTAATTTGAACTCGTCTTATAATTCTTCAATAATTTAGACTTGAGTTCTTTGGCTTTTGGTGAACTTCCGTCTTTTTCCACTCTTGATCTTTCGACTTCATCTTTCGTCTTTTTCTTCGAAAAAAGCCCGTGAATGCCGTGTTTTCTCCACTTTTCACCTTTTCATCCTAAATCACAACAAAAACACAAACCACGCATAATTCCGACATAAATGACATAAAATACACGTTTTGGCTCGGTTATTATTGCAATTAAGTGGTAAAAAGGATGGGTGTTTTCACACCTATCAAATCCCCTACACTTAACCATTGCAATGTCCTCATGCAATGCATTAGTTACAAAGCAAGATTACCTTTTCCATCATAATCAATCCACATTGGCCTTTATTAAAGAAATAGAAAATTATAAACATACAAAGTAAAGAAATCAAAAACATACCTTGGGTTTTGAAAATGTCGTGAATGATCATCATCCTCAAGTTTTCACTTTCTCCAAACCAAGCTTAGAAACGAGATCATTGTTATTATAAGTTAGCAAACTAACACGAACTCATGTAGGTCAATTATTTACTTAGACTCCCTTATTCCTAGGTGTATCTCTTTTATTTTGTTGTTGTCTTGAATGATCACGAGGATGCATCGTTGACTTATTTCGATAGGTATTTAGTCCGAAAATAAAGTGAACGATTTAATCAATAGTTAGCTAAAGGACCAAATCTTTTAAAACTGCTTCTCGGGACCTCATAAAGTTCATATCTTGGCATAACTCGCTTCGCGATTTGAGACCTTTCTCGGACCAATATTTGGCAGCGACTTCATACTTCGAATCTTCGAGAGACGTTCTTGAAATTATGGTCTTCTCTTCATAATAGGAATTTCTTCACTTGAAGTTTTGAGAGATTCTTCATATTTGGACCACGACTTCGTCATTTTTCTCCAATCTTTATTTTGGACTTTGATATACAACGATCCGCCTCCTTTTAGGACTTGGATCTATTTATCCTCATACCTTGTTAGGGTCTTTTCGGATAGACTTCTCCATGACTTTCGGGGAGTTTTTGCTTTTCGTCGTGTGTCTTGATCCTTCATATAAATTTTTGATAAATGATTCTTCACATCACTTTTGGATCTTTAGCAACAAAATGTAGCCCTCATGCCTTGTTAGGGCCTTTTAGGACTTGCCAATCTTCGCATCCCGCTTCAATAAGTTATGCCTTGGCTATGAACTCTAATCCGTACCGAGCAACTTTTAAACGATCTGGGGCTAGAAGCTAAGTAACCTTTTAAATCGTACACCCTTATTTATTAGCAGATAAATTTATTAACAAGCGGAGGGAGAATAGGCTCATAATTAACTCACATAAATTCCCGAAAGAATACCAAACTTATAATTGGCTCTATCATCTCTCGTTCTCCACAGTTTAAAATTTCAAGTAATGAGACTCGTAGATGCTTAGCCTATAAAATCAAAGTTTTGGGTTTTCGAGTCGCCTATAGGATCTTGCAAATTCTTGGACTTTTTCAAGTTTAGAAATCGCGTTTTAAAGTTCCCTTGATAAACGACTCTCTAGGGTCAATTATAGGAACTTGCGAAAAGTTCTTGTTCTTAACCCGTGGGAGTTAAGACTTTCGCATTTTATAGCTCCTTATATAAAAGCCTAGCAAAACTTGACTTGAACACGTTAAGGGTACTAGCTAGAGTAAACTTAGACAAGTAAACTCGGGTTGAGTCAAAAGATTCACAACGTTTGAAAATTAAAACCACTTTACTAAACATTTATTCTAGCAAAGAAAGAAAATAACTATACAAAGGGAAAAACTAATAGGCCAACATAGATTAAAAATTTTGAAAAATATCGAAAAATTGATTTTCCGGTTAAAATGAGGACAAATACAAGGAAAAGACCACTTAACTTCGATAGAAGTCCCCCCTACACTTAATATAAACATTGTCCTCAATGTTTAAGCATGTGGGAGTAAACTCCCCTACACTTAGGACATTGTGCACGTTGTTTAAATCTCGCTAAGGAAAAGACAACTAAAGAGATTCCTATTTTCATATTGGGAAATATAAAATAGTGAATCGGAAAGAGTTTAGGATAGAACCGGGAAGAAGGGAACACGGAATCACGGTTCGTCAAAAGTCATCAAGAGTGTGTCTTTGAAGCTCTAATCCCTGCACATGAATAAGAAAGAGAACAAGAAACACCACGGGGCTCCCCCTACACTTATGGTGAAAACAGGAAAGATAGATAGATAATTGGGTTGCCTCCCAAAAAGCGCTTGTTTTTGTTGACCGAGTCACGAGCCTGACTCGTCCCCGAATTAAATGGTCCATGGGGAAGCCTCGAATGTGATACCGGGATCAAAGACCTTGTCCTCGTTCCCGGAGGACATCAACAAAGGAGAGGCGGGGGGATAAGTCTTGAAAGGAAGAAAGGTCCTTTCAACATACGAGAAGTATGTGAATTCAAGATCCACGGGAGGTGGGGTGGGTAAAGTAAGCACATTGTCCTCCCCCAAAGACAATGGATGCTGAGCAAACGGCAAAGCCGTATTGTTATCAATCATAGCATAATGAATTGCACCTCCCGGGTCAAAGCACTCATCCTCCGTGATAGTGGCTAAAGGGGAGGATGAAAGGTGCTCGGGAGGGGGACTTGGGACAATATTTTCCTGCAGCAAATTATTAAAAATAATGTCCCCCTCCATATCATCGTCATCATTACCTGGTGGTATGGAGTGAATGTCAATTTCTTCCAGCAATGGGTCATTATCTTCAACGGGGGGAATAGATGGAGGAAAAGACTCGGAAAAAGGAGGAGAAGTCAACGCTTCGATTTGAGCAATAAGAAGGTTCACTTTCCGTAATCGATCGCGAAGAAGCATGTTTTCCACCTCATCCACAAGATCATGATGATCGGTGAACTTCTCGTAAACTGGAGAGAATAAATCGTCATCGCCCGCATCTCCTGGTGGAGATTGAGAAATTTCAAAAGTGAAATTCTCATATCTTGGAGAAAAATCGACATCATTAGGATCGACCTCTTCTGTGAGAGCAACGTCGTCCTCAGGCTCCATAGCAGCTGGTATGTCACAAACCTCATCATCCAACACTTTGTCGAGACCAATATCACCAAGCGCATTCAATGTATCACAATTCGTAGATACGTTTGGGATATTGAGAGGAGGGATGACAATAGCACTAGGACATTGAGCAGTAAGATCATTCCAAGAAATAGTAGGCTCATCGTCATCATCATCATAGTAGTATGGATACACCGGGGGAGGAGTATAAGTCTCGATATTCGATATTTGCTCCTGTCGTTGATCCTCTTGATATTTTTCGATGATCTTGTTCCAAGCTTCTTGAATTTGTTGAACTTGCTGAACCAGATTGTCCCGTTGTTCATTAGAGCTCAATTGTTCGAAGGAGGGTTGATGATCGATGATGTGTTGTGGGGGTTCAAAATGTTGAAAACCTGAGTTATAGCATGGTTGTGGCTCATAGTAGTTCATCGGTGGAGAAGAATTAGAAACCGGGTTTGGTTCATAATAATCCATTGGTGAAGAAAATTGAGGACACGGATTTTGCTCATAATAATTCATTGGTTGACAATAAGAAGAATCATGAGGACCCCCACAAGTTTGGCAAGAAGGGTCAGGAGAAAAGTCGGGTGCGTCTTGTGGATAGCTATTTTCATTATCATAATTGTACCCCGGTTCTTGCCCGTAATCATACGAGTATTGAACCGGGCACGAAACATGCCAAGGAGAATCGCTTCCACAATAGATGCACGGGGAAAGAGTAGGTGGGTTCAAAAAGGACGAATTTAGCGAGTGGCACAAAGGACAAAATCCTGGTATTAATTGTGTATCTTTGATATCGTTTCCGCACTGCTCACATGTACACCATTGACAAGAGTCGTTCCCGTACAATCGTCTCCCGCACCCGACGCAATGGACATAAAAATCCATAAAGAAAGATAGATAAGCAAGAAGAATATTTTTGGTGCAAAACTTTGAAAAAGAAATGCTTTTTAAAGATTTTTCAAATGTTTTTGGATTTTTGAAAATATTTGACACGAAAAATAACGTTCACAAGTGAACGGGTCCCAAAAGCCAACGCTTCTCTCACAAAAAACCTTCGA
Organism: Glebionis coronaria; assembly: GCA_025667525.1. Lineage (NCBI taxonomy): Eukaryota > Viridiplantae > Streptophyta > Magnoliopsida > Asterales > Asteraceae > Glebionis > Glebionis coronaria. The sequence goes on along the minus strand of JANFOE010000126.1, from coordinate 171,682 downwards.
TCCTCACGAAAAGAGCCGGCAGCGGCGCCATTTAATAAGTAAGATTTTACTAGTTGAAAGTTCGTTTTCTCGGTATCTTCTCGAATTGATTTCCGGTTAATTGTGTGAGATTAGTTGTTCTTGGTGAAACAAATATTTTTTGGATTTGGTAAAATAAATGTGCAAGACTTAATAATAAAGGACGGGAAATTAAGACTAAAACTAGTTGAAACGTAAACGGTGCATATTTAAAACTTTAAAAGTAAGTGACGTGAAATTAAATAACGTAAGATTAGAGCTTGACGAAAAGTAAATTGACAATAAAATAAAAATGCGGAACGAAATTGAAATATACTAAGAATAAAACGAGAAAATTGACATTATAACTAAAGCAAAATCGTAAAACAAATCAAAATCAACCCAGCGGAATACACCCGATCGGAATCCAATTGGAATCCGATCGGAATGTACCCGATCGGAATAATCAAATGGGGATGATCGGAATAATCAAATAGAGATGATCGGAATACTTTCCGATAGCTTGATCGGAATGTGGAAACCATCCCGTCGGAATATCGCGAAAGATAGCCAAATCGGAATAATCCAAAGACCCCAATCGGAATATAAGGAGGAGGACACCAATCGGAATATCAAGAAAACCCCAGATCGGAATCTTCTAAAACCCTTTTCCGATTGCCAATCGGAAAAAGGGTGTGCCGGTCGGAATGATGGATCGGAAAAGGGATTAATCCCTTTCCGATTTTGGTGGGATTCGGGTAAAAAGCAAAGAAATAATCTATTAGAATGAGCTTATTCCCAAAACTAAATCGAATCAACTAAACGGATCAAATAAGCACTAATCAACTTATCTAAACCGAAAATAAACAAACTTAAAATCAAAACATAAAAAGATGAACTTTAAAGATCACGAAATATTAAAAAGATCAAGACTTTAAATAAGAACTAGATGAAAAAGATGATGAAAACAAGATTGAGATTAACAAGAAAGATTAATAACACGAAGATTAAGACAAGTTTAAACTTAAAAGTAAAGGTTTGATTCAAAAACAAGAAAGATAAAAGATGAAAGATTGAAATTCTAGAGAGAGAAACTGTCACTTTCTCTCTCTAAAACTAATCCTACTCCTAAAACTAAAACTAAAACTAAAAATTGACTAACTCCCTTCATGTGGTGATATGAAGGGTATTTATAGGAAAGGAGGGTGGATGGAGGCTTCCTCTTTTCTTTCTTTCTTTCTTCACGTCTTCTTGACTCGACTTTAATTCTTCGTCTTTGTCTCGGGATTAATTTGAACTCGTCTTATAATTCTTCAATAATTTAGACTTGAGTTCTTTGGCTTTTGGTGAACTTCCGTCTTTTTCCACTCTTGATCTTTCGACTTCATCTTTCGTCTTTTTCTTCAATAAAAGCCCGTGAATGCCGTGTTTTCTCCACTTTTCACCTTTTCATCCTAAATCACAACAAAAACACAAACCACGCATAATTCCGACATAAATGACATAAAATACACGTTTTGGCTCGGTTATTATTGCAATTAAGTGGTAAAAAGGATGGGTGTTTTCACACCTATCAGTATTTTCATTTCATTTTAATTAAAACATGTTATACTTTAATTAAAATGCTTAACCTATAGTTTAATTAAAATACATGAAATAATAATTAAACTATATACTATATCATATGACTTAAGAAATCAGCTTATAAACATTTAGACTTATATGTTAGCTTATGTAACCAGCTTAATTCTAAATATGGAAACTTCTATTTATAGAAACTTAATTAAATAAGGCAACTAATCTATTAATGGAAACCTTCTATATATGGAAATCTATCTAATTCAGGCAGCTAATCTAATCATGGAAACCTTCTATATATGGAAACTTATTTAATTAAGGCAGCTGATCTATTTTTGGAAACTTTCTATTTTTAGAAACTAATCTATTTTAAGCAGTAAATTCTATTTTAGGAAACTTTCTATTTTTGGAAACTTTCTATTTTTGGAAACTTTCTATTTTTGGTAACTTTCTATTTTTGGAAACTTTCTATTTTTGGAAACTTTCTATTTTTGGAAACTTTCTATTTTTGGAAACTTTCTATTTTTGGAAACCTGCTATTTTTGGAAAGTTACTTATTATTACACAGTGAGTATAATAATACATGAAATACCAGTAATACTTAAACAGATTAATCAAAATACAAGATAAACACAGTTTAAGGCTTTAAACAGTGAACCATGACCTAAAACATACCAAGTCAGCTAAAAGGAGACATAAAACCCAGTACGTAATCAGTGAATCGATACTTATACACGTGTGTATTCATGTAGCGTTAGTGATCCAGAAGTAGGAGTCTTTCTTCCGTTCATTCACTGGACTTGAGGTACGGATTCCCGTCCTTTCAGTATGGACATTCTTTCCTTATTAGGATTTCCCCGTATGCAGCCAACTGTTTTCCCCAGCATTTGTTTTATTGTTTTGAACTGCTTATGTTTAATTAGCATAATCTATAGCCATATACAAGCATGACCAGTTTCACCTAGTTATGGAGGTACCATAACCATAACATTGGAGGCACCAATGTTATGACTTCCCCACGGCGGAGTGATTGCTCGTGGCGTCCCTTTTCAGTTTTGGCCATATTATTATATCAGGTGGGGCGTATGGGTGCATCCTAGTTACATGTTTTATTCAGTTTATCATGGTGAATGTGGTGTGTGCCTTGCATCCTTCATAAGGAGTTGATCCCTCCTACCCAAACCAGTATATTAATTAGAGGCATCCCCTCTAATCAGCATGATGAGGTCACCCCTCCAAGTATTCATGCACGTGACCTTTTCATGACCTATATGGGCTATGGTATATTTATGTTAAAACAGTTTTCATAAGATAAACATAAGGCTTTTCAAACTATAAAACCAGTTTTCCTAATACTTAACCAGTTTACTCAGAACTTAGTCTTCCGCTGTTATATGTTACATGTTTATCCTATTTCATGCTATATTGTACATCCGTGCACTGAGCGTCTTGCTCAGCCGTTTTCCTTTTCATGTTCCCAAAACGGCAGGTACTCAGGGACGCTCGTAGATCTCAAACGTACGTGCATATGGATTGGAAGCTTTACCGTCTTTCTTTACTTTATGCATTTCCTTTACTTGATACAGTTGCTATGGACATTGTTTCGTCCTTTCCTTTTACAGTATTTATGTTTGTGTGTGATGAGCTTTACTTTGGGGTTACCGATGTTTGATTCTGGTATTTCCCTTTTATGGTCGAATAATGCTTAGACATTTATCCTTGTATGCTTTGATGACACGCCATGATTATGCGTAATATTCCATTTCCAAAATGGGGTGTTACAACTACTATCACAACTGATAGGCACATGTAAGACCACTTTCACCTTAAGATCATTCATAATCTTAAGTATCCACATGATTTCACAAGTAACGCTGTTCATATCTCTATATTCAGCTTCAACTGAAGATTTAGCTAAAACAGATTGTTTCTTACTTTTCCAGGATACAAGATTATCACCTAGATATACAGTATATCCAGTAACAGATTTTCTAGTTATTTTACACTTAGCCCAATCTAAATCTACAAAAGCATTAAGATTCAGATTGTTATGTTTTTCAAAAGATATACCAGTTCCAAGAGACCCTTTAAGGTATCTAAGCACATGAAAAGCTAATTTCAGATGAGATTTATAAGGAGCATGCATAAACTGACTTAAAAAGTGAACAACATAAGCAATATCAGGCCTGGTTAAGGTCATATATATTAATTTGCCAACAATCTTTTGATAACAAGTTTCATTATCAAACATAGTATCAACCTCATCTTCAATAAGTTTTTTCTTTTTCTTAGAAGAATCTGGTATAGGAGCTTTAGCTGGCTTACAAGCCAACATTCCATACTCAGATAGTAATGCAAGACAATATTTTCTTTGATTAAGACATAATCCTGAGTTAGTATCAAGTACTTCAATACCCAAGAAATATTTGAGTTTTCCAAGATCTTTAATTTTAAATTTAGAACTCAAATATTCTTTAAAGTCATTGATAATACTTTCATTGTTCCCTGTTATGATAATATCATCAACATAAACAAGCAGGGCAACAAAATACTCATTCTCAGTCTTAGTAAACAAAGAAACATCACTTTTACTTTGACAAAAACCATTTTTAGTTAACACACTTGTTAACTTTTCATTCCATTTCCTAGGTGCCTGTTTTAACCCATATAAAGACTTGGTTAGCTTGCACACCTTGTTTGAGTTAGAGCCATATCCTTCAGGAAGATTCATATAAATTTCTTCATCTAAATCTCCATAGAGAAAGGCATTATCCACATCTAACTGATAAACAGGCCAATTATTGTGCACAACAATAGAAAGAAGACACCTAACAGTCATAATTTTCACAATTGGTGAAAATGTTTCTTCATAGTCTATACCCTCTTTTTGACTAAACCTTTTGCTACCACTCTAGCTTTAAACCTCTCAACATCACCACTAGCTTTATATTTCACCTTCCATAACCATTTACATGCTACAGGTTTTCTACCTTGAGGTAGATCAACTATAACCCATGTATTATTTCTATTAAGTGCTTCCATTTCTTCATTCATTGCCTCAACCCACCTAGGGTCTTTGGCAGCCTCATTATAGGATTTAGGTTCATGTATTTTATTCAAGTTATTAGTGAACACAAAATTATGCATAGACAAGTTGTTATAGTTCATCACAGTATTAATATCATATTTAACTCTTTTATCAAGCACATAATCACTAAGTTTATTAGGAAGCTTATGTGGTCTACTTGACCTTCTTAGCTCAATATTCTCTGGACTATTTTGAAAAAGTTGATTAAACTCTATAAACTCCTCACCCTCAGACTCATAATTTTCATCATCAATGGCAACATTATGATCTAAATCATTAGCATCATTACTGCCTAAGTCATACTGGTTTCCAAGACTATGATCTTTATTAGTCATAGATCTGACCCCTGAGTATTACTGGTAACAATGATAGGAGTATCAATAGATACTTTCTCAGCTAAGACAGAACTTTTTGAAATGCTACCTCTATCTCTTAATATTTCATCTCTCATATCATCATAGGGATCATCAGATTTGTTTACTACTAAGTCAAAGATATTTAGACTATTTATACCCTGATCTTCAAAGATCAAATCACTTTTACAAACATCATTTTTGAATGGAAACACTGTTTCATAAAACTTGACATCCCTTGAGAAAAACACATTTTTTGACTCAAGACCAAACAATTTATAACCCTTTTTAGTAAAAGAATACCCAATGAACACACACTTTTCAGACCTAGCAGCAAACTTATCCACATTATTAAGCACAGTACTAAAACAAAGACACCCAAAACTTTTTAAATGAGAGATGTTAGGTTCAATTTTATAAATCATTTCATAAGGACTTTTTCCAGAGAGGACTGAGCTAGGAATCCTGTTAATCAGATAAACAGCAGTAAGAATAGATTCAGGCCACATGTTCAAATGTAATCCCCCCTGAAACATGAGGGCTCTAGCATCATTAAGTAAGTGTCTATGTTTTCTCTCAGCTATACCATTCTGTTGTGGAGTATACACACAAGTAGTTTGATGAATAATCCCATTATCCTTAATAAAATCTTCAAATTTATGATTAACAAACTCTGTTCCATTATCACTTCTAAAAACTTTGATAGCAACATCAAATTGATTTTTAATCAGATTATGAAATTCAACAAGTTTATAAAAAACCTCATCTTTGCCTTTAAGCATGTATAACCACACAGCCGTGGTATAGTCATCAACAATAGTAAGAAATAATTTAAATCCATCTCTACTTTTTACTCTATAAGGACCCCAAACATCCAAATGAACAATTTCACCCAAAGCTTTGGTCTTATGATCACTTATAGGAAAAGGATCTCTAGTTTGCTTAGCCATGTGACACACATCACAAGGCTGAACATTACTAGTAGACTCAAGATGAATTTTATCCTTTAGAATAGCTAAGACTTGGTCTGAGGGATGACCAAGTTTGTTATGCCACACACACTTAGACAATTACACTTAGTGATAGCACTATTAGTAAACTTCCTACCTGAATCAAACAAGTAAAGTCCATTATTTTCACTACCAGTCCCCAAGAGGAACTTTTGATGAGAATCCTGAACAAAACATCTAGACTCAGTAAAGGACACAACAAACTTATTATCTTTAGCCAACTTGTGTACAGATATAAGACTGACCTTATAACCTAGAACAACCAACACATTTTTAATGTAATTTTATCTGAAAGTTTAAAATTTCCTACATGCTTAACATGTTCAATAGTGCCATTAGGATGTGAAACAGAAATATTCAAATTTGATACATCAATAATATCAAACAAATGTTTTGTAGAAAAAGTCATATGTTGTGATGCTCTAGAATCAAAGATCCAACCAATATAAGTACTATAAGTACTTATATTGGTATTATAGTTAAAAAATCTACAAGTGACAAAACTAATAACATGATTAGAACCAAATTTTATACATGCAGCACAAGACTGCACATCACCAATATCAGGCTTAGAATTGATCAAAGCCATGAGTCTATTATTTTGATCAGCAGTAAAGGGAAGAGATTTCCCAAATCCCCGATCAACACCATTACCAAGAGAACTAGTAACATTATTAGAACCATTAGATCCTCCAGTATTTCTTTTCTTGAAACCTGGAGGATATCCATTAAGATCAAAACATCTATCAACAGTATACAAATTTATTGTTGTTCCTATTAGGACCTCTGTTTTGACCATTTTGATTGTTTTGATTATTTCTATTACCAGTCCAATTATTAGGTTTAGCAACAAAAGCAGTTGCAGTATTCTTGTCACTAACAGCATGAACCAAATTATTCTTATGAGACTCAACCCTAGAAAGAGTAGCAAAAGCAGATTTAACATCTGGCAAAGGGCCAGCAGTTAGTAATTGACTCCTAACAACACTGAAAGTGTCATCAAGACCCATCAGAAACTGCATGAGCCTTATGAGAGCATTATGACTCTTCATTTGAGGAGCACCATCACAATTACATGAAGGAAGATTGACAAGGGAGTCAAACTGCCTCCATAAACTGTTGTAATTATGATAATACTCTGACAAGGAAGAACCAGATTGAGTAAGAGAGCAAATTTTATAATGCAAATTATAGATAACAGATCCATCAATTTTATCATAGGTTTCTTTAAACTCATCCCATACATCTTTAGCATTTTTTGAAAAAATTTGTCCTTGATATAACTCAAAAGAGATACATCCAAGAATCCAAGATAAAACCACAGCATTACATCTATCCCATTGATCAGATAACACAACATCATCATTATTTTTCTCACAAGTACCATCAATAAAACCCAGTTTGTTCTTAGTATGTAAAGCAAGTTTAAATGCAGCAGCCCAAACCTTATAGTTTTCTGGACCAGTGAGTTTAACACCCACAATGGGCTGCCCATTTGTGCCAGTAGGGTGTAAATACAAAGGATCATTAGTATGAATGACTGTTTCACTTTCAGTTTCAGTATCACTAACAGGATTATCATCCTGATCACCTTTCTTGGCATCAGACATGATGAAACCACAAGAATATCACACAAGAACACAAAAGAAACAAAAGCCCCTTGTACCTCCTCTACAAACAACTACCAGACAGCACAACAGAAAACTGAATCAATCCACCAAGACTACCTAATCCCTTCGACACCTAAATCACCCTCTAAACAAGAAATAAAAAACTAAGAGAGAGCAAGAGAGGTGTTACAAAATGCGCAGCTACCAGCAAATAATAGCCAAGAATCAATGAGATCAAGAAGATCTCACCACAAGCAACAAGCACAGCGAAATACCAACCTGAAAAATGTTAGTTATAACAAATAACCAACTAAAAATAACAAATCCCCAAAAATTGAACGAAACCCTAATTTCTGAAATTTAGGGTTTCTTCAATTAACCTTACCAGAGTAGTAATTAAGCTTAAACTAACAATAAAGAACCCAATTAAACACCACAGAACACCAAGAATCAGAAAACCCCCAAATTTTAAAACCCTAAAAAATTTAATTGATCAAAAAACTTGTAATTAACCACAATTAACACAAGATTAATCACAAGATTAATCAAGATCTTTAGTAAAAACAGTTTAAAACTCAGATATCAAGAACCAATGGCTCTGATACCATATTCGATTTATAAAACAAAACTCAAGAAAACGATTTATTCAACCAACCTCCCCTTTATTTTTCTTATAACTGCGTTAGGCTATCACTTCAAATGTGATACCTAGCTTTTTGATCGTACTTACAAACCAGAAAGAAAAGAAAACAAGTGTATTATTGATCTTACAAACCAAGATCAATATACGTATACAAGATCAAGAACACAGCTCAAAATATAAATGGCGAAAACAACTATGTGAGAGATGAAACAAACAGAATGAATGACTACGCAACTAGAAGCGATGTATAAATAGCCCAAGACTAGAGTTGACTCAAGTTCCAGTCACTTGCCACATTTAGCCCTCCATTCTTTTGCAACCTGTCAAACTAAGACACAAAGATAGAAACCAAAATATATAAAAGAAAATATTTACCTTTCTTACCCTCCAACTATGGGATCCTTGTCAACTTACTTGTTAATAAAAACGATAAGCATTGGACGTCCTTGAAGATATCATAACCGTTGGAATCTTTTAAGCGAAAAACCTATATTTCTGCTTCTCCAAATGTGTTTGCCAAACAGAGGTGAATATGATTGCTTCAAAGCATTGGAGATGAAATGGCAAGAACGATATCTTTTTTCTCGGTACTTAAAAGATTAACAAAATTGCTAACGCTTTTGTAATCGAGGTCTTTGAAAGAGAGAATCCCCACCAATTAAAAACCAAAATCTAGATGCTACGAGACCATGAGAAACGACCCATCAAATGATCTAAAGATTCAACATCTTCTTCAAATATTGGGCACAAAATCGAATCCAAGTCAATACTCCTCTTGTCTATATTACACCTTGTTACAAGACTATCTTTGTCGGCTCACCATATTAGAATGTTCACCTTCTTCGGAACTAGAGAATTCCATATAGTTTTCTCATGAGATAAAGAGAGAATGTTCTCATCTAATTACCCGGAGAGACTTAACTGGGAGTTTTCCGGAGGACTCGAGAGACCACCTCCAACCGTCTGCCCTGACTTCAACTCGACTCCATGAAGTAAACAAGACAAACTTTCCATTTCCTCCATTTCTCTACCATTACGAATAGGACGACGCCATTTCCAAGCCGACTATATATGCTCACCGTGTTTAAAAAGGCGATCATACAGGCTGTAATCTTTCTTGGACTCTAAAGCATATAATCTGGGATAGACATCAGCTAGCTTGAAATTGCCGAGCCAATCCTCATCCCAAAATTTAATTGATACTCCCTCACCGATAAAACGAGCAAAGAAAGAAGAGAGGGGAATATTGAGGTTATTCACCTCATGACACGCCTTTAAAATATCATCCTAGGTACTGATAGGTGTGAAAACACCCATCCTTTTACCACTTAATTCTGGCTAAAACGAGACCAAAACACGTATTTAATATCATTTGTTTGGAATTATGCGTGGTTTTTGTGTTTATTGTGTTTTCAGAGTCAACCGGATGAATATTGAAGAAAACATGGGATTGCACGGGTTTTATCGAAGAAAAAGACTCAAGACGAAGTCTATTGTCCAAGAGATGAAAAAGATTTGAAGTCATTGTGCCTATTTGAAGATTTATCGAAGAATAGAGCCAAAGATGGAAGATTCATATATGTCGAAGAACTCGAGTCTACTAAACAAAAGATTATAAGACGAGTTGGAATTATTCACCGACACTTCTCAAAATCCGAAGTCGGAAACGTTTATTTAAAGAAGCGTGAAGACTAAAGAAGAAAGAAGAAAAGAAGCCCGATACCAAAGCCCATTCACAAGCCCATATCATACTCCTATATATATGATTCTACTTCACAAATTGAGGGCACTTAGTTAGTCTTAGTGTTAGTTTTTCATTTCTCTAGTTTTAGAGAGAGAAAGTTCCAAACTTTCTCTCACTAAACTTTTTCTTTGTTTTCATCTTTCAAATTTAAGCTTTCTTTAATCTTTGTACTTTGAATTTCATTAATCTCATTCAAGTTAAGCTTTTAAGTTCTTTAATCTTCTTCTACTTTTCTTATTTCACCTAAATCCTTGATCCGATTGTTTAATTTCATACGGTTTGGATTTGTGGATGAGTTTGTGATCAAAGTTTAATCTTTCTTGTTTCTTTTTAAGCTCTCACACGGATAAGCTATAGGCCTTCCATGCTTATTGGCTTAACTCTTTTTTAAGCTTATTGTTTTCGGATTTCATCAAGTTTTTAGTCATTTAAAAGCTTCGTTTATAAAGTTTATGATTTCTCGTTTTTAAAAGTTGTCAAATTTTAGCTTTTTAAGTTATTTAAAGTCCCGGTTAAAATAGCTTATTGTATATGCTTATTGAAATTTTAGCTTTTCACCATTTTCGGATTAGTTATGCACTCCATCGCAATATTGGGGTTTTGTATATTCCGACGGTTTCAGTGGTTTAGATCGCAATAACCCTTAAGGGTTCTACTTTGCGATCGGGTAGTAATTCCCCCTTATTCCGATATGGATTGCGATCGCTTATTGCGATCGCACATTCCGACGGGACTAAGGTCCTTTTTAAGTCGAAACTCTGGCCAATTTTTATTTACAACATTCCGATCTAGAACTTTCCGATAGCTACATTCCGACCGACTTCATTCCGACAGCCATCATTGCGACAGCTTTGTTTTTTAGTATTCCGATGGTGACTATCATGGACATTCCGATGGACTTTACCTCGACATTCCGATGGATCATTTTTGTTACATTCCGATGCTTTTGACTTTAATACATTCCGATAGAAATAATTTTCCATATTCCGATAGAACAAGTTTTTAAGTATTAATTCAATTGGGTTTTCAAAGTATTCGTCTAATCTTTTCTTTACGTTTTCAAGCATTCAGTTTTAACTTGTCAATCTATTTTAATCTTTTAAAAGTTTTAATTTTACTCTTCGACACTTACTTATTTGTCATTAGTTTAAAATAGATAAACAAACCAAAACCTTTTTATTAACCAAGAACAAATCATTCTACTTTTAGCTGAGATCAATTCGAGGAGATTCCGAGATAAAATCTAGAACCCATTGTAAATATCTTGTATCAAATGGCGCCGCTGCCGGCTCTTCTCGTTAAGATCAACAGTTTTTTGTGAGAACTTGGGTTTTGGGATCCGTTCCCCGTGAACGTTACTTTTTTCATAAAAAATTTCAAAAACACAAAAATATAAAATTTTCAAAAAAAATCCTAAAAATTAAAAAACATAAAAACCAAAAATATTTTTGCTTTGTTTTTACCTTGTTGGTTCTTTTGCAGGTGCATGCGTACACGATCAACGTCTTATCAAGAGCCCGAGCCTCTCGAAGACTTAGACATGGCCGGTGTACAAAACAACAACAATAACCCACCTCAAAACAATAATAATAACAATAACAACCCACCTTTCAACAACAATGAGCCTCTACCGGATAATCGCCCGATGATTGAACTTCTGCAAACACATGTAGATGGCAACAATGATCCAATTGTCATACCCGCGTTTGCAGCCAACAACTTTGAGCTCAAATCCGACTTTATCCAAATGGTTTCTGCTCAACCATTCTTGGGGCGTACCATTGATGATCCACATGACCACATCAAGAGATTTCTACAACTCACGAATACGGTCAAATTCAATGGTGTTCCACAAGAGGTAATCCGTTTACAACTTTTTCCCTTTTCTTTAGAGGGACAAGCCCGACATTGGCTTGCTAAGGAACCGCCACAGAGTATTCTTACGTGGACGGATTTGGAGACCAAGTTTATCAACTACTTTTTCCCACCCTCTCGTACTACCGCTTTGCGGAATGAAATTATCAATTTTGAACAAAAGTACGAAGAGTCGTTTAGTGAATCTTGGGACCGTTTAAAAGACCTTTTGAGAAAATGCCCACAACATGGTTTTACCAAAGTGCACCAAATTAATACTTTTTATAATGGTTTAAACATGAATGACCAAGATTCACTAAACAGTGCCTCGGGGGGTAATCTTTTGGCTAAGACTTCCAATGCTGCTTGGGATATCATTGAGAATAAGTCTCGTGTGCAAACCAAGAGTGTTCGGACCAATGTCGCTAGTGCTAGTACTAGTGACAGCGACAAGCGACTTGACAAAATCACTGCGCTTCTTGAATCGCTTGCTACCAAACCGCCAGCAACACCAACAACATCAACACTAAAGACGCTCAAGTCAATGCTGTTAGCCAACCATGTGAGATATGCGGGGGTCCTCACTCTTACACCACTTGTACCGCCACCCAAGACTACCCTCCTGAGAATGTGAATGCAGCATATGGCACCTATCCTCAACCCGCTTATCAAGCTCGTCCTCAAGGTGACCGTAACCTACTTAGCTACCGTTCGAACAACTATCTCTCACCACCCGGTTTTACTCCTAACAATCCAAACCAATAACAAAACCTCAACCGCCCTCCTCAACAACAACAACAACAATCTCGTGGACCAAACATACCACCTCACAAACAACAACAACCACCTCAAAGAAACAACCAAGTTTACCAGCAACCTGCTTATCAACCACCCGCATACAATGCTCCTCCCAACCAACCCACCGCTTTACACCAAGAAGTGGAAACCTACATGAGGACTAACGATGTGATCGTGGGAAATCTTCAGCGGGAAGTGCTCAACTTGAAAGCAGACCTGGTGAAACAAGGGAACGATCTGAGAGCTGATATGAGAACACTTTGGATAGTCAAACGAATGACATAAAGAATATGATGGCTAGTTTCTTCCAAGGTAATCAACCCTCTTCTTCGGGTACTCTTCCGAGTAACACAATTGCGAATCCAAGAGGGGAGATGAAAGCAATCACCACCCGCAGTGGCAAAGGTACCAAGGAACCCGAGCTTCCTATACCTCCACCGGTGATTGTGACTAAGGAAAACGAGTCACCTGCTCCTATTCCTCATCCTTCTACTTCCCCAATTTCTCCACCTCTTACTTCTATCCCTCCTCCACCCAAGGATGTGAGTGATCCTTCGATCCCAAAGACTTCCTCTTCTCCCGATATACCTTATCCATCAAGGTTGAGGAAAGAGAAGCTCAAAAGCAAGGATGATATTCAAGTTTCGAACTTTCTCAAAATGTTTAAACAATTGAATTTTAACATCTCCTTCGCTGAGGCTCTCGCTCACATGCCCAAATACGCGAAAATGTTCAAAGATCTTCTTAGCGACAAGGAGAAGCTTCTTGATATTGCTAACACCCAACTTAATGAGAATTGCTCTGCAGTGCTCTTAAGGAAATTGCCAACCAAGCTTGGTGATCCGGGTCGTTTCTTAATTCCTTGTAACTTCCCGGGAGTAGAGAATTGCATGGCCCTAGCCGATCTAGGTTCCAGTATTAACTTAATGCCCTTAAGCGTTTGGAAGCAATTATCTCTCCCTGAGCTAGTCCCCACCAAAATGACTTTGGAATTAGCTAACCGTACGGTTGCTTATCCAGTGGGGATAGCCGAAGACGTCTTTGTAGGAGTCGACAAATTCACTTTTCCTGCCGATTTCGTTGTCGTTGACTACGACATGGACCCTCGTGTGCCATTGATCGTTGGTCGTCCATTCCTGAGGACCGGTCGCACTCTCATCGATGTTGAAGCCGGTGAGCTTATCATGAGAGTGGGCGACGATAAAATCGTCTTCAACATGGGAAAGTTGTCTAAACAACCTTATTCATACGAGAGTGTTAATTGTATTGACGTTCTGGATGAGGCTTGTGAAGAACACTTTATTGATGCTTGTAAAAATATTCCTACCTCTCTTCCCAATGTTGAGACCGTTTCCTCTATTGATTCATCACTGTCTCTATTTGGAGAAAGTGATTTCTTTGGGAAAGATCTTGAAGCCACCATGGGAGATGTGAACTTAGCAAATGACGATTCTCCCACCGATTGGGACGAAGACATGCATTTTTTTGAAAACCTTCTCAAAGAAGAAAATCTTTCTCCACCATCTCCCACGGTTATTGCTATCGATGCTCCGACTTTGAAAACGCCTCCCATCGAAAATCCTCCGGATTTAGAACTTAAGGAGTTGCCGCCCCATCTCGAGTACGTGTTCCTTGAAGAAAACAAGAAGGCGCCTGTCATCATCGCGAAGGACTTGAAAGACGAAGAGAAATCTCGCCTCATCGCCGTGCTTAAAGATTATAAGAAGGCAATTGCTTGGAAAATTTCCGATATCCGCGGAATTGATCCAAACTTTTGTACTCACAAAATTCTCATGGAAGATGACTTTAAACCCGCAATCCAGAGCCAAAGAAGGGTTAATCCTCGAATTCATGACGTCATCAAACAAGAGGTTATCAAACTTCTAGATGCCGGCTTGATCTACCCTATTTCGGATTCGCCGTGGGTAAGTCCCGTCCATTGTGTGCCCAAGAAGGGCGGAATAACCGTTGTTTCCAATGAACACAACGAGTTGATTCCCACTCGTCTCGTTACTGGGTGGAGAGTTTGTATTGGTTATCGCAAACTCAATGATGCCACGAGAAAAGATCACTTTCCTCTTCCTTTCATGGATCAAATGCTCGAACGTCTTGCGGGTAATGATTATTACTGCTTTTTAGACGGTTTCTCCGGGTATTTTCAAATTCCCATCAATCCCAAGGACCAAGAAAAAACCACATTCACTTGTCCCTACGGAACATTTGCTTACAAACGCATGCCTTTTGGTTTATGTAATGCTCCTGGGACGTTCCAAAGGTGTATGATGGCTATCTTCCATGACATGGTGGAAGACACTATGGAAGTATTCATGGATGATTTCTCGGTTTATGGCGATTCTTTCTCTGCTTGCCTTACCAATTTAGAACGTATGCTTAAGCGGTGTGAAGACACTCGCCTTGTTCTTAATTGGGAAAAATGCCATTTCATGGTAAAAGAGGGCATCGTGCTAGGACACAAGATCTCCAAAGCCGGTCTTGAAGTAGACCGTGCTAAAGTCGATGTTATCGCTAAGTTGCCTCCACCTTCAACCGTGAAGGGTGTGAGAAGTTTCCTTGGTCATGCGGGCTTTTACCGTCGATTCATCAAAGATTTTTCTCAAATCGCTCGGCCGATGACCCACCTCTTGGAGAAAGATACCCCTTTTATCTTTTCCAAAGAGTGTCTTGAAGCCTTCAATTTGCTTAAGGATAAGCTAACTAAGGCACCCGTCTTGGTTACCCCTAATTGGGAGCTGCCTTTCGAGTTGATGTGCGATGCTAGTGATTTTGCTATTGGAGCGGTTCTGGGCCAAAGAGTGAACAAACACTTCCAACCAATCCATTACGCTAGCAAGACAATGACTGGGGCTCAATTGCATTACACGACAACCGAAAAAGAGCTTTTAGCTGTTGTCTATGCCTTTGAAAAGTTTCGCCCCTATCTTGTCCTTTCCACCACAATCGTTTACACCAATCATTCCGCGTTGAAGTACTTGTTGACTAAGCAAGATTCCAAACCAAGACTTCTTCGCTGGGTTTTGCTACTCCAAGAATTTAAAATCGAAATTCGCGATAAAAAAGGAGCTGAAAACCTAGCCGCGGATCATCTTAGTAGACTTGAGGATCCTTACCAAGGGGATCATCCGAACAAAGAAATGAATGATTCTTTTCCCCTGGAGACCTTAATGTCTATCAACTCGACTGCTGATGAAACCCCGTGGTTTGCGGACATTGCAAACTACTTGGCGGGTGGAATTCTCGTTGACGGGTTAACATCCCAGAAAAAGAAGAAGTTCTTTAACGACATTAAGACTTACTTTTGGGATGACCCGTATCTATTCAAGCAATGTGCTGACTTGATTATTCGCCGATGTGTTGATGGACCGGCAGCTTTAGAAATCCTTGACGCTTGCCACAAAGGACCCACCGGTGGTCACTTTGGTCCCAACTACACCGCCAAAAAAGTGTTTGAATCGGGATTTTATTGGCCCACCATTTACCGTGATGCTCACGAGATGGTTAAACATTGTGATGCTTGCCAAAAACAAGGCAAGATCACACATAAAGACGAGATGCCTCAGAATTTCATACAAGAATGTGAAATCTTTGATGTTTGGGGTATCGACTTTATGGGGCCATTCCCTTCTTCAAAAGGAAACAAATACATCCTTGTAGCCGTTGACTACGTTTCAAAGTGGGTTGAAGCCAAAGCTTTACCCACTAATGACGCAAGGGTGGTTTGTAACTTTTTGAAATCGCTATTCGCTAGATTCGGTGTGGCTCGTGCCATTATTAGTGATCGCGGGACTCATTTTTGCAATGACCAATTCACAAGAGTCATGGATAAGTATGGTGTAAATCATCGTCTTTCCACCGCCTACCACCAACAAACTAATGGCCAGGCTGAAATATCCAATCGAGGATTAAAGCGAATTCTTGAAAGAACCGTGGGAGAGCATCGTGCCTCATGGGCTGATAAACTTGATGATGCTTTGTGGGCTTTCCGTACCGCATACAAGACTCCGATTGGTTTTACACCATATCGTCTCGTGTACGGGAAAGCGTGCCACCTCCCCATTGAGTTGGAGCACAAGGCTTACTGGGCCTTGAAGTGGGATAATTTCGATATCAACAAAGCCGGTGACCTACGCAAGATCCAACTCAATGAGCTCAATGAACTCCGTAATGAGGCTTATGAAAATTCTTTGATCTACAAGGAAAAGACTAAGCTCATTCACGACTCTAAGATTAAGAACCGAGAGTTCCAAGTTGGAGACAAAGTTTTGCTCTTTAACTCTCGGTTGAAAATCTTTTCGGGCAAGCTGAAATCTCGTTGGTCCGGCCCATTCACCATTGTCCAAATTTTTCCATATGGTACTCTCGAGCTCGCTCAACCTAATGCACCGAATTTTAAGGTGAATGGCCAACGAGTGAAGTTGTACTTTGGTGAGGACATCTCTCATGAGATGATTCCATCCCTCACCACGTTCCCCATAAACTAATTTTGGGTCGAGTCAGGCTCGTGACTCGGTTATCAAAAACAAGCGCTCCTCGGGAGGCAACCCGAGTATCTATCCTTTTCTGTTTTAACCTCCTAAGTGTAGGGGGACCTATATAGGTGTTTGTGTTTGTGTGGTGATGTGATTACAGGGATGAATGCACTTTTGGAACCTTTGAAGAACCGTGCTCCCGTGTTATCCGAAATCCGGTTCTATCTCTCAACTATCGTGATTCAATTCTCTTTATACTCACATTTGAAATTGATCACTTTAGTCGTCTCTTCCTGGACTTGAGTTAACCAACGTGCACAATGTCATAAGTGTAGGGGGGATTTTTCCCACATGCTTAAACATTGAGGACAATGTTTATCTTAAGTGTAGGGGGGACTTCTATCGAAGTTTTAAGTGGACGTTTCCATGAAAATGCCTTCATTTAACCGGAAAATCATCTTTTTCAACATTTTTCAAATTTTTTATTAACTTTGGCCATTTAGTCGTAATTTGTATGTATATATATCCTGCAATAAAGTCAAATATATTAATAGAGTGGTGTAGCTAGTTTAAAAATCTTTGACATATTAGGCCCGTTGCGATTATTTTGACTCAACCCGAATAGACTTATTCAAGTTTATTCTAGCTAGTATCCTTAACCATGTAGACCTTAATTGGTTTATTAGGCTAAGTATCCACGAGTCACATTACTTGAGATTTTAAATTATGGAGAACGAGAAATGATAGAGTCAATTATAAGTCGGTAGTCTTGCACAAGCTCACTTGGTGTAATTATTTGCCTATTCTCCCATCACTTGCTAATAATTTATCTGCAATAAGTAAGGTCGTACGATTTGAAAAGTTACTTAGCTTCTAGCCCAAGATCGTTTAAAAGTTGCTCGGTAATGATAAGAGTTCATAGCCAAGGCATAACTTATGAAGCGGGGTGCGAAGATTGGCGAGTCCGAAAAGGCCCTAACAAGGCATGAGGATTCCATTTTATTGCTGAAGATCCAAAGTGATGTGAAAAGCATTATTCCCAAAATCAATATGAAGGATCAAGACTCACGACGAAAAGCAATCAACTCCCATAAAGATCATGGAGAAGTCTATCCGAAAAGACCCTAACAAGGTATGAGGATAAATAGATCCAAGTCCGAAAAGGAGGCGGATCGTTGTATCTCAAAATCCCAATTAGAGATTGAAGAAATAATCATGAAGTCGTGGTCAACAAAGTTGGAGTACCTCTCAAAAGTCTCCAAGTGAAGAAACTCTATTAACGATGAGAAGACCATTATCTCAAGAACGTCTCTCGAAGATATGAAGTATGAAGTACATGCCAAATATCGGCCCGAGAAAGGTCTCAAATCCTGAACCAAGTTATGCCAAGATATGAACTTTTTGATATCCCGAGAAGCAGTTTTAAGAGATTTTGTCCTTTAGCTAACTATTGATCAAATCGTCCTACTTTGCTTTCAGCCTAAATAAACTATCGAAATAAGTCCAAAAATGCATCTTCATGATCATTCTAAGACAAAAATAAAATATAAGAGATACACCTAGGAATAAGGGAGTTTAAGCATTTAATTAAGCCATGTGTGTAAGTGTTTGAATTGCTAACTTATAATAACAATGATCTCGTTTTTAAGCTTAGTTTGGGGAACGTGAAACTTGAGGGTGATAAATCTTCGCAGCACCGAAGCCCTAATGTAAGTCTTTGATCTCTTTGCAAGTTATTTCCATCCTTTTGTTTACTTTAAAGTTTTGATCTCTCTTAGTACTATAATTTTGGTTTAGTAGTATAATTAATAAGGCCAAGGTTGATTGATTATGAGAAAAGTGTAAATTTGCTTTATCGCTAAGCATTGCATGAGGGCATGGCAATGGTTAAGTGTAGGGGATTTGATAGGTGTGAAAACACCCATCCTTTTACCACTTAATTCTGGCTAAAACGAGACCAAAACACGTATTTAATATCATTTGTTTGGAATTATGCGTGGTTTTTGTGTTTGTTGTGTTTTCAGAGTCAACCGGATGAATATTGAAGAAAACATGGGATTGCACGGGTTTTATCGAAGAAAAAGACTCAAGACGAAGTCTATTGTCCAAGAGATGCAAAAGATTTGAAGTCATTGTGCCTATTTGAAGATTTATCAAAGAATAGAGCCAAAGATGGAAGATTCATATATGTCGAAGAACTCGAGTCTACTAAACAAAAGATTATAAGACGAGTTGGAATTATTCATCGACACTTCTCAAAATCCGAAGTCGGAAACGTTTATTTAAAGAAGCGTGAAGACTAAAGAAGAAATAAGAAAAGAAGCCCGATACCAAAGCCCATTCACAAGCCCATATCATACGCCTATATATATGATTCTACTTCACAAATTGAGGGCACTTAGTTAGTCTTAGTGTTAGTTTTTCATTTCTCTAGTTTTAGGGAGAGAAAGTTCCAAAATTTCTCTCACTAAACTTTTTCTTTGTTTTCATCTTTCAAATTTAAGCTTTCTTTAATCTTGGTACTTTGAATTTCATTAATCTCATTCAAGTTAAGCTTTTAAGTTCTTTAATCTTCTTCTACTTTTCTTATTTCACCTAAATCCTTGATCCGATTGTTTAATTTCATACGGTTTGGATTTGTGGATGAGTTTGTGATCAAAGTTTAATCTTTCTTGTTTCTTTTTAAGCTCTCACACGGATAAGCTATAGGCCTTTCATGCTTATTGGCTTAACTCTTGTTTAAGCTTATTGTTTTCGGATTTCATCAAGTTTTTAGTCATTCAAAAGCTTCGTTTATAAAGTTTATGATTTCTCGTTTTTAAAAGTTGTCAAATTTTAGCTTTTTAAGTTATTTAAAGTCCCGGTTAAAATAGCTTATTGTATATGCTTATTGAAATTTCAGCTTTTCACCATTTTCGGATTAGTTTTGCACTCCATCGCAATATTGGGGTTTTGTATATTCCGACGGTTTCAGTGGTTTAGATCGCAATAACCCTTAAGGGTTCTACTTTGCGATCGGGTAGTAATTCCCCCTTATTCCGATCTGGATTGCGATCGCACATTCCGACGGGACTAAGGTCCTTTTTAAGTCGAAACTCTGGCCAATTTTTATTTACAACATTCCGATCTAGAACTTTCCGATAGCTACATTCCGACCGAATTCATTCCGACAGCCATCATTGCGACAACTTTGTTTTTGAGTATTCCGATGGTGACTATCATGGACATTCCGATGGACTTTACCTCGACATTCTGATGGATCATTTTTGTTACATTCCGATGCTTTTGACTTTAATACATTCCGATAGAAATAATTTTCCATATTCCGATAGAACAAGTTTTTAAGTATTAATTCAATTGGGTTTTCAAAGTATTCGTCTAATCTTTTCTTTACGTTTTCAAGCATTCAGTTTTAACTTGTCAATCTAGTTTAATCTTTTAAAAGTTTTAATTTTACTCTTCGACACTTACTTATTTGTCATTAGTTTAAAATAGATAAACAAACCAAAACCTTTTTATTAACCAAGAACAAATCATTCCACTTTTAGCTGAGATCAATTCGAGGAGATTCCGAGATAAAATCAAGAACCCATTGTAAATATCTTGTATCAGGTACCCTTTGTGGATATAGAAGTATAATTAAGAAAATCACCTTCGTTTGGGCCATGAATCGAGTGAAGAGTGTCGTACCATAACGCATCCTTGTCTATGTGCCATCTCCACAACCATTTAGAAAGAAGACCAAGATTAAAAGCTTTAAGAGATCCTATCCCAAGACCTCCTGATTTCACGGGAGCTGTTGATGCAAAAGTTGGTTGATCCTTGCTAGACCCGAATTAGGCTTAATTCGGGTTGGCTGGGCTCCGGCTCCTGCACCAAGTGAATCGTTTGGTTGGGATCCTGCACACTAAACAGCACGCGTTAGGCTTACTGTGGGAATGTTTCCCACGATTAGACTCCGGCGTGAGAGTAAGTAATCGATTTAGAGTTTATGTGAGTTTAGAGTATGAATCGTAATACCTTTGTGGAACCCTTGAGGGTTCCTTTTATAGGCAGTGAAACCCTAATGGGCTTCCACCGATGCTTCGGCCCCAAGGAAGAGATAAACACCAGAATTAGAATGATTGTTATCTTCTAATCCTGGTAGTGAATATCCTCTCCCATTGGGATAAAGATATTCCTAGACAGAATATTATTCTGTCTAACCCTATGTCGGCCATGTCGGCCACACCGGGCCGTGGGCCGCACACATGTGTGCGGTTACTGTTCATCCAAGCCCATAAGCCTGAATGACATTATTCCACCCATCTGTGATGGGCCGGATACGGGTAGTACCCATGGGCCGGGTTCATGACCCGGCTGGGGACTATACGTCATCATGTCCCCCAGTCTAGTTGTTACAACCGTAGGTGGAACCTCTAGACTTTCACGATGCTCCCCGGACGTACCAAGGAAACCATAGTGAATGACAAATTGTCCAAGAATTTGTATTGGCCGCACGTGGCAACCTGGCTTAGGAAGTTATTTCATCAACATCTCAGCCGCATATAGCGACCGAGACAAATTAAATATAACATTAAATGTCAAGTCTTACGTAAGAGCCGCATAACCCGACATGAATAACTGTTCATCTGACTTGTTTGACTGACAAAAGTGCAGATAGTCAGACCTTTGAGCAGTGCAAACGTTTGAATCAGATATGACCCGTGGGTCCCACCTGACGTTTCACTTGCCACTTGAGCCCTAGCCACACGATTAAGAATAGTGGCAGACACATGTCACACATCCAACAGGTCGTGACCCACGAGGCAACCCTATAAATAAGCCACCCCCACGGCTGTGTGAAACACACAGTTATAACCTCCATTTCTGCCATTAAAGCTTTCCTCTTAGCTTGAACCAAATACGCACGGATCCCTTCACACGCAGGTTAGAACACCACGTCCTTACACTCTATTTTAGTAATGGCTCATAGAAATAGCCCTACCATTGGATCCGTGCTGAATGTCATGACCCAAGACCAATTAAACCACTTTTGTACAAATTATTTCATCCCTACCAACCTACACCCCTCACTTCCTGGCGCCGGAGACCTCATAACCGAGGCTCCAGCGGGTAAGATAGGCCTGTATACTCGCCTTTTTGATGCGGCTA
The DNA here is from genome assembly GCA_025667525.1 of Glebionis coronaria. NCBI lineage: Eukaryota > Viridiplantae > Streptophyta > Magnoliopsida > Asterales > Asteraceae > Glebionis > Glebionis coronaria. The sequence goes on along the minus strand of JANFOE010000126.1, from coordinate 149,366 downwards.
ATTACCGCATCCCTTTCACCCACTTTCTTGTAGATCTGTTAGGATATTATGATGTACACATTAGTCAGCTCCACTGCATAGGTGCCTGTAAGATTAGTCAATTCGAGATCCTTTGCCGTGCTAGGAGAATCCCCCCAACCGTAGAATTATTCCGGCTCTTTTATGTTCCCAACATAGTAAACGGTTGGGTATCTTTTAAGAAACGAGCCTCCAACAGTCCCCAATCGCACAATAAACCAATGGATTCATTGAAAAATTGGTATGATCACTACTTTTTCATTGATGCAGTGGTATGGCCGGGCGATTACATCATTAGAACTAGGATTCCTCACGACCCCAAGCCACACACAAGTACATACAACCCCCGTCATTCCCAAGAGTTAGATCTGAATAGGACTGGATTTCATAGAAACCTTCCCGAATCATTCCTATGTTTGCTAGGGATTAGCCGCAATTACTTTGGTCCATCCAATAGGTATCCCGTATTTTGGAGAAGGCAGGGCGAAGGTAGGCTAACATCCGTACGCCAAAAAGAATGTATACATTTATTTGATAAATAGCTAACATATGTTGTTTTGTGCTGGACAGAAATGAACTTCTTTGGACTGTTGCGTCAGGGCGATCCGAAGCTTGTACCGGAGGGTCTCCGTCCTCTCCGTGAGAATGAGCAACCCCTTCTTGAGCATACCCGACCCGTGACGGTTGCTTTGGAAGCCGTGCCTGATCCCCATTCTGACGAGGAGGAGCATGGAGACGACGGTGATGGTGATAACCAGATGAATGAAGGAGGAGCCGGGCCCTCCTCACCACATAGGGAACAGCAGGGGGATAATATTGAACTAACCACCTCCAGCATTCGCCGACTGATGGGCGATGATGATGATGAAGTACAACAACATGTCAACTTGGAAGAAGAGGAGGAAGAAGAAGTCGAGGAGGAGATCGACGAAGCAATAACGCAGCCCGTTGCCAGGCGTACCCGAAAAAGAAGCAACCGTGCGAGGGGAACTGCTTCAGTCGAGATTGGCGAACACAACGCTCCTGCCAAGAGACTTCGAGAATACCACCCCTTGTATCAATCCGTCGGAAGTGCTACCCAGGGTTCCGAGGCTATCCGGGCCGCTCATGTCGATCCCGTCACTCAGATTGCCCCAACCACCTCCGAACTAGCAAGAAACGACATGTAAGACTCCATCCGAATATGTAAGAATGACAAGTTTCCTTGTAAGCAATACTTAAAATATTTCCCAATACTTGTTGTACAGGGACAACCAGACTGGTGCCGCGCCTCCTTCTGACACCCAAGTTGATAAGGGGAAAGGAAAAGAAATGGAAGGAAACCCACGGCCCCCACAAAGTCCGGCCCTGTTTTTGAAGAAGGTTCACCCACAGCCTCCCAAGACTTCCCCGCGTCCGGCGCCCCTCAACCGTTCAACCCTGTATGGAATATTACCACGGCGTCACGACTGAGGGACGCTGATGAGTGCCGGGAGTACCTCAACAATTACATACCACCAAGCTTGGTGCGAGAGGTAAATTCGCTCAGTCATGCAGACTTGGCGGATGAGTACAATGGTACCCTGGTACACCAAATGGCGATGGGAACCTCGATGAGGGTTAGGTTTGAAGCCGCGCTTGGGCATGTTGACTCTCTCAAGAGGAAAGTTGGACGGAGGGAGAAGATGATTGAAGATAATGAAGCTCAAATTACCGACCTCCAATCCCAACTGGTTAATGCCGAGGCGACCATTAAAAAACAGTCGGCCCGCGCGAATGAATACGACCAGCAAGTAGCCAATCTTGAATCACAACTAGATGCTGCAACCACCAAGGTACATATCCGTGCCACACCACCCATATTATAAAAGGAATATGTGCTAACACGTTTTTTCCTTATAGGTAGCCACGGCGGAAGCTTCTGCCCACTCGTACTCCAGCCAAGTAGACGTGCTTAACCAGAAACTAGAAGACGCGCACCTGGCCGTCCAAAACATGGAAAAAGTACAAAGGGAACTTGCCGATGAGAGGTCGGTCATCCAAGAGCTGAAAGAGGCATTTGCCCAAAAAGAGTTGATGATTGACGCCCTTACTGCTGAACGTGACCATGTGCTATGCCCCCAACTGTTAACAGCTATTGCCGGCCGTAGGTGGATGGTTGGGCATGGAGCACGCCTGGCCGTCATGAAGGTATTAGAGGCCCCGGAATTTGTGCAACAATTCGCGAGCCTTGTGTCTGATGGTATTGACCACGGACGGCACGAGGGAATGGTTGAGGCCGCTGAGCTGATCACGAAGGAGGAGGATGTCACCAATCATGCCTTCTTTAAGCCTGAAGCTGCTAGCAAGATGACTGCCTCCATGGCCGCGATGCGAGATCTGCACTATCCATTCCTGGATGAGCTGGAGGCCACCAAAGATGCGTCAAATATGGAAGTCATGGGAAAGCTCAGTCCTAGCGCGTCTTCCCATGCTTCCTTCGCTCCATCCCCCAGCCACCTGACACTTACCATATATGAGGACGTAACCAGGATCGTGCTCAACGAAGAACCCTTAAGTGTGGTACTAGAGAGGACTGCGGCTCAAGCCCAGAAGCGGAAAGAAAGTGATGAATGATTGTCGTGCCTGGTCGAAGAGCAAGTGGAAATGGGTAAGTTTTTCCCCTCCATGTAGGATACTCCTACTTTATGATCCCTTTCAGACACTTTGGTTTGTAACCTCTGAATATTTACTGTTTTTATTCGTCCGTGCATGTACACGGCTGACAACATTTGTATTTTGTATATAAGTCCGTGAGTGACCACGACAATTTTGTTTATCCATTTTGGAAACTTGTGTATTTTTTGCTTGTGTTTAAATATTGTAGCACAATACTGCATGATATATCACGTCTTACACACAAAGAAAGAAAATATATACAAGTCTATAATTTACTAGACATGCGACGTGCGTCTTTACTATGCGGAACGCTGTGCGGTTACGGTATATGAGACTTACCCCAACGTCTTGTGAGTAAGGTGTCTAGTAAGGATACATGATCCGTGCGGCTGGGGTTGCATCCCTCTTACGCGGCAAGTTGAATTAGTAGGTTCACTTAATCCTCTTACCCCGCCTGGAGGCGTATAGTACATGTACAGTGATTTAAAAGAATGCATATGAACATAACATATTATAATATAAGTAAAATTCATACGACTAACAAAAAATCTAAAAAATGATTTGCACGAAACGGGCCGTGGAGCTAGCTAGGCACCACGACATTTTATTAGAACGTTTACACTTCTTGTTTGAACAATAATGACAAGTCCTAAAAAACAAGAAAAGAATCTAAACAAACATAAGAAAAACAAAACAGATAAAAAACCGCATGGTTCTTTATTAAGACCGCATATAGCGAAGTACCCATGCGGAAGCCGTAGCTTTCAAAGATAGCACCTTTTGAGATTGGAGATATTCCATGTGCGCTCTAGGTCGCGGCCATCCATGTCACGTAGCTTGTACGCGCCTCGTCCCAAGGCCTCAGTGATTTCATACGGTCCTTCCCACTTAGGGCCCAACTTTCCTGTGTTCTCCGCTCGACTTGCTTCGTTAGCACGATAGACGTAGTCTCCCGGTCGAAAAGAAACACCTTTGACCTTGGCGTCATAATAGGCCTTCATCTTAGCCTTGGACTTAGCCTCATTGATGGCTGCTATTTCCCTTTTTTCTTCCAACAGATCCAGGTTGATTCTCAGCTGTTCATCATTCGTGACAACATTAACCTCCGCCGTGCGGATGGTAGGCATTCCTATTTCTGCTGGTATAACAGCTTCAGTGCCGTAAGCCAATGCAAATGGAGTATCCCCGTTCGCTGTTTTGATCATAGTTCTATGCGCCCATAGCACATGTGATAACTCATCGACCCATTTACCACTTCGTTCATCCAGGCGCGCCTTGATGCCATTCCCCAAGCTTCTATTAGCTCGTTCGACGAGGCCGTTTGTCTGTGGATGCTTAACAGATGCGAAGCGACGCTTGATGTTCAATGATGCACACCAATCTTTGAACGGGTTGTCCGTGAACTGCTTGCCGTTATCCGAGATGATTTCTCCTGGTAAACCAAAACGGCACACAATATGTTCCCAAACAAACTTCTTAACTTGTTTTCCTGTGATAGACTTGACTGCCTTGGCCTCTATCCATCGTGTGAAGTAGTCCATTGCAACAATCAAGAATTTAACTCCCCCCGCAGCTACAGGAAATGGTCCTGCAATGTCAATTCCCCACTTATAGAATGGCCATGGGGACGTGATAGGTGTAAGCTCCTGCTGCGGGTGTCGCGGTACTGGCCTATGCACTTGGCAATCACTACACTTGCGAATCATGTCGCGCGCGTCTCTGTGCATGGTGGGCCAATAATATCCTGTTCGTAAGGCTCTGGCTACCACGGATCGTGGACCTGCATGCATGCCGCACAACCCTTCGTGTATGTCACTGATTACGTAAGCGGCCTGACGTGGTCCAACACACCGTAGCCACGGCTGCAAGAAAGAGCGTTTGTAAAGGATGCCTTCTCGAAGTTCGAAATGCTGCGACTTCCTTCTTATGCGCCGTGCTGCTTTTTCCTCGTCTGGAAGGGTCTCACTAGTCAAATAGTTGATAATTGGGGTCATCCATGTAGGTCCATCCTCTTCAACTATAGCAGCAACCTCCCCTTCCGTTATAGATTTCTCCTTGAGTATTTCCACCAAGACTTGTTTAGATAAGTGGGCAAAGCTTGTGGATGCGATCTTGCTAAGAGCATCCGCCTTCTTGTTCTCGCCCCTTGGCACCTACTTGATGGAAAACTTACTGAAAGTCGCGATTAATGACTTGACTTTTTCCAGGTACCTGACCATGTTGTCCTCCTTAGCCACATACCCACCTAGAATATGGTTCGCTACAAGCCGTGAGTCCACGTAGGCCTCAAGGTTGCGGACTCCCATTCTAGCGGCGATTTTTAAACCCGCAATTAATGCTTCATATTCCGCTTCGTTGTTGGTGGCCGTGAACTCAAAACGGAGGGCGTACGTGAATTCCATTCCTTCTGGATTTGTGAGGATGAGACCTACTCCGGTCCCGTCCGTGCACGAAGATCCGTCCGTGAATAACACCCATGGTTCTGTTGGGATCTCGTCTTGCTTGATGATTGGCCCTTCCTCATCCGGCTTCTCGATCAGGAAATATGCCAGGATCTGGCCTTTAACAGCCGTCCTTGGCCTGTAAGATATATTGTGCTCCCCCAATAGGATGCTCCATTTCTGTAGCCTCCCTGCCACATCTGGTCTAGAGATAACCTGCTTGATTGGCTGATCCGTAATGACTACAATCGGGTGCGCCTAGAAGTACCGGCGCAACCGCTTTGTAGCAAACACTAGTGCTAACACCAATTTTTCCATGGAGGAATAATTCAACTCCGGCCCTTGTAGTGTTCTACTTATAAAGTAGACCGGAGTTTGTACTGTATCTCTATCCGTCATAAGTACCGCGCTTATTGCGCCATGAGTAGCTGAGAGATACATAATGAGTTCCTCCTTTGGCCGGGGAGCTACTAGCATAGGGAGAGATGCAAGATGCTGTTTGAGTTGGCCGAAGGCTTCTTCGGCTTCCTTCGTCCACCGGAAGTCTCCCTTTCTAATGCACTTCTTGAGTGTCTTAAATAGGGGTAATGACTTCTCTGCGGATTTAGATAGGAACCTATTCAGTCCGGCTAACTTCCCATTTAAGGATTGCACCTCCTTCCGTGTCTGCGGGGACGGCAGTTGTATCACTGCATCCGTCTTCTCTGGGCAAGGTTTGATGCCGTTTGGATCAATCAAATATCCGAGGAACATCCCCTCAGTTGCTCCAAACGTACATTTCTTTGGATTTAACTTCATGTTAATCCTTCTCAGAGTGTCGAATGTCTCTTGGACATCTCGGAGGAGTGCCTCCTCCGTGTGACTTTTTATCACCAAGTCATCAACATAGACTTCCAAGTTGCGGCCTATCTGTGATTCAAAAGCTTTGTCCACCAACCGCTGATATGTAGCACCGGCGTTCTTCAGTCCAAACGGCATTTTCGTATAGCAATACACGCCCTGGCTCGTATGGAACGCTGTTTTTTCTGCATCCTCCTCCGCCATCTGGATTTGATGATACCCTTTATACGCGTCCAAAAAACATTTAAAAGGATACCCACATAGGGACTCCACCTCCCAGTCGATTTCCGGTAACGGGTAGCAGTCCTGTGGGCAGGCCTTGTTTAGATCCGTAAAATCCACACACATGCGCCAACTTCCATCATGCTTCTTGACCATGACCGGATTGGACAACCACTCGTGGTAGTATACCTCGCGCATGATGCCTGCATCCACTAGTTTCCGTACTTCCTCCAATATTACTTGGCTGCGCTCAGGCGCCTGGCCGCGCTTCTTTTGCTTGATGGGTTGGTACCCTTGGCGGACCTGGAGCTTATGCTCTGCTATCGCACGTGGTACACCTGTCATATGCTTTGGCTCCCATGCGAATATGTCTAGGTTTGCACTTAAAAGAGAGCACATGGCCCTTTTTCCGCTATCCGAGAGCGCCCCTCCTATGGATACCTCCTGTTCCGGATAGTCAGGGTGAATGGCCACCTTCCAATTGGGAGGTGGTGACCCATCTTTGGGCGGAACAGGTGGAGCCGGTGTTGTCACGGTGTGACACTCGGATGCCGGTACGATTGTGTTGTAAATGGTAACAATTCCCCCCTCCACGGGGAATTTGATCATCCCGTGCGCCGTAGAGGGTACCGCCCGTATAGCCAAAATGCCTGGTCTGCCTATGATTCCATTGTACGGAGAGTGTGAGCGTATCACCATGAAGTTCATCCACGCCGTAGTGGAATGTTCCTCATTCCCTATGGTCACAAGCAAACGTAATTGCCCTATCGGCCAGATAGTGTCTCCACTAAAGCCAGTAAGCGGCGACATGGCCGGTACTAATTGGCTTCTTATTTCTGGGCATAACTGCACGAAACAGTGTTCATATAGTACCTCTGCTGACGATCCTCCATCCACATACATGCGACGAACATTATGTGTTCCAATGCTTATCTCAATAGTGAGAGGCGCATCAATCACATCGCTTGCTGTGATGGGAGGGAATGAGATTTCCCTGCCGCGTGAAAATTTTTGGCCAACTTTCTGCCTAGTGCGGCGCTGTCTGGATTGGATCATGTATATGGTCGAAGGTTTGTCCTTTTGGGGATCCTTCTTATCATACTTCTTGTTGTTGTCTTTTCCATCCTTCCAATCCTTAACTAGGTGCTTGAGTTTGCCTGATTTGATCAGCGACTCAATATGCTTCTTGAGCTGGATACACTCCTCCGTGCCGTGGCCTTTGTCATTATGGAACTTGCAGAAGCGACTTCCTTGCCGACGTTCCGGGGGAGTGGTCATTGGGGGAGGCCATGGAAAGTTCGCCCCTTCAGTCAGCAAGATCTCCCGGTAGGACATCTTTAGGGGGTGAACTTATCGTCCGACCGTCCGCCTTTGCTTTGGCTCTTATAGTCTGAACCCTTGTTATTGTTCTGATTACCTTGACCGCCCGACTGTCTCCGGGACTGGTCATTTGACCGGTACCCATTTCCTCGGGATGGGTAGGCCGCGGCAACAGCTGTTTCTCCCTCTATGAAATTTCTGACCCTTTCCATGAGGTCATCATATCTCTCTGGACGCTTGTCATTGAGGCGCCTGATCAGTTCTCTGTCTGTTATGGCGTGCATGTAGTCAGAGATTTTCAGGAGCTCTGGCATGGTTCTTGTGCGTGTGCACTCATCATTGAAGCGCTCAGTGAAGGCTTCTGTGGACTCCCCCGGCCGTTGCTTGACAGTTGCCAATGAGACCGGATCCCTATTATACTTCTTCCTTTGAGTATAATTGTTCTCAAACGCAGTGCGTAGTTCCGTGAAACTATCAATGCTCCGTGGGGGGAGTGCCTCAAACCAGTCACGGGCGTTTCCAATCAAGGTCGAATTGAATATTTGGCACCATATGGGCATGGGCCATCGCTCAATTTTAGCCTGCGTATCAAATATTTTGAGGTGATCCACAGGATCACCGGACCCATCATAAATCTTGATACACGCCGGCATGCGACGTTTGGTGTCCTCAGAATAGTTCCGTATGCGGAGGGTGAACGGGTCTTCCCTGGGATCCGCCCATGGCCGGGTGAGCCTAGGGTCATCCCATGGTTCACACCATGGACGCGAGAGATCCTCTGCTTCCGCATCTCGATAGTAAGGGCCACCATAATACTCCTCATTGTTTGGTGGTGGAGGGGTGCGCCTAGGCTGGCAGCGCTTAGGCGGATGGTCATCTGAGTCCTCCCCAGACGGATCTGGGGACGGTGGTGGTGCCCTATCCTTTGAATAGGGACCACTTTTTTTAGACGAACCAGGAGCCTTTCTCCTAGTGTCCATTCTGTCCCACACACTCGGGCGGCGTGCGGTTCTGGCCAGCTCTCGATCTGGTCGTTCGGGTGAACCATCCGACTTTTCTCCCTCTCGTGATTGCACCAGTTCCTGCACGAGGCGATCCCCTATGCGTTCAAACACATTCCGGGGTTGAGGAATTTCCTCAAAGGTACCCTGTTCCTGAGGTCGAGCTCTCCTTTTTCTCTGAATTTGGGAGGAGGTGATTGGTCCGGTGTCACCAAAGTTGAGTCTGGACTGGAGGTTCCTCCCCAGATTCAACCTTGATGCGATCCCCGGGACGATCCTATCGAAGTTCTATGTGAGAACTCGAGTAAGATCCTCCTCGCTGAGTGGTAGGACCTCTACCTCTTCCTCTACCGATGGTCTGCGCGGCTCCTTGTTAGGAGGGTTGGGCGCACTCCCTGGGTCTGGATTGTCCAGGGTTGAGGTAGGTGGGGGCGTTGTGGAGATCGTGCTCGTTACCCCCAAGGGCTGGAAGCCGCTACGGTTGCCCGGTCCGCCTGTAAGGCGGCTAGGTGATTGGGTGGGGATGAGTATCCCTTCCCCTTGGGACTTCCGGTTTCCAGGATTCATATTCCTGGGATTGGCTTGCTGATGCCCCTTCGTCATTAGAATTTGAGATGAGGTTTTGTTCCAGCTTAGAGTTATGGGTCCCACGGATGGCGCCAACTTGTTGATGCAAAAGTTGGTTGATCTTTGCTAGACCCGAATTAGGCTTAATTCGGGTTGGCTGGGCTCCGGCTCCTGCACCAAGTGAATCGTTTGGTTGGGATCCTGCACACTAAACAGCACGCGTTAGGCTTACCGTGGGAATGTTTCCCACGATTAGACTCCGTCGTGAGAGTAAGTAATCGATTTAGGGTTTATGTGAGTTTAGAGTATGAATCGTAATACCTTTGTGGAACCCTTGAGGGTTCCTTTTATAGGCAGTGAAACCCTAATGGGCTTCCACCGATGCTTCGGCCCCAAGGAAGAGATAATCACCAGAATTAGAATGATTGTTATCTTCTAATCCTGGTAGTGAATATCCTCTCCCATTGGGATAAAGATATTCCTAGACAGAATATTATTCTGTCTAACCCTATGTCGGCCATGTCGGCCGCACCGGGCCGTGGGCCGCACACATGTGTGCGGTTACTGTTCATCCAAGCCCATAAGCCTGAATGACATTATTCCACCCATCTGTGATGGGCCGGATACGGGTAGTACCCATGGGCCGGGTTCATGACCCGGCTGGGGACTATACGTCATCAGGAGCGATAACTTTACTTCACGCAACCCATGAAACTTTCTTTTCTTCGACCCCACCATGCCCAAAAAAACTTCCTACGACTCTGCTCAAGTAGATTGATAACTCAAAAATTGGAGCCTTGAAAATAGAGAAATAATAGGTCGGCAGGTTATTCATAACCGCTTTGATTAGGGTCAAATGACCTCCGAAAGAGAGAGATTTCGCCTTCCATGTCGCCAACTTTAATTGGAGTTTATTGACTATATGATCCCAGCTTTTTTATGTTGGATAAAATTCCAGTTTATTGACCCATAATGTCGTGGATAAAATTCCAGTTTATTGAGTCAAAAGCTTTTTCGAAATCCACTTTGAAGATCATGAGTTCTTGATTCACTTTCTTAGTCCAAGAAATCATTTCGTTTATGATTAAAGGCCCATCTGTAATCTATCAATCTTTTAAAAATGAAGTATGTACATTGCTGATAATAGTACTCGACTGGTTCGAGTCTGTTAGCAAGCATCTTTGACATGACTTTATAGTAGCAACCTACGAGACTAATGAGACGGAATCTTGTGGAAGGAGCGGGTTAGGGATTTTTGGAATTAAGGAGATGAAAGATGAATTACATCCCCTTGCAATTAATTTTTTGGACTCAAATAATTTGATCGCTTTTATAAATTCGTCACTGATCAAATTCTAAAAATGCTTAAAAACTTGAAAGTGAATCTGTTCGGTCCAGGCGCCTTGTCTTCTCCACAGCTCCATACCGCATTCTTATTTTCATCAAATCCAAACGGTCTTTCAAGAAAACCATTTTGAAGGTCCGAGATCGTCTTGAACTTGTTGCTATGAAAACAAGGTCTACGAGGGGTATTCTCTGTGAATCTATCAGAATACACTTGAATAAAGTGCTCTTTAATGTTACACAGATCACTCTCCCACACGCCGTTAACCATGATCCCATGAACCAACTGACGACGATTTTTGCCCTTGATTGTTGAGGGAAAAACGCGGTGTTCTCGTCCCCTTCTAAATCCTACTGACACCGAGATTTTTGTGGCAAGTCTTGTTAGAAATATGGGTGGATCAAATAATCTGAGAGTCGTGTCAAACACTTTCAGATCAAAGTATTTCGATGGTTCTATCGAAATCTCCAATCGGATAAAACTCAGATTCGAACTGTTTATGTGTTTTTGTTGTTATGATCCAGAACCAGAAAACCAGAAAGGTTATATGACCAATTAACTGTCATACGGTTGTAACTGCAAAAGCAGTTATATTAACCATAAACCGACAGTGTAAATAACGGGCTGAAAAATGTCCGAATACCCGGGAATTTTTTTTTCTAGTGCGTTTTTAACATAGCACTTTATACCAAATAAAATTTTTCCAAGCTGAGAGCCGCCCCTTGGACCCTGCCAAAGGGCGCTGCCCCCGGACCCCCGTCATACGGGGGCTTCGCCCCCGTATGATAACCGTAATAATGTCATACAAGTGTGCACTCCGCACAACCCCGACTTGATGAACGTTTATCACGATTACACATTGGTCAACAAAGTAAATCCATTACACTTAAATCATTATTGGTAACACAAAATCACCAACAAGTCTTTTATGGTTTTTGATTCCAACTCAAACAAACGTTAGGAAATCTCACACCTTAGATTGCAATCCCACTCCGACAAGACAATAGTTTCCACTTTGCTTTGTTAAAAGAGCACACCCCAAAACTGATTTATGCCTCAAATTTTTACTCCATGGTTTTAAAATTGCCTTTAATGCTTTCACCTTTATGTACAGATTAACATCAGGACGGTCACAACCTGGTTCACAAGCCCAAGAAGATTGAACTAACAGGTTTATTGAGTCCTCGTTTAGCTAGGAATTAAAAGATTTGAAAGGGACTGGTCCGAAATCCGTAGAGTTCGACTCCATGAGAATTGGGCAGTGATCAGAAAAATTACGAGGAAGAGTGGTACAATGAATTGATGGCCAAGTTTGGAGAACCTCAGACGAGATTAAAAACATGGCTAGTTTGCTTAGTTTTGTCCTTTTCTTATTAATCCTTGTGAAGTTTCTAGCGCCCGTAACAACTTCTTGTAAATCAACATTATGTACGAAATTTTTTAAAGATCGAGTTGTGTTTGGATCAAACTCGGTGCCTTTCCTTTTAGATTCATCCCTAACAACGTTAAAGTTGACGAAACAAATCCAGAAGCCCAATTTGGTGTTTTTAAGATGAAGAAGATCCACCCACAACTTAGACTTCTCATGACCATTTTGAGACGCAGAAACGTTGACCATGATAAAGTCACCAAGTACACCCCTCCAATTACCAATAACAGGTGTGAAACCATTTTTTTAAGACAACTTCTTTTTTTAAAAATGAATTTTTATCCCACGCACTAAGCATTCCCCTCGACTTTCTGTTCTAAGGGTTGAAAGCAAAATCAAAATCATCCGTTCCCCGAAATGAACTTATTAAAAGAGAATCAATCACCTGTTTTTTTGTTTCTTGGATCCTTAGAAAATCTAGCTTGAGCTTTCGAGATAATTCTCTTAACCACGATCTTTTACAACTTCACCCCATACAACAAATATTAAGAGACATAACTTTCATTGAGAAATTAAAGGTGTCACAAGGTCCTCTACGATGAATCTGTAAAAATAAGTAATACCACAACGATATTGCACTCAACCAACCACCCCACGTGCTTTTATTTACTCAAGGTTCAAAGAGGATAGTACCCAAACGGGTGTTATCTACATACAAGAGAAAAGATTGTCCCCAAATGGATGCAATCTGAAAATACAATGATGAATATAACCTAAGAACTAAACGAATCCAAGATCTAACGATTACATATTTTAGTCAGAGAAAGAGGTGAAGAAAGAGAGAGAGCGAGAGAGAGAGAGAGAGAGAGAGAGAGAGAGAGAGAGAGAGAGAGAGAGAGATAGAGAGAGAGAGAGAGAGAGAGAGAGAGAGAGAGAGAGAGAGAGAGAGAGAGAGAGAGAATGGCTGAGTCCCAAACTCATAAACCTAAAATAAGATAACACATTGAACAAACAAGTTAAAAGCTTGAGAAGTTACAAGAGTAACCCTTCAAGAATGAAAAAAGGTTGCATAATAGGCTAATATTCAACACCCTCCTCAAGCTTTTTCTGCAAATGGGTTACTCATGTGTAGCAGGTATAACCGTTTGTTATGTTGATAAGAACCCAAACCTTTTGTCAAAATGTCAGCAATTTGATTTTCAGAGTCAATCTTAACAGTTTTAACCAAACATGAAGCAACTTTTTCTCTAATGAGATGCACATCAAGATCAAAGTGTTTCATTTTCTCATGCATAATAGGATTCACTACAATCTATATAGCAAAGGTATTATCACATAAAAGAGAAACAAGAATAACATTTTCAACATTCAGATCTTTGAGAACTTTCACAAGCCACATTATTTCACAAGTGACAGAAGCCATAGATCTATATTCTGCTTCAGCATAAGATCTAGACAAGGTGTTCTGCTTTTTACTTTTCCAAGAAACAAGATTGCCACACACAAAAACACAATAACCAGTAACAAATCTCCTAATGAGCTTGCACTTAGCCCAATCAGAATCAGCGTAAGCTTTCACAAGGTTAGTGTTGGTCTTAGTAAAGGCAAGACCAGCACCAGGGGCACATTTTAGATACTTAAGCACTCTAAGTGCAACCTCAAGATGAGATTGTAAGGGAGCATGCATATGCTGACTCAAAAAATGCATAGAGTAAGAGATATTATGCCTAGTGTTGCACAAGTAAATCAGTTTCCCAACAAGCTTTTGATAAGCAGTAATGTTTTTAAGGTATTTGTCATCAAAAGTTTCTTTAATGATTTAAGATTGAATTTTTAGGCATAGGGGTAGCAACAGGTTTGCAAGCAAGAAGCCCATATTCATGTAGCAACTCAATGCAATACTTTCTTTGATTATAAACCATTTTGAATACTCAAAACTTCAATACCAAGAAAATATTTTAATTCACTAAGGTCTTTAAATTTAAACCTATCATTAAGTAAGGCTTTGACCTTAGAAATCTCACAAAAACTGTTACCAGTTAAGACAATATCATCAACATACACAAGTAGGGCAAGAAAAACATTGTCCTTACTTTTAACAAACAAAGAGTAGTCATTTTGACTTTGACTAAAACATGCTTCACACAAAACTTCAACAAGTTTTTTGTTCCACTGCCTAGGAGCTTGTTTCAAACCATAAAGAGATTTAATTAACTTACAAACTCTTTTCTCATTTTTGTCAAAGAAACCTAGAGGATGTATTATGTAAACATCTTCATCAAGTTCACCAAACAAAAAATCATTTTTAACATCTAATTGAAATAAACTCCAAGCATTCTGAACAGCCAAGTTAATGAGGCATCTAACAGTACCCATTCTAACAGTAGGGCTAAAAATTTCATCATGGTCAATACCCTCTTTCTGACCATAACCCTTGGCAACAAGCCTAGCCTTGTCTCTCTCAATCTCACAATCATATTTGTATTTGATTTTATAAACCCATTTACTAGCTATAGCTTTTCTATGAGGAAGCAGATTAGTAAGAGTCCAAGTACCATTGAGATATAAGGCTTCCATTTCATTGTTCATGGCCTGAACCTAGTTTTTATCTTTAACAGCTTCACTAAAGCAACTAGGTTCATAAGTTTTGTTCAAGTTGGAAATGAAACAAGCATTGTTATCAGATAACCTAGCAAGATTAGCAAATTTGTTCAGGCCATATTTAACTTTGTTATCAAGAGCATACTCATTAAGATTGGCTGGCAATTTGGTGGTTCTATTAGATCTCCTGGCAGAGGGTTCAGTACCCTCATCCTCTGTTCTATGACTGACATCAAAAAAAGGAACCTTGTTTTGAGGAAAGATGTTGCCCTTAGAACTGGAAGTTTCACCCATTGATGAAGTAGTATGAATACATTCAGAAGGCTGCTCTACTACAGTATCAACTGAATGTTCCATAGTTACCTCCCCTGCTTCATCAGGTGATCCCTTTCCATCATCATAAGGACTTAGGTCAGTTGGAGTGTTAGACTCACAAAAGTTAAAGAAATTTTGATTATTGAGATTACTTTTATCAAAAACAAGAAGAGATTGATGTACAATTTTCATCTTATAAGGAAAAATAGTTACATAAAATTTAACATCTCTAGAAAAAAATAACTCCTATTATTCAAACTTAATAGCTTATAAGCTTTCTTGGAAGAAGAATAACCTACCAAAACACATTTTTCAGACATGGAAAACATCTTATCATTATTGTTTAAAATAGTTGAAAAATAAAGACACCCAAATGACCTTAAGTGGGAAAGGGAAGGTTCTCTATTATAAAGCATACAAAAAGGTGATTTGCTATTTTACCGGGGTCTTAGTCCCTTTTACCCAAAAAGGTGATTTTCCAGCAAGAACAGGAGATGGGAGCCTGTTAATTAAATACGCAGCAGTAAGCACACAATCAGACCAAAAACAAAGAGGTATACCTCCCTGAAACAACAAACTCCTGGCCACATTAAGTAAGTGCCTATGCTTTTTCTCAGCAATCTCATTTTGCTGAGGAGTATAAGCACAAGTGGTTTGATGTATAACACCCTTTTATTTAAAAAACACATTCATTCTTTGATTAAGAAACTCAGTTCCATTATCAGACCTTATGACTTTAACTCTTTTAAGAAACTGATTTAGGATAAGGTTAACAAACTCAACCACATAATTATACACTTCATCTTTAGTTTTGAGTAAGTAAATCCACACAGCTCTACTATAGTCATCTACAATGGTCAGAAAGTATCTGAATCCTTCCCTTGTGGTGACCTTATATGGACCCCACAAGTCTAAGTGAATAAGATCACCTAGACCTATGGAAATATGATCACTCAAAGGGAAAGGCTCACTGGTCTATTTAGAAGAGTGACATACATCACAAGGGTCATTATGGTCAGGTTTAGCAATTTTCAAAGAAGATTTTAAGACATTTAGAACTTGGTTAGATGGATGACCGAGTTTATTATGCCAAACACTCTTAGAGACATGACAACACATAATAGAATAGTTGCTCTTAAGATTAGGAGCCTTACACTCAGTGTCAAACAAATACAAACCACCACATTCTCTACTAGTCCCCAGAATGTTCTCTTTTTTCAAATCCTGTATTACACAATGATACACATTAAACCCAACATGTAACTTACTGTCCTTAATCATTTTGTTAACATATAATAGGCTAAAAGTGTATTCTGGTATAACCAACCCATCAAATAATACAACATTACTGGTTAACCTTAGATTGCCAACACTTCTACTTTTAGCAACAGTCCCATTAGGGTGTCCAACATTTATATTTAATCATAAATGTCAACCACATCAGTCATGTTTTTAGTTATAGAAGTACTGTGTTGATTTGCTCCAGAATCAATAATCCAACCAAAATGGAAAACAGAGTCCCCAACTCTGACATTAGCATTAAAATACTTGTAAAAATGATTGTTAAAAAATACATTGGCATTATAGAATGTGTAACTAATACCTGCCATGTTAGATTGAACACCAGAACTACTAGAACCACTAGAAGAACCCTTTTCACCAATTAAACTTATAAGGTTAGCAATTTGATCATTAGAGAAAGGTGTAAAAGAACTAGCATTTTGTACATCAACATTGTTACTAGAAAAATTCTTTTTATTTCCTTTGTTATTAGAAACATTCTTGTTTTTAAAGTTCCTTTTGTAGCCATTGGGATATCTAATCAGCTCAAAACATCTATCTATGGTATGACCCTTCATACCATAGTTCTCACATTTTAAGGAATCATACTGAAACTTGTTGTAAGAGTTATTTCTATTATAGGAGGCATTGCTACCAAAACTGTTATTGTTTCTATTAGTGTTATTCCCATAACTAGATTTATTGGTAGTATTACCATAACTAGAGTTATTGTTACTAGAATTTAAATTTCTATAAGGAATAGCACCTCTAGTATCAACAATCTTAGCAACAAAGGAACTAACCTGTGGTTTAGGAACCATAGAAACAGTGCCCAAACCTCTATGAAACTCCTCACGACAAACAATCACAAAAGCATCTTTAACATCAGGCAAATCAGTTTGAGTAAGCACAGTACTTCTAATTGGTTGATAAATTTCATCTAAGCCCATAAAATTTCATAAGTTTCATCAACTGATTATGTTTACCTAACTCAGATTTAGCCAATCAAGTACAAGGATTCAGCTTAGTCAACATATCAAATTCCCACCACAAAGAATAAAGTTTATGATAGTACTCAGAGATAGACAAGCGATTTTGTTTAAAGTTGTTAATCTTTTACACCAAATTGAACAAAACAGTATCATAAGTCTTTTTTAGTTCATTCCACACCTCTGCAACATTATCATCATAAACAAGACTAAGATAAAGGTCCTCAGATATACTATTCAGAAGCCAAGATAACACAACAACATTACATCTATCCCACTGACTAGTAAGAGGTTCACTAGATTCATAAGTGACTCTCAAACAAGTACCATAAAAAAACTCATTTTATTCCATGCAAAGCAATTTTCATGGCATTAAACCAAACCCTGTAATTCTCACAACCAGACAGTTTAAAGCTAATCAAACAACCACTATTACTATCATTAGTTTGCAAATGTAGAGGATTACTAGCATCAAGACCATTAATCACATTACTACCACCACTACCATTAGTAACTTCAGGAGCCATAGTCACATACAAAAAGTTAAATTAACAAAAAATAAGGATAACATATAATAAAAAAAACCTAATTGTTCAATCAAGAACTATAGTTCTAGATCTTGTACCACTTAGTTCTCAGGATTTTAGACCACTTATAGTGGTAGGTCAAGAGCAAGTACAAGACGGAGAACAAACGATTAATAAAAAACAAAGAGATAAGGGTGTGAGAGGTGTTACACAACCAACAACACCAAGAAACCAGCGGAAGAGAACATAAGAGTTACTCTAGATTCAAGTCTAGAGGTAACCCTAACCAAGAAACCAAACAAGACAGCTAATAATCACCAACCCAACTCCAATCGAACACCTGAAACACAAAAACACCAGAAAATACTTGGATAGAAAAACCCCCAATTAGAAAAAATTAGGGTTTTAAAATAAACTTTAGAGAATAAAAAATCAATGATTCCCAACAAAAGACCTTTATAAACAAAGATCCTTTACTAAATATATAGTATAAACCAAAAAGATTTAAAACCCCCAAAAAAGTTTTTTCAGTAAATTTTTGAAACTAGAGATCCAAGCCGGAGCTCTGATACCATGTAAAAATAAGTAACACCATAACTATATTGCACTCAACCAACCACCCCACATGCTTATTTACTCAAGGTTCAACCAGGATAGTCCCCAAACGGGTGCTATCTACATACAAGAGAAAAGATTATCCCCAAATAGATACAGTCTGAAAATACAATGATCAATACAACCTAAGAACTAAACGAATCCAAGATCCAACGATTACATATTTTAGTTAGAGAAAGAGGTGAAGAGAGAGAGAGAGAGAGAGAGAGAGAGAGAGAGAGAGATAACGGTTGAGTCCCGAACTCATAACCTTAAAATGAGATAATAGTAGATTATATACTTCAGTAAGTTTGAAGGGTTGACACCTTTAGTACCTGAAGAATAACACATTGAGCAAACAAGTTAAAAGCTTGAGAAGTTACAAGAGTAACCCTTCAAATATGTAAAAGGTTGCATAATAGGCTAATATTCAACACCCCCCTCAAGCTTTTTCTACAAATGGGTTACTCATGTGCAGCAGGTATAACCGTTTGTTATGTTGATAAGAACCCAAACCTTTTGTCAAAATTTCAGTAATTTGATTTTCAGAGTCAATCTTAACAGTTTTAATCAAACATGAAGCAACTTTTTCTCTAATGAGATGCACATCAAGATCAAAGTGTTTGGTTTCTCATGCATAACAGGATTCGCTGCAATCTGTATAGCAGAGATATTATCACAGAAAAGAGAAAGAAGAATAACATTTTCAACACTCAGATCTTTGAGAAATTTCACAAGCCACATTATTTCACAAGTGAGACAGAAGCCATAGATCTATATTCTGCTTCAGCAGAATATCTAGACAAGGTGTTCTGCTTTTTATTTTTCCAAGAAACAAGATTGCCACACACAAAAACATAATAACCAGTGACAGATCTCCTAATGAGCTTGCACTTAGCCCAATCAGAATCAGCATAGGCTTTCACAAGTTTTTGATATGGATACGTGCATTATTCATGTCAAAACCAATTGAGTTGCCCACTTTAAAGTTTCTTCAACCTCTGCCGAAACAATAGTAGTCTCCATTGAAGCCGCCATTTGAGAACCTCTCTTCTTCGAAATTTTAATTTTGCACCTCCTCAAATTGGATTCGGAGTCTGAGACACCTTGTGATCTTGTAACAACAAAACCCTTATTATTATCTTTCCTTTTAAGAATTTTAGCTTTTGAATGGAAAACATCTTTTAGTTTGATGGATCGAAATGGGCGAGTGGATATAGATTTTCGTTTATGAGAAGCCAGTTTTCCTTTTTGTTTTTTTATAAAAACAAGAGTTTCATTGTTAGTAAAAGAGAATCGATTAAGTTAATTCGGTGATCAAACAAATGACCCGGTGATTTGATCAGATTAATCAGGTCGAACCCGTAACTCGATAACTCGATCGGGGTGACTCATTGATCGATCTTATGACCTGGTCACTCAATCAGGATGACCTGATGATCGACATCGTAACCCGATAACTATAACAATTGTTTATAGTTTTTAAATATGCATTTAAATTTTAACATTAGATATTCGACTTTTTTTATATAATTATAGAAAATTTAATAATTCCACAATCACGTGCTCACATGCACTCATTATATATTAAACTATGTAGAAATGAGATGAAGTGATGTATATTGTAGATATGAGAGGAAGTAAAAAAGAAAAAGTATAATGTCCTCAAGTTGATGACCGTTTTATACTTCTACATCACCCATCTTACGCTAACATGACTTCATAGAGATGTGATTTTTTTATCTAATATATATATATATATATATATATATATATATATATATATATATATATATATATATATATATATATATATATATATATATATATATATATATAATTCCACAAAAGAAGGAGAATTTTAAGGGGAGATGCATCTGATTTTATAGGTGCATCTGAAATGTGTGGTTGTGGTTTCTTCTCATTCTTCTCATTTTACTTAATCTTCTTATTTGATCCTAACTATATATATATATATATATATATATATATATATATATATATATATATATATATATATATATATATATATATATATATATATATATATATATATATATATATATATATATATATATATATATATATATATATATATATATATATATATATATATATATATATATATATATATATATATATATATATATATATAGAAAAATAAACAAGTGTTTTTTTTTCTTTTTTTATTTATTTTTACTATTTATTTATTTTTTTTATTTTTTTTATTTTTTCTTTATCATTTTTTTAATACAATTTCTTTTCTTTTCTCAAATTTAAATTCAAAGATACATTTTTACTATAAAAGTATTATTTTTCTTTTATTGATACACAACTTTTTACATTGACGAACAACGTTTTCGAATAAACAACTATCTTTATTTATGAACATTGATAAAAATTTGTTAAATAACTAATGAGCATTTTTTCTTTATCTTTTACATAACTGATTAATAACGTGATTTTTTTTCCAGAAATTGATGAATATCATAAGAAATAATCTTGAATGTTTTTTTACACAAGTGGCGAAACATGATTTTTCCGAAATTTGTTGAACATTAATTTTTATTGATGAATAATGTTTTGGTTTGTGCATTTCTAAAGTCACAACTGATAAATATTTGTTTTTTAACCGATGAAAATATCTAGATGAACATTCAATATTTTTTTCTTCTAAAAATTGATGATCAGCGTGAGATTTTCCAAAAACTAATGAACATTATCATTAATATTTGATAAACTGATGAACATTATCAAAAAATTATTGGATGAACATTTTATTATTTTTTAATTGATGAACAACGCGAACATTATAAAAAATAACCAATGAACTGAAGAACACTATCAACAATAACGGATGAACTTATGAACATTCGTTATTTAACTGATGAACATTTTTTATATTTAGACAACTGATGAAATACGTGATTTTTTGGAGAAAAATATGAACATTACAAAAAAACTAATGAATTAGTGAACATTCATTATCTATCATTCTTTTTATTAACGAACGACGATTTTTATTCATGAACTTATTTTTTATTGACGAACAATGATTTTTATTGATAAACCACTCATTTCAATTAATGAACAATTTTTTTTATTATTGAACGACGGTTCTTATTGGTGAACAATTATTTTAATGAAAGACAACGTTAATGACGAACAACTCGTTTCATTGATAGACAACATTTTGATAACAAACTTTTTTTATTGATTGAACAACATTTCTTATTCATAAAAAACTTTTAATACTACGTATATACTATACGATGTTCTCATTTCCGCGCGTTACAGCTTCATACTCATTTCGAGTTTGTTAGGTTGTTCTTCTTGCTAGTTTCCAACTCGACATCAAGTATATCGTCACTAACATCATTATCGCCACTAGCTTGAAGGAATATGTACACGTAAATAATATATGTCCGGAAGTCGTCCCGAGCCTAAGGAGACGCACGCGTTAATACGTAAACAATTATACATTAATATATTATTTGTAATATATTAATTAATGATAAGCTATTGCGAATGTTAATTAATTAGTTACTTAACGAGATTTTACAAGTGTAGTTAAATATTAACTATATGTACTCGTATGTAAAACAAAAGTCGAAAATCCATCTTTGTTTAGACTTTGGTTTTCTAATTGGTTTAAGATTGAGAAACTTCTTTCCAAAGTTATCTAAAACATATATATAATGAATTATTATTCATTATTCCTGCCTTGGCTTTTAGATAACGAAAACCATACTAACGAGGCTTTGCTTGGTTTTGTTTTATCATGCGATTAACTTTTATTCCATAGAAGTTTTCCTTTGTCTTTACTTGTTTAAAGTAATCAAGTAATTCTTAGCTTTATCGCTACAAGTACTAGCATACTTAATTGTTTGCGATAACGTATTGTGTGCGTATTCTTAGAGAGATCATTGTTTGATCTTTGGGTTATCGTTTATATTGGTGGTTCGATAAAGGTGTTTAATCCATCGCTAAAAGGTACGCGTTTCTTTATCGTTTATGTTAATTACTTGTCTATACGTGATCTTATATTCCGCTGCGTACTCGTGATTATTAATGTGTTAATATAGTAAAAGGTTTTTATAAATTCCAACAGTGGCATCACGAGCCGTTCGTATAGCTTTTAATTACATTAAAAATAACGAAAGAGGTAAAATTGTGTAAATTTACTATGATGGCGTTTGAATTATTTTATTTGATGATTAGGTTTTTATAAACCCTAATTAGGGTTAATAAAATTAATTGGACAAACCCTAAGTTGTATGCAATTTTTGTTGATAAATATATTGTTAATCGTTAAATAGTCGTTATTTATCACGTTGTTAATTGTTAAAATTATGGTTTGATCCATGGGAATCATGCAAGTTTACCATGGATCATGTGTTCTTAATTAATTGATTTAATTGAAGTCATGATAGGTGTGGTATGCATGAAGTATGTGATTAATTGTTAATTGGGTATATGTTTTAGGTTAATGTTTATTTGTTTTGCTTTTGATTATAATTGTTATATATCATGGTTCAAGCAAAGGGTTTTTCGGAAAAATAAAAATAAACCGGACTAAAACGATATGAAATTTGATTTATTATAATCTTGTTCTTGCACGATCATATGTGGCAACAAATGAGTCGCCCTTACATGGTTTTAAATCTAACTCACGCCGTGATTAGCAAGAATCAAGTTTATAATTTGTTTTCTATTTTAAATTAGTAAAATTTTATTAATGACGTAATTTGCAAAAGTACTATCTAGTTGCAAGGCTAAGGTTCGGGAAGACTCATCAAGACCTCGGTCTTGTAGATACCATTGCCCTATAATACCTGACTACTTGTAGTTTCCTTATCTTGCATACTATTTAGGAAGCCGCGAATGGTCTAGGGTTTGAATGATTTTAATCATTCTTTAATCTTTTCCCGTGATAAAATTAAACTTCTTTAAATAGAATACATGTTGAATCGTCAATTTTTATGATATCACTATTTATACAATTGAATTGTGAGTTAAACAAGTGATGTATATAATTAATGAATTGAGTAAATTTGTTAAATTATCATGGTACAAAGATGTTGCATGCTTCTTTGTACATGTTTTGAAATTGTCAAAATTTATACCCTTTGAAATAAGTTTATTTGCCATCCAACTCGTAAAAGCACTTGCACTTGCTCTTTCACCATACGTGAGACTGTGGTGATTTTGTAACCCAAGGTGATATAATACACTCGATTGTGAGACGTCGGTGCTATATAATCACGGTTTTTGGTTGGACAACTTAAGCAAGTTAAGATAGGTGAGACCTTAACTCGTGGCAATAGATGGGATAAACATGCTCGCTTTTTCACTTTTGAGTTGTCACAAGTGATATATATAAAGTTGAGTCCCATAATTCTAGAAGTTGTATTAGATGCAATTATTGAACGTCAATTACCCCTTGAATATCATCATCACTAGCAGATCAACTGATGCGGTGGCGGTATGTCTTGCTGGATTCTAGCTTTTAGAAAATTAATTGTTTATTTATAAACATGGGTATTTAATTTTCTATAAAGATACTATTATCGAAAATACTAAAATTGAATTTTGTGATTCTTTTAAATGTATTATTGCAACAAAGTTCCATAAACTAATGCTTGTTTGACAAACAAAGTCTCATTTTCTTGTAAGAAAGAAAGAGACATATACCTATCCTTTTTCGATGCAAGGAAAAGCTATTAATAGGTATGATTGGATTAATGTAATTATCAATCTTTAAGTGAACTTAAATGGTTAAGTAGATTTGCACAACTTATTGTTTCAAGTAGATCTCATTAATCTTTTTGAGTTTTTGAGCATCTTTCTAACTAATAAGTCTCTTAGCAATCTCTAGGCAAGCAATACTTCTTTTGTTCTTTACGTGTCGATCCCCTTAAGGCTATAATCGATAGAACAAAATAAGTGTTTTGTTTGTTTATTGTGATTATAATAACTAGCTTTATTTATCCTAGTTATTATGTTTTTAACCCAACGTAGGCACTAAATACCCTTATTGAATGGTAGGCCTTATATGGAGGAAATTGCATGCCAGTTTTTAAGTTAATGAAAGCATGATAGATTGTCTCTCATCTACATGGTAGAAATTCATACACTCTTTATAATACATAAGTAATTGTTACTTATGGGTATTTAAAGCGAGTAGGGAAGTAAATAAATCGCTATCTGCTATTTACTGGTGAAGTAACATTTGTAATGTTGTCAAATCCAGTGGGAGCGTTGCGAAATACATTAATGTAATGTTGTATAATTCAGTGGGAGCTACAAGCTTGTTTACCTTCGTAGTAATCCATATTATTTCTAGTATGACTTGAAATAATAACTTACTTTCAGAATACGAAGAACCGTAGTTTTAAGGATAAATGCATCCTATTTTATATGATTATCACTCTTGAAGTATTTTTCATATAATAATTATGCATAATTTCTTATAAAACTATATGGTTGACATTCTACTAGTTATTCAAATATACATGACATTATCATATTGTGCTAAACTATTGTGTTTCGTGGTTGTTTATATTCGTACGTGATGTTGTGCCGTGCACAAGTGGGAGAAATCTTTATTGTGTGCAAGGTACAACACATAAGAATATGACAAATGGTTTCTTGACAACGAGATAAGAATCTAATATTCTATTAAGCCTTATACATTTAATTGTCAATGTATGTTGTCTTGTTTAGAAAATGTCAAGATACAACACATAACAATATGACAAATGGTTTCTTGACCGCGAGATAAGAATCTAACATTCTATTAAGGCTTATACATTTAATTGTTAATGTATGTTGTCTTGTTTAGAATATGTCAAGATATGACTAACAAGCTACTTCAACTAATTTGTTTATATTTATTGGAATATTTCTTTGAATGCACAATAATATAAATGAAGTAAGCAATTAACTTGAAATAACTATTGAAGTTGTTCATAGTTACTTTATGAATGTTTATGTCTCTTGTAAAGCATAAGCATATAGTCTTTAATTGTTAAAAGACTTATAAACATAAAGTAAATAGTTTACTTGTTATATCTTCTTGTTCATGAACACGAAGTCTTTGAATTATTCAAAGGATAAACAATGTATATATAGTTATTGAACTATTTAAAGATGTATACATTAGAGCATGCACTAGGTTTTATATATTATATAATTTCAATTTTGTTTTGACACAATTGATAAGTATTTAACCTAAGGAGTCTTAAGTTA
Organism: Glebionis coronaria; assembly: GCA_025667525.1. Lineage (NCBI taxonomy): Eukaryota > Viridiplantae > Streptophyta > Magnoliopsida > Asterales > Asteraceae > Glebionis > Glebionis coronaria. The sequence continues at coordinate 124,048 of JANFOE010000126.1, read as the reverse complement.
TTTAGGAATTGTGATATTTGTCTCACAATTTCAAATACTCATAGAATGTCTTGAGTGATAAATCAAATTCTTTAGAATTATTTGATGTTGATAACTTGAAATACTTTACCTCCGTAAGTTGTCAAGGTTTGGAAATTGAGTATACAAAGTATATACTTAAATATTACTCTGACCTAGAAGGAAACTAAGACACCATCAAACTATGGAATGTGATGAATCACATTGAGTCTTTTAAATTGAAGTTTTGAATTTTTCAAGAACTATCAAGCTATTGTCCCAAAAGATAACAATTTGTTATTGCCCTACATGCTAAGTATTTGAAGAATAGTCTATGATTACTAAAAGCAAGTGGGAGGACTCGTAGATCTTTAAGAGATAAATAACAAAATACGTAACCTTCTAAATATACTAGCAAATGTCATAATGATGGTGAACATTAAGTGTTGAACATCGTGATGATAGAACTCACATTCATAGATCCGCAAGGATGTCTTTAGTACTTGAATGATATATTGATATGTCAATACTATATGTTAGAGGATCATGGTGACCCTACTAATCATATAGATGTATTATTGAATCTTGAATGTCATTATTGAATAAAACTATGAATGAGTAGATGCAAGTCCATAGAAGATAATCAATTTTTTGAAACTTGATTAATCTTTAACCAATCGGTTAGACCGTGAGGTGAATATAAGTTTCTTTAGTGAAAGAATCATATGGACAATATTGTACACATGATTAATGCACAATATGTGATAGAAAAGTTCTACATGCATTAATAAAGATGATTTGTTGTCATGATAGTTTTATAATGATAAATATGACAATGTAATATTTAAACACTTTTGTATGGTTACACTAGCGAGGACGGTTTTGATCAAAGTGTTTATAAATTACAATAATCTTTATGTAGTGTACATAATGCAGGAATACATGTATGGATTAATACATGCATCTAAGGAATATATCTCAAGTCTAATTATTAAATCAATGTTTTTATTTTTAATTAGATTTAAGATAACTTGTGAGTACATCTAAAAGCTAGTGGGAGTATTATGTTTATTTCTTAAATCACATATGATGTATGACATATGGAAAGCAATATTCCATGTAAGCTAGATGTTAAACCTTAGCTTGGAATAAGGTTTCATATGAAAGAGTTTAGAATTAAACGTATGACCTTGATATGCATGTTTATTGTAATAAACATTTGTGGTTAATGAAATCCAACACAACATGAAATATCATTTAGAAAGTCTCAATGAATATATCTCATTTGATCAGAGTTGACATAAGATGAAAACTTAAGGGATTCATCATGTAAATCATATTGTGTGTATGGATAGTTGTAAAACTTGTATAAGTACAAGAAGATTTGACAACAACGATTGCTTAAAGTGAAATCATTTAGATGATTAGTACAAATGTTATGATAAGATTTGTTTGGGATAGAATGATTATTACTAACTTGAATTGTTCCAAGTAATGAATATTCTATATGATAATAAGATGTAATTATCATTGTCAACAAACTTAGAGTTTAGAAAGACACCAAATATTATCATAGTAATAAATTATAGTTTATGGATTATAATATATCATAGTGATGTTTCTAGACATGGATGATAGATTGATTGAGATAACACTCAATACTAATCATGGTACGATTCCATCTTTGATGATGACCATGTGGATTAGTTATGTTCAATTGAGCGTAATGTTGCAATACATATTAAAAGAATAAAGAATACTTTATAGTTTAAGAAGCTATTAAAGAAGATTGTTTTCAATAAGGTGTTTTGTTGGACTCACACACCTTATAGGATGTACAACAACAATACTCCCATTTTGTTGTGTTCATATGTAGAAATATACATAATAACAATCATTAAATATGTTTAGAGATTTTCACAATTGTGAATTTGAAATAAGTATTCTCAAAATTCCAAAGATCAAACCTAGTAGATTTTTATGAAATATATGCCTTGACAACAAGTATGATTGTCATATCTTGAGGCATGATTTTTCAACTAAGGTTCTCATGCATTGATCTTTTAGTATTTGGATAAAGGATATTGTTAAACAATATTTATTTTGTGAATTGAAGTATTGGATATATTCGTTTTCTTTAATATTTATTGGTCCTATTTTTGCATGTTTAAATCCTTGAATAATATGTTATTCTAAATTGTCTTTGTCGATTGATTATATGGGAATATAATTGAATTAAGACATATATGAGAGATGGTAATATTCGTAGAATATGTAAGAATGGTTCACCAACTCATACGATATCCAAATGTTGTATATCGGACATCTCCTACTAACAAGTCAATCACTTTATGGATCGCTGTCTTTAAGTGAAACTTGTAAATGATTTACATTACTAAATCCTTTGACTTGAGATGCAAGCAGGTCTTATATATGTGGATGGTACTTTTTGCTATAGTTCTAACGCTATCCTGAATAAGGTAGTAATAAAGACTATAATCATTTGTATCTTGAAACATGTAAGAGGCACGTGTAGTCAAGATAGAATTTGTTCATTCAACTAGGATTGAAGAATAATGCTACTGGGCCCCTCGTTAATTAATTAGATGTTTGTATGGCCATACCCAATGATAATCTAGATTTGTCTCGATTAGAGTGGTAATCTAAATTAATTATGTAATGCGAGAAACAGAATAGTTAAAATGGAATGACTTTGATCTATATCCATTATTAACATGACATTTGAGAAACAAAGGGATTGTAAATGTTTTAAGTCATTTAAATGTACTTTATGGAAAACTACACTCGAGAGTTTCCGGGAGCATTGGCGTGTTGCTAGACGCTAACCAATGTTATTATATTATATTATTGTACATGTCCAAGTGGGAGCTGAAGGAATATGTACACGTAAATAATATATGTCCGGAAGTCGTCCCGAGCCTAAGGAGACGCACGCGTTAATACGTAAACAATTATACATTAATATATTATTTGTAATATATTAATTAATGATAAGCTATTGCGAATGTTAATTAATTAGTTACTTAACGAGATTTTACAAGTGTAGTTAAATATTAACTATATGTACTCGTATGTAAAACAAAAGTCGAAAATCCATCTTTGTTTAGACTTTGGTTTTCTAATTGGTTTAAGATTGAGAAACTTCTTTCCAAAGTTATCTAAAACATATATATAATGAATTATTATTCATTATTCCTGCCTTGGCTTTTAGATAACGAAAACCATACTAACGAGGCTTTGCTTGGTTTTGTTTTATCATGCGATTAACTTTTATTCCATAGAAGTTTTCCTTTGTCTTTACTTGTTTAAAGTAATCAAGTAATTCTTAGCTTTATCGCTACAAGTACTAGCATACTTAATTGTTTGCGATAACGTATTGTGTGCGTATTCTTAGAGAGATCATTGTTTGATCTTTGGGTTATCGTTTATATTGGTGGTTCGATAAAGGTGTTTAATCCATCGCTAAAAGGTACGCGTTTCTTTATCGTTTATGTTAATTACTTGTCTATACGTGATCTTATATTCCGCTGCGTACTCGTGATTATTAATGTGTTAATATAGTAAAAGGTTTTTATAAATTCCAACATAGCTGGACGCCGATATCATCAAAACCTCGAGACGTGTTATCCAGGAACGTCTTTATTAATACTACATTTTGCTATGCACAACCGTCTTAACAATAACATGTTGTTTAAGATTGGCAAGCAAGTAGAAAAATATTGGTGAGTTTTTTGTTAGCTTGCTTTGTGATTGTGTAAGTGACAGAAAGATAAAAAAAAAATACAGATTTTGGACTAGTGTCGAATTCAGGATCTTTCGGATGAAAGGGAAGGCGTTACGCACTAGCCTAAACCAACACATTGATCCTTTGCTCTCTGGTTTCATTTTTAAAGAACTATCACCTAGGGGATGAAAGGAACCAGTTGGAACAGCAAAACAAAGATTCTTACAAAGTTACAATTATGTTTGTGTTCTTGAGTTTTCAAACTACATAAATAGAAAAAACCTCAACTTGGAAGTCTGGAACACTTCTTTTAAAGTCGTTACAAATCTAAGTGCGATACTTCTAGTAGCATTTACGAGCAACAAGCGTTTTCATTTACTAATTAGGAGTATACAGCCGTTATCAAAACTTTAAAAAAACAATCAACTACTACTTCGCTTTCCACTAGTGCTTAGACATCCATATAGCTAGGAAAAGGACAATCGAACTACGATCGAGTATTTTTGTTGACCCTTTAACAAAGATACAAAGGCTCTCGATATGAAATCTTTCTCGACGCCCATAAGCTCCAACTCCTTACAATTTTTCCTCTCAGATACATACAAGGATACAATACAACAATTGCCTTACAATATAGAAATAAAAAGCGATTATTAACCTATAAAGAGCAAATCTTGAGAACAAAGTGTTATAGTTAGTTTCTCTAACACGACGATGGTATATTAATTATATTGATAGAGGTTACTATTCAATATCTGTAAGTTGATACTAAGGAGATAATATGTGTCGTTGTGGTTAATTTGTTGTTTTGGATAGATTACTAGGACTATAACGGAACGGAAGACCAATGGAAGAAGGAATGCAGCAAACGCTAGTGCTGCACCAAACATCCGTGGGTCTTTCCGGATGTAAATGACTGCAACAGAGCCCAGGAAATAACGAATAATTAGTAAATTCATAGATTGGTTAACAATCTTGCAATGACTCGTGTAGTCGTGTAGGAACGAAAACAGAAAACGAACACCGGTTGCTTTGGTTTTATACAAAAGAGTCATCCTTGGCTGTCCTGTCCATGCATTGTATACTCTTTCTGCAGAACAGAATCATCATTTATATATTGATCATGGAATAAGACACCAGGATAACCAAGTCTAGTATGTGGCTAAGCTGATTCAATATTATGATGTGTTGATCTACAACTACTTTAAATTAGCGCAGTACCAAAGTGAAATATGAACAGAAAAACCATGGGACAAATAGACAACACAAGAAATCACCCCAAAGCCTCAAATAATCACAAGAACCACACATCCTCAAACGTTTATATGACGAGTTACAGCTCACAAAATACGCATTGTTAAAAAACGACAATTTATTCACTCAACACACGTGGTCAATACAATCAAATCTTGAAGTAATCTTCTGTGACCAGCATATATAACAGAAACTGCAAAAACTATAAAAGTCTGGGCTCATATATTAAGCTTCTGTTGTGTTCTCAGTCACCCCATTGGTTACCTCATTGCTTTTTGGTTCATGTTGCTTGTCGAATTGGCTGAAATTTCCCTTAGCCATGAAGAGTTGTGCGTGATGGTGCTTACAGTATAGCTGATGCTCGTGTGCCACGTAATTTGATGAAGTTATATGACACCCACCATAGCTGCATCTGAAACAGGACTTATGGTATGCGTTGCCATCAACAGCCACCTGAAACGACCATCAAGATAGTTAACGTTTGGACCTTATATATACAGAATAGTACATATTTATGTCTATTATGAGGTGGTATCTGATTGTTTGAATCATTAGATTACTTATAATCTAACGAGATTAGGGTGTTTCACAAGCGTATGTGATTAATACATATTTAAGTTGCAGATAATTTGTGTATTGAATGAAATGTACTATGATTATCTCATTATTTTTAGAGGTTAGATAATCAGTTTAAGAGTAGCTAAAACAGCACAAATTCTTATTATCACAACTTCCAATACTAGAATATCTTTGGAATCCCGTTTTTGTTAAAACTGATTATCTTATATCACATAACCACCTTCAAAACGAGTCCCTAACATTACCTGTTCTCAACAATTTCATGTGAATTATCGTTTGTTAAAGGTATTACCTTTTCAAGAGGGTAGACGGTTTTCGTGCAACTAACACACTTGTCTTGTGTCCCACCAAACATACTTGATACTCTGCTGTTAGATTGGCCCTAAAAATTTTACATAACAATTATCAGCATCAATAATGGTATATCCACAGTCGTTACATCGTTACGAGCATTGATTCTTCTAATATCAGAAACTAATATCTATATCGTTCTACGAATCTAATTCTGTACCTGCTCATAAGATCTAGCAGTTTTGGGGGTACCTACATGACAAATAGATAATTAGTAGCGAAGTTAGTAACATCCCTTCCGTTAAAACTTGCAACAATCATAAAATCTGGGACGTCCCATAAATATTGAACTGTGTTCTTAGGTGCGTTTTTCGTCTCTTGCTAGCCCATAGCCAATTCATACAAAGGGCATATGATACAAGGAAATGCAGAGTATTTTTACATCATGATTGAAGAGTTATAGTGACATATGGTTACTATTTTCAGTTGCAGGTTTATTATGGTAAAAAACAGTATCAGTAAAATGGACTAACCTTCGAAACTTTTATCCAAACTACCGGTCATTTTAAAGAGTTGATCAAAGTGAGGCTGGCAGTATAATACTCCTTCAAACGAGCTGTAATTACTCAACTGCAATAAACAAAAATAACACGTCGTTACAAACTTCTGTTATTCTAAAGTCTACACGAAGAATGTCATACAATATCAGTACTTTATAATCAGTTTGCAGTTTCCTACGTGTGACAATATATTAAGCTGCCGCAAACAGATTAAAACTCTAGTTATGCACTCTAAACACCCAAAACTTTTACAATAAAGATTCCATAGATGAATTAATACACTCCGTCTAGATATCTAGTTAATTCCTATCAATAATTACCGCCTAAATCATAAATGTCAAACCTCAATATGTTGAGCAATCACCATCACATGAACCAAAATTTCAACTTCTATGACTTTTTGTCAATAATCAACAAAAGCCAGATCATAAATAGCAAAAAGATTCATTCTAAACCATTATGAAATCTTGATTAACACAGATCAAAACTGAGAAAAATACTAAATCAAAAACCTTATATCATCAAGAAACTTATATCAACTTGTAGACTATAAACCACAAATCACACAAAATCCATATAAAAAACATAACAAAATGTTACTAAAAACAAAGCCCATATCAAGAAACAATCATCTAACATAACAAAAGCAAAAACACATAATTCAAGATTTGATCATAATAATAAAACAAAACCATCAAAAAAGAAAACAAGTTAACCTTAAGGGTACCCTTGCAATGATGACATCTGAAACAAGCCTTATGATAAACTTTATTATCAACAGTTAATTCATCAACCAAGTAAACTGTCTTCTCACAAGCCTTACACTTTTGTGTTGTTCCACCATATGTTGCCATAATCTTTTTATTTTTTTTATACAAAAAAAGATTTTATAAAAACTGTTATTATTGATTGATCAAGAACAGAAATATAAAGTACACTTTTTGTGTATGTGTATGTATGAGTTGGTGAAGTCTTATGAGAGGGTTATGGGTTTACAACAAGATGGTCAGAAGTCAAACATGCACTTGTTCTGTAGCTGTCATTTTAAGGGGTGTGAATTTACTATATTAGCCTTTTTATTTATAGCTTTTGTAGTGATTTTAGGAGGGAATTGATGTCTTTTTATAAAGAAGTGCGTTTTGTGAAGGGTTTTTCTAACATGTACCCTCATGCACATATTAAGCCACATCCATCAAACACAAACTTTCCTTTTATATCTAGAAATACATTTAATTCATATTAAATATATCTAAAATTTACCATAAATAAATAATAATTTGAGTTTAATAATCTCAAACTTTACATTTATATAAATTCAAACATGTACACTAGGGGCACATATTAGAAATTCCCTTTTGTGAAAGCAATATAGATTCGGGTGATTAATTAGAGCAATCAAGGGAAGTTTTGGAAATGAATAATGTCCTACTAGTCATTATTAATACACTAATCTTTACTTATTTTAACTGTTATTGTAATTTCATCAAGGTAAATCTTTGTCTTTTTTTGCGTATCAGTTGATGTATCGAGGGTGAAATTACCAACACATGAAGAATCATTAGAATAAACTCGGCGATCTTAGACTATTTACAATGTATCAATTCTTTAAGGTCTTGATGCATTTATCGCATTCAATGCAAAGTTTATTTAATATGAAAAGCTTTTATAAAAGGCTTGTAATTTTTATTTTTATTTTGCAAATTAAAAAGTATGTAATGCAATATAAAAATTAATTCCAAAAGATTTTTAAAAGAGTAATGCTAAATCATCCTACTAAATGTGCCTACATATATGCTTACCCATACAATCATATAACATGTGTAGTGCACTAGTTCTTTCTCTTAATTTCATTCATTGATCTTTCCACTTGTCTTAATTTCATAAGTAGGAGGATACGTAGGAACAAAAAGTAGGAAGAACAATCATTTTCCTTTTTAAAATAGTGAAAAGTTATTTAGCATTTAACTAAGGCTATGTTTGGCGCATGCGCTTATCAGATCTCATCGTAACATGAGCTTATTATTTTTTTTAAAATAAGATACAATTAAAAATAAGTCTCGTTTGACTGACAGAACTTGAAGAATCATGTCAAAAAAATAAGCTCCCAAATGACATGCTAATTAAACTAGCATGTAAAAATAAGCTCAAGCTACATGCTCCAGCATCCAGCATCTAGCTCCAGCAACCCGCTTCAACGATTTGCTCCAGCTCTTAAAAATTCCAAACATAGCTTAATTGGAGATGTTTTTAGAGTGCGTTTAGCTTGACAAAAGGTTTTAATTCTCTATTTTTAGTAGAAAATGTATTCATGTGAAATCGTTTGCTATTTAAAAAAGGAGAATTAACAAGAAAAACACGTAGAATAATCTTTACTTATTAACCCTTTATACAATAGCGGAGTAAACGATCGTATTTTAGGCTGCCAAAAAGATGTTGTTTTCGGACTTGAATTGGAACGTTTAAGATTGTTGTATACTAAACGACGGCGTTTTAGAGTGAAACGTGGTTGTTAATGGGTGAACTTTACAGCTAATTAATAGTCTACTAAACCAAACGACGTCGTTTTTATTAAGCGTGGCCATTTTGAATACGACATGATAAACGACGCGAACCCGACACGAAGTTAAACATGTTTGGGTTGAGGATAAACATGTTTGAGTAAAAAACAGGTCAACCCGTATAACCCGTAAGTATTAAACATGTCAATTCGTGAACTCGTTTTAGTATATATTGTCTCGAATTAGATTATAACTCACATATCAATGAGATTGTTACCTAATTATTTTTATGTTATGTTTATTATTTTTACATCCTTATATCATTTTTTTTGTAAAGGGTTTACCCTGGTAAATGGTATTAATCACAAAATAAAGGTTGTAATACAATAGAATGTGGCTAACGTACCACATTTACCTCAAACGAGAGCTTGAACTACACGCATTAGGACATGCCCTAAGTGCCACAAACTAATCATAAAGCCGAAACGAAGCAGGCATGTTCCATCGAGACGATAGTCTTATCATCGAACCATTATTCTTGAACTTAAGCGTAAGTAGCTTAAGCCGAACAGTGACAGTAATCAAATCAACAATGTCTTCACCCTTCCTCTTGACCTTTTTGAACAACCTACAATTCCTTTCGTTCCAAACATAGTATCCAGCCGCAGAAAAAAAAGCAATCTGCCTATGACACTTCAAGCGGACATATTGGAGGACTGAGATTGAAAATGATCGCAAATATCAACCAACGACATCCATGCCAGACAAACCTCTAACACCAGACCAAACTTGTTTCGCGAAAACACATTCAACAAACAAATGCAAGTGGGAATCAGGCACCACTTCACACAATGGACACACAAGGGTAGCAAGGTCAGTATTACCAACATCTCACTGGCGCAATAGATCTTGCGTCTTGAGTCACCCTGTCATGACCAACCACATACGAAACGCATGTCTTGGGATACATTGCGGAAACCACACAATATTATACCAGAACACTTCAATACCTCTTGGTCGAAGAATCTCCCATTTTCACCGCTAACCTTGTATCGTTTTTTGTATCATTTTTTGCATGTAAAATAGCTAAATCGACAAACCGCTAACCTTATTCACCGCTTTGATCTATTTACTTAAATGGGTTGGGTCATAAACGGGTTACATATGTTATGCAGGTGTGGGTTAGGGTTGAGGTTCTTGACACGATAATTAATTGGGTCGTGTTTGGGTTAAGGTTATAATAACCGGTCAACCCGCAAATCCGAACAGGTCAATACAAATACGACTCGATTGCCACCCCTTGTTTTTATCCATATAAAAGCTACATATATATACAGATAAAAATAGAAAACACACACACACACAAAAAGTATATATGATACATAGTTGGGAAGAGAGATCGAGGCATGAAACTGGTTTTTACATCCAATCAAGAATATTAAAACTAGGGATGAGCATTTGGACCCGAATCCCGGAACCGAACCGGAACCGTACCGGAACCATACCGATTCCCGGTACCTGAATCCCGTTCGGTACGGTACCGGTACCACGAAATATTGTGAAAAAAAATTCGGTACCATTAATTAGGTACGGGACCGGTACCAAATCGGGAAATTCCCGAAAAAAATGGAAAAATCCCGATTTCCCGGTACCGGTACCGATATCCGAATCCCGTTCGGTACGGTACCGGTACCATTAATTTATGCTCGGGAAAAATTCGGTACAATCAATTTGGTACCGGTTCGGTACGGTACCGGTACCGTGCTTATCCCTAATTAAAACGGACATTGTTTCTTTCATGTAAGTGATGCCTTTTTATTTATTCACTTGATTTGTGGATACCGGTGATTAAAAACGTGCATTTTTCACCAGTTTAAATTTGGAATTGTTTTTGGGCTTTTGGTCAGGATTATGGGTATTATGTTTGACATATCATAACAGTTGTCTAAAAGTGTGACTTCAACGGTTATGATTTGCGTAAATTGTTGATTATTAAGATAGAGTGGTTGTTGGGATGTGCGTAAGTCATTGTTAGTATTTTATATGACCGGAAGTACGTGGGTCTATGGGGTTACACACTTAAACATTAAGATCATCTTTTATTAAATTATACAATATAATATGGTTATATTTATTGTGTAAGCTTAGTTTGATAAAAGTGTATACTTATTGATAATTAATTAATAAGTTAAAAAGTTTAACAAGGATTAATTAATAAGACTTAATACTTCAAGGTAATTATTGTAATTACATAACTAAGTATTTAGAAAGTCAAAAAGTCAAACCAAGACTCCCATATGGGGAGTTCAGCCGACCCAAGCTAAAGAAACAAGGAGAAGTTTTTTTATTCTAGATAAGGCAGATCTCTCTGAGTTCCTAAAGAAGAAGGGCTTTTAACAAGCTTTTACAGCTGGCCAACTTCTCTAGTTCTTTACTGTCTATCTTCCAAGACGCCTTAGAATCAAATGTGACCGTAGCAAGGTTCGTTTGAGTTTTTCATTGGTACCTTGTGAGAAAAACCCGGTCAAACAAACCTATGACACTTTATAAATCCTAGTATAACGTTATAAAACAATGGGTATCTCGATTTTGAATTACCGGTGGATTCATAAAACCTAGGCATATGTTTTGTTTAAGAAAAGTTTAAAAATATGGTAAATTCATTGTTTTAGTAACTAGTTATAAAAGGAAGTTTACATGTTTCCTTTTATACAAATTTTGTCATGATTTTTAAAATTATTAATACACTTTAAGTAAGTTTTGTACTAACCAATGCATTAGTCACTTATCTTGGTTATTTCATCAAAGACAGTCTTAAGACTTAACCAAGATGAGGCGATACAATAACCAAGGGTCAAACCCGAAGGTTATAAAATCGCAAACTAATATTGGAAGACTTACATCATGTGTTTTGGTCAGGCCTTAAGCACGAAGTACGAGATGAGGCAAACATGACGTGACTACATTTATGCTAGATATTGTAGTCATGACCTCATTATGACTAAGAGTTGCACTGGTGGCAATTATCATTCAGTGATTACCTTTTGAGTTATTTCGTCTCTAGTAGATAAACTACATTGATGAAATAAGTTCAAGTTAGGTCTTAGACTCTTGATAAACTTATTTTTTCAAGTTAGGTAGTTAATTTTATAAGAAATTTAATTGTTGAAAATACTAATATTTTCTGAACTTTGTTTTGTAGATGGCTGATGCCCAAAACAAGGAACCTACACTAAGGTAAATTCTCACGAATGAGAATTTAACTGGGTCGAATTTCAATAACTGGTGTCGAAACTTGAGAATTTGTCTTAAGTATGAAGAAAAGATAAAATTCATTGAACAACCTCTTGGAGAGGTCCCTGATTCTAAAATGCTATTGAGGCTCAAGTTAATGAGTACTACGATGATGTGAGCAAAGAGAAAGACGTTTAATGTCTTATGTATGATGCGATGACACCGAAATTACAGATTCCATTTGAAAAGTTCTATCATATGACATGATAAATGGGCTTAAAACTCATTTTAGGAACAAGGCAAGATTGAAATGTATGACACTACTAAGGCATTTCTTGGAGAGGTCCCTAATCCTGATAATGCTACTAAGGCTCAAATTAATGAGTACTATGATGACATGAGCAAAGTCAAAGACGTTTCATATCTTATGCTTGGTGCGATGACACCGGAATTACAGATTCCATTTGAAAAGTTTTGTGCATATGACATGATAAACGAGCTTAAAACTCTTTTTTAGGAACAACAAGATTGAAATGTATGACACTGCGAAGGCATTTCATGCTTGCACACATGAAGAAGGACAATTCGTGAGCTCTCATTTTCTAAAAATAAAAGGCTACTTGGACACTTTGGAACGCTTATGCTATCCCATGCCACAAGAAATTTTTGTGAGTTTTATTTTGAATTCTCTCAACAAGGATTTTGAATCACTTGTGTAAACTTACAATTTTCATAGCATGGGGAAGAAACTAGTAGAGCTACATGATATACTAAGGTCACATAAGAAAGGGCTTCTAAAGAAGGTTGAAACTCCTGATGTAATGACTATTAGAGCAGGAAGAATCCAAAAATTCAAGGGTAAGAGACCACAAGGGGTAAAGGAAAGAATGCTGGAAAGGGTAAGTCAACTTACGCCCCAAAACAAAAAGTTCCTCTTTCATCGAAGAATGATAATCCAGCAAAGGAAACCGCGTGTCACCACTGCAAAGAGGTAGGACACTAGAAAAGGAACTGCCCGAAGTATCTCGATGAGGTGAAGAAATGCAAGAGTGCTAGTGGAGCTAGTACGCTAGGTATCTTTATTATAGAACTTTATGCTATGTATAATAATAAGTCGATGGTATATGATACGGGTTGTGGAACTCATATTTGTAATACATCGCATGGACTTAGAGATAACAGAAAATTGAAGCAAGGAGCTTTGAGCTTGTACGTAGAAAATGGCATGCGTGCAAACGTCAAAGCGTTTGGAAGCTATGACTTGATACTTCCAAGTGGACTAGTTATTACTTTAAATAACTGTCATTTTCCACCTTCTATAACTAGAGGTGTTGTTTCTTTTTCTAGATTGATGGAAGAACATGTTATTTTGAATAAGGTAATTTCTGTTTATAAAGACAATATATTTTACTTTAATGCAATACCACATGGTGGAATTTTTGAAATTGATATGCAAGGTCTTAATCGTAATAGTTCTATATTTAATGTTAGCAGGAAAAGAGCCAAACATTTTATGTTGGACTCGACCTATCTATGACACTGTCACCTTGATCATGCAAACAAGAAACACATCGAGAAGATTCAACATGATGAAATTATGTATCCCACCGACATTGATTCTTTTAATGGTAAATACAAGTCTTGTGTATATGGGAAGATGGCGCGTAAGCCTTTCACACATGTGGTCGAAAGAGCTAAAGATCTTTTGGGACTCATTAACACGGATGTGTGTGACCCCTTTAGAACCATGTCTAGAGAAGGAGCTAGCTACTTCATTACGTTCACCGATGATTCCAGCCATTATGGTTATGTTTACCTTTTAAAACATAAACATAAGTTGTTTGAAATATTCAAGGAATTTTAGAATGAAGTGGAAAACCAACTCATCAAGAAAATCAAGGCTATTCGATCCATAGAGGAGGCGAATACATAAGTTTTGAGTTTATGGAACATTTGAAGAAATGTGGCATTGTGTCGCATCTCACACCTCCCTACACGCCCCAAAATAATAGAGTGTCAAAAAGGAGGAATAAAACTCTATTGGATATGGTTTGTTCCATGATGAACTCAACTACTCTACTAAAGTCCTTTTGGGGTTATGCTTTAGAGTCTGTTGTATGATTCCAACCAAATATGTCACTAAGACACCATATGAGGTATGGCAAGTGAAAGATCCCAAGTTGTCTTATTTGAGGGTTTAGGGTTGTGAGGCTCTCGTGAAGTGAGATGCTCCTGACAAATTAGACCCAGAGCAATTAAGTGTATTTTCGTAGGATACCCAAAGGAAACGACGGGCTACTACTTCTACTACCCTCTTGAGAACAAAATATTTGTTGCTCGAAATGCTAAGTTCTTTGAGACAATTCTCATAGATCAAGAAGCAAGTGGGAGTACTCCCATACTTGGAGCAAGTGTGAGTACTGGCAATCTTGAACTCGTCAAAGATGTAGATACACTACCTTATGGTAACACTAGACAAGTGCATGATGAAGTTCAGCGTGAAATTATGAAACCTCAAAATGTAGACATCCCTGTTCGTAGGTCCGATAGGACGTCTCAAGCACCTGATAGATATGATTTCTATGTAGACGCTGAGGAACACGAATTAGGTGATCATGGTGAGCCTTTTAATATGATAGGCAACCAAGCAACAAAAAGAAACCATTCTCGAAGAACCGATTTGTAAAGAATGAAAAAAGTGATAGGAAATGCTTTAGATGCGGTGATCCAAATCATCTAATTAGAGAATGTTCCTAGCCAACTCGTGACAAGAATCATGCGACATTCGTTGGAGGGTCGTGGAGTGATAGTGGTGAAGAATGCGATGACAATGCTAAAGATGAGAAGTGTCTCATGGCTCATTCTTCAAAAGAGGTACATTCTGAAATCGAATATTATAGCAATGATAGTTCTTCTCTAGATGATTTAGAATTCGAGAGTCAATATGATCATATTGGAAAATGACCATTCTAAGTCACGACCTAGGAATAAAGCACCTACACCTAGAAACAACAATCGTTCTAGATCTAGGTCTAAGAAACCTAAGTAAAACAATGGACACCAAAATACTCTGGTAAATTGGAACAATTTTCAACAACAATGTTTTTCTTCGTGGAGAATGTTTCCTCTATTCATGCATCCCAACCAAATGCAAGGGATGTTTGGAACTAACAACTTTGGACCCATCAGCTACTGGGGACCAAATGTTTGATTTTGTGTGTTGTTACCTAGATATGATTGAGGATTGATCTAGAGCCCGACGAGTGAATTAAGAATAGCAGTTGTTATAAACACATGACGAGAAATAGAAGTTTATTCTCCACTTACGAAGCATACAATGGAGGTAGTGTCACTCTTGCTAGTAAAGTACGTGGTAACATCATTTACAAAGGTACGGTTTCTCTTGAATCCATGACCATTGAAAATATTAAGCATGTAGATAACTTAGGTTTAATTTACTAAGTATAGGTCAAATCTGTGACAATAAGTGTAAGATCACCTTTTTTGAACATGATAGCGAAATCATATAAGATGGAAAAGTCATTGGAAAGGTGTTAGAAAGCATGGGCTTTATGTCATGAAGGTTAGTAGGAAGTCTAAATACAACATATTTCTAGCGACTTTAGATAAAAGTTCTACTCTTTGGCATATGAGATTAGGTCACGCAAATATGCGTTTAATTCAGTCTTTGGTCTCTAAGGAGTTGGTAACACATCTCGCCGAGATCAAGTTTGATAGTCACTTTTGTGATGCTTGTAAAATTGGGAAGCAAGGTCACTCTAGTCACAAAGCCAAGAATAAGGTTTTGACCTCTCGGTGCCTAGAGGTTAGAACACTAGGAGATTAAGACCTTAATGTTGAAAAGGTAGTAAACATTAAGGAATTTAAAGATCATGCCCTAGATAATGTCATAGGCGACCTTAACCAAAGGACCCTTAGATCTCAAGCCCAAAATAAAAGTAACTTCTTTTGTTGCGTCTCTTTGATTAAACCTAATAATGTTAAAGAAGCTTTGATGGACGAGAGTTGGGTCATCGCCATGCAAGAAGAATTTAATCAATTCATTGCTAATGACGTTTGGGAACTTGTTCCTTCACCTAAAATTACCACCATCATAGGAACCAAATGGGTTTATAGAAACAAACTAGATGAGAATGGTGTAGTGTCTCGTAAAAAGGCTAGACTTGTAGCTCAAGGTTATAATCAACAATATGGAATTGATTATGACGAGACATATGCACCCGTAGCAAGGTTAGAGTCCATTGGGATCCTTTTAGCATATGCTTGTGCATTAGACTTTAAGCTTCAACAAATGGATTTTTAGAGTGCATTTCTTAACAGTATGATCAATGAGGAGGTATATGTAGCTCAACCTCCCAACTTTACTGATTTGAGAAATAGGATCATGTTTTACAAGCTTAAAAAAGCTCTTTATGGTCTTAAAAAAAAGCTTGGTATGATAGACTTAAAGCGTTTCTTGTAAAACATGAGTATACCATGGGAATGGTAGACAATACACTCTTTACAAATAAGAAAGGATCCCACCTTATCATTGTTCAAATATATGTCGACGACATTATATTCGATTCAACTTGTCAAAGTATGTGTGATGACTTTGCCAAAATCATGCATGACGAGATTGAAATGAGCATAATGGGTGAACTTAACTTCTTTTTAGGACTCCAAATTAAACAAATGGACGATGGTATTTTCTTTAATCAATCTAATTACGTTAAAGAAATGCT
This sequence comes from Glebionis coronaria, assembly GCA_025667525.1. Lineage (NCBI taxonomy): Eukaryota > Viridiplantae > Streptophyta > Magnoliopsida > Asterales > Asteraceae > Glebionis > Glebionis coronaria. The sequence goes on along the minus strand of JANFOE010000126.1, from coordinate 107,145 downwards.
AAAGAAATTTAGATTAGAGGACTCTAAGCCTATGAAGACTCCCATGGCCTCGGATACTAAATTTACCGTAGATGATGATTGTGAGTTGGTAGACAATACCATATATAGAGGTTTGATTGGTAGTTTGTTGTACCTAACGGCAAGTCGACCAGATATCATATTTAGTGTTTGTCTTTGTGCCCGATTACAAGAGGCTCCCAAAACCTCTCACCTTGAAGCGGTTAAGTGTATCTTTCGATACATTAAAGGCACTATACATTTGGGATTATGGTATCCCAAAGGGACCTGCGTAGAAACCATAGTTTACACCGACTTGTATCATGCGGGACACTATGTGGACCGGAAAAGAACTAGCGGTATTTTTACCTTCATGAGTTGTTGTTTAACTTATTGGTTCTCTATTAAACAAACCGCTCTTGCCATATCCACCACGAAATTCGAGTATGTGAGCGCTGGTAAAGCTTGTCAACAAGCTCTACGGATGAAGCAAGCGCTTGTTGATTACGGGATTACACTCGATGATGTTCCCATCATGTGTGATAATAAGGGTGCGATAGACCTTAGTAAGAATCCCGTGCAACATTCGCGAACGAAGAACATAGAGATTCGCCACCATTTCCTTAGGGATAATGTTCAAAAGGGGAACATCTCAATTGAGAAGGTACCCTCGGTACATAACTTAGCCGATATCTTCACTAAGCCACTTAAGAGGGAACATTTTAATTACGTGGGCTTAGGTCTAGGTTTAATGGAACACATTCCTTGATTGTGCATGTTTGATAGAGTCTTTTCTCTTTTAAGTGTTCTATTGTTTTAGTCAAAATTTTATGGGTTTCAAAATTTTTACTCTATTTTTCATCCAAAAACATGGTCGCTGATAGGGGTGGGAATTAGGTCAGGTCAACCGAGTTCGGGTCAATTGGGTTCGGGTAAAGTAGGGTCAAGATTCAAAAAAATCATACCTGAACCCGAGCCTAATTAGAACTTGGGTCACTCGGGTTCGGGTCAATTCGGGTCTGGTCAATTCGGGTTCGGGTCAATTCGGGTTCGGGTCAACCCGAGTATAAGGAAAAAGTATGAAAATGAGCTTATTTAAGTAATAAAACAATGTAAAATGTGTTATTCGAGTCGGGTCAAGTCGGGTTGGTCGGATTCGGGTCACTCGGGTCAGGTCAAGGTTAAAAAATATAAACTCAAACCCGAGCCTAATTAGAACTCGGGTCAATTCGGGTCAATCCGAATTGACCCGAATACGTTTTTGGACCCGAGTGACCCAACTCAAATAGGTTTATTCGGGTTCGGGTTTGGGTCGATCGACTTTTTCGACACTCTTTAGTGATAAAGAACCGCGACCTAGATATCGAACTGCAACCATATTTATGGAACCATGGTGTCTGTATGTTTTCTGGTCAGTTTCTTTTTCGAGACTTTGAGTTTTTGGGGAAAATCTAGTGTTTTTGAAAACTTCTTTCCTTGATTTCAAAACACCTCAAAGTCTTTTCTCAATAGTCGAGAAATGTTTTTGCATTGTTTATTCAATCTAAAAACGTTTTTCATACGTTCTTGCTATTGCTATCGAACATACGTACTCAATATGTATGGGTTACACAATATGTATGGGTTACACAATCATAGTGAGAAAAACATTGAATTATGGAGGATTCATGGATTATCGAAAATTTGTCATGACTATGTGTCTAGATAATTGCACCTCCAACATTGTTTTTACTTTCAAACAAAAGTCTTTTGGTCAAGTCGTGTTTGTTGGTTCTTGTGTGTTTCATATTCTTTATTTGCTATTTAGCATAACTTTAAAACAAGTTACACTAGAATATTGGGATTTGCTGAATTGGAAAAATTCCCTCATCCTCCAAACACACCCTCTGCTCAAAGACCCTTAAATATCAGCGGTGCCTTATATTTAAGGAACCGCATGCATATTTATTGAGCCGCGGTCAGAAGCCTTAAATCGTGTTTAATGAACCAGCCAAACTATTCCTATATTTTTTGGAATACTAATTTCAAACCTTTGACCATTCTTAAAATATCTTGTGCTTTCTCTGCTTAACCCACACACTTTTGCATCTCTTCCATGCCTAAGAAAAAATGTCATACTCACCAAATGAAAGGCTTGATTCACCATCATTTTCTCCAATATCTCTTAACCCAAACTCACCCAAGAACATCCCAAATCAAATCACTTCTCCCTCTAAGGAAATTGATTTTGGAGACTCTTCTTTTCCACTACATCCCTTTTGTGTTCTTCCTCCATCACATGATATTATCATGCATCATAGAACATATTGTATTTGTTGTCAATATCAACATCTTGCAATGTCTTACATCTACGATGAGTTGAATTACACCAAATGTCTTATAGTCAAGCTCCCACTTACCTATGACTACGAGAACATCACCAAGCCTCCTCCACCATATTCTGCTACTACATCGTCTTCTAATTAAGAAAATGTATTGCTTATTAATAAGACATCTAATTTAAGCAAATCTTAATATTCTAGTGTAACTAGGATTATAATTATGCTTAAGTTTAGGCTTGTCTTTCATACATCATTGTATGACATTTATATCCTTTTTCATGTTTTTTTAACATGATTTATTTATGGATCTTGGCTCTTTATTTCTTTTGTGACTATTGCTATATCTTGTTGGGTGTTTCTTTCTTTCTTCCAACCTTTCTATGTAGCTTGTCACCATAACTCGATATCTTGGTACCCCAAGCAAGGGGGAGTAAGCACCAAGGAGAGCCTTAGCAAAGTCGTTTATTTTCTTTTTCAAAGACTTGTGCTACCTTTTTGCTTCGACAAAGGGGAAGAAATGGAAAATACTTATCTTCAAAATCTTGTTTTTATACTTGATTGATTTTATATGTTGTCTCAATAAAAAAAAAATGGGAGATTGTTAATGCAATGATGCCTAAAAATGTTACTTGCATTTTTCGGTCTCGCTCTGTTCTGATCACGACAATATATAAAAACAAGCATTTACGAAAACAACGAAAATCGAATTCTTGAGTTCAAGTAATTTTTATTTCATCTATTATCACTTGAGGTATGAATAAATAAATCTTAACCTAACTAAGTAATCAAGGATTTATATAGATAAAAGCTTTTAAATAAACTTTAATTTTAAGAAAATGTTTTATTAAAAAGAAAATAGAAATTTGAAAATTGGATATTCCTTTTGGATAAAGGATATTCCATTTCAGTATTTATTTCACTACATGGACTTCCCCCACTAAAAGAAAAAAAGGAGCAGAGTCTAGGGTTGGCAGATCAATAGGTACCATTGGTTCCTTAGCGCAAGTCTATTTAATGAACCGCGCCCAATACTAGCTGTTGGACATTTATCCTATAAATAGTGGACCATTTTCAGATTTCCTTTTTACCTCTATTGCACACATATTATCATATTCAAAACCCCTTCTTTAATCGCACAACTCCTTGGTTATTTGGTTGGTTATACTTGTTTAAGAAGTGAATCTTTCTCCTCCTATCTCATCATCTCTAGTGCAAAGAGAAAAAAACTTTCATCTTTGAAGTGTTGTGTCAAGTTCAAGATCTACTCAAAATCCAAACTTTGTTTCATTCTTGTGTCACTATGAAGATCCAAATTGTTGTGTAAATTTGGAAGTTGTGTATGTATTATGGTTAATACTTAGGCCATAAAGTATATTGGTGTAGATTTGTCCTAGATAAGATTAGGTCTCAACTTTTAGCTTAGAGTCGGAAATTGGTTAAGTGACATGTAAGGTTTCTCCACCTCAGGGAGCTTGTTGATTAATGAACTCTCGAGTAAGGAGTACTCAAGAGTGGAGTAGGAACGAAGAGTGAGCTTCGTTGCTGAACCACTATAAATCCTTGGTGTTTGGTTTGATCTTTCCTTTCCTTATCTCTTTCCGTTCCTTATTCATCGTTGCATATACTTTGTGATTAATAGTTTAGATACACTATCACTTGTTCATATTGTGCATAAGAGGGTTTCACATAAACCACTCGAATCTAACTTTTTGAAAATAATTTTTGAAAACCGATCTTGGGATCATTTTAATTAGTAAAACTATTCAACTCCCCCTTCTGATTTCTACAGATTATGTGTTTAGTACATCTACTTGAACATTTGTATGTTGGAAAGATATTTCGACTACCCATCATATGTTTAGTGCATCCATTATCTTTAGTCCATTCATCGGTCTCCAAATCAATTCCCAAGCATATCTAGTTTAATCATACGAGAACTTAAACGTTTAGTTCCTAATATCTCATGGATCCAACATTGTTAGCAATGTACATCCATTGCAATAGTTGCATTTGATTTGGATGTAGAAATAGTGGAAAATATCCAAATGGCATGAAGTTTTGTTGTGAATAAAACTTTTGAAAATTTTTTAAAGTTTCTCCTAGGTTGTGGTGTTCTTGACCGAGGATGATAATTATTATTTATCATTGAATGTGTAGTCATTCTCGTTGGTGGAGTTTTAGATCTCATATCAGGTTTTACAAATCTTACTCTGGCTTTAAAAAGGGTTTATAAAAGTTTCTAATTTCTTTTTCACTAATAATGGGATTATTAATAATCAGGCTCTTAGGTCTTGGCCCAAAATATATTTTGGATAAAAAAACAGATTTATGAGAATCGTTATCCACTCTCACTAGTCCTTTAATGGTAAGGAATCCGACAGAGGAAATTAAGTAGCCGACAAAGTTATAAACGAGACCGACACCTTTTTCCTTAGTGGAAAGTGTAGGTAGACATATTACTTGCTTAATTTCGCTTATTGAGGCTCCTATTGAATTGGAACCTAGTCCCGACTTATTGCTAGATTGTTGTTGAACACTAATAATTTCTCAAGTGCTTAAGTACTTCTTTCAAATTGATCAAATTTAAGGACACCGTTTTATTTTTTTCGTTTTTTAATTTAACATTTTGACACAATGTACAACCTAAGTCCATTTCTTTATATTTATCTAATCTGGATAATTTTTCCTTTAGTTCAAATAATTATTTATTTTTCTTTAATCTTGAAAAATTATCATACACTAAATAAATTTCCTACCCACATGGATATATGATTTGTATGATGGAACGAAAGCTCTTTTCAACATACAAATTATTAAGGGAAATAACAACGCTCGGGGGGGGGGGGATCAATAGAGACTACATGACTTAAGAGATTTAATTTCTTTGAAACTAATTTATTCGGGTGTTAGAACTTGTTAATATCATTGGGTAGAAAGCCATCATCAAAGTCTATTGCATCGGACGAGTGAGAAGAAGGTTACTCGATTTATATCGTTTCTTTAAATATTTTTGGGACGAGGGGCACATATCCTATCAAGAAAGGAAAGATTTGTAAGATTCTTAGTAGATTTGTGGTTAATTTTTTAGGCTCCAGGAAACGTTGTTGACGCAGATAACTTATTCTACATACGTCTTATTTGAGGTTCTCAATTTGAAGATGCTTTTTTTCCTTCTAGCGGTTAGCCTAGCGAATATTTCGATTTTTTGGAATCTGTATTTTATTGTAAAGCACATAATTACATAATATTCTTATTGTTGAGGGGCGATGGCTTGGTGTCCAGCGCGATATTTACATGCTTAACGTCTGTGCTTCACAAGCTTAAGAAAGGAGACGAAATCTTTCTCTTTATCATTGAGTTTATGTCTAGTAACCAGCAACATTAAATTATTTTTGGAGACTTTAATTTTGTTAATACTAATTATGAGAGGTTTGGTTTTAGCTTCTCTAATATTAATGCTTTCTTTTTTCAACGATTTATTGCTAATGAGATTTGTTTAATGTTATAATGGGAGGGTATAAGTTTATACTCTTATTATTGAGCGGTATAAGATATTTAATTTTTGTCACTGAATGAACCTCTCACATAAGATAGCACGCACACGCTTTGTTAATCTACTATGTCTATAGATCTTGTACTAAAGGAAGCAGTCTCGATAGATATTTGAATGCGAATTACACATCGAAACAACTTGGTAATATGACTGTTGGGGCAATAGATCGAAATAAATCTAATCATCACCCGATTCTTCTTTGTTGATTTACAACTGGTTATGGTCATATCCCGTTTAAGATCTATAATTCTTGGTTTTAAGGAGACGGTTTTTATAATCTTGAATCTGAATTTTGGTCCAACGCCTATTACATAAGATCAAGATCATCTTCAGCAATCATCATATTCGAAAATCAATTGCAAGGCGTAAAAGGTTCGATTAAAGTGTGGGTAATTGCTAGAAGCTAGGTATAGGAGTGGGGTTATTGACTCAATTTATGCGGAGATGAGGTCCTTCGATTTGAATATAGACATGGGCTAATGTGTGGATAAAAGGCGAGAGTAGAGAAAGAAACTTATTATGAAATTTATAAGTTGGAACGTGAGCAAAAGGGCGATCTTATTTAAAAATCTCGAATTAAGCGGTGTGAGGGACGAGAACTCAAATATTTTTCATGGTACTCTCAACAAGAAAAGGAAACAGTCATCGGTCCAGGTTATCAAATTGAATGGCACGGGGGGGGGGGGGGGGGGAGGGGGGGGGGGGGAGGGTTCTACAATCGTTTCTCCTAAAACACCCAAAATCTACTTCCAACCGACATTCTGCTCGTAGTGATTGGTTTAGGTTGGTCTCGCAATACCATATCGAAGTTTTGGAATCCAAAGATGTTGTTTGGGATAATGATAAATCACGAGGCCCGAATGTGTTTAGTTATGGTTTTATCAAGAGGTATTGGAACATAATAAATGATGACATTTTGCGGTCGCTTTGAGCTGAATTAATAAAAGGTGATATTCTCATTGGATGTAATTCTTCTTTAGTTACACTAATCTCTAAAACTAAATCTCCTATAAGTGTATATGATTATAGACCTATTAGTATGATCGACATTGTGTAAAGTAGTCGTTGTAAAAACTGGTTATTATAACGGGTTTTTTTAACTGGTCAAACTAGCCGTTGTTTGACTTTTTAAAAAATAACCGGTTTTAACCGGTTTTTAAAAAAAATTAAACACAACGGTTATATAGCTGTTTGGAGCTGTTTTTGGTGTTTTTTTTATGTTTTTGATAGTTTTTAAGGCTTGTTAAGGTAGTATAAATACATGTTATGATTTATGGTTGAAAACATATAAAAAACACTCTTATTTCTCTAAGCTCTATAATTTTTCAAATTTCGAGTTACCGATATAATGGAAAACGCACAATCACAAGATGCTTCCACTAATGCTTTTGGTGCCACTAGTAGCCGTCAAAGAAAAGTTTACACAAATGATGATATTAAGCGAATTATACCAACTATGAAAAAGGCGATGTTTGGTCAAATTACAATTTGTGTCTTATGAAAGACGGGGTGGACAAGGCGCGGTGCAAAAAGTGTAGTAAGTTCTATAGCCCCACGACTAATACTACACTACGGACTCACATGAACGGTTGTACCGCAGTTAGCCAAGGTGATACGACACAAGGTACTATTGGTGTAGATGGTCACATTTTTTTATTTGATAATGATGCGGTTCGACTTGATTTTACGAAGTTTGTCATTCAACAACCGCTTACATTCAACCACTTTGACAATGTCAAGCTTACGGAGATCATCAAAAAGAGGCTACAACCGTGCTATCAACATGTAAGTCGTACTACTTTTAGAAGTGATGCATTTCAATTATGGGAAACGGCTAAAAATGATATTTTTGATGGTTTTCGTAATTGTAAATTATGGGAAACGGATACTTGGACCGCACCACATGGTACGGAAAATCCTTATTTAGCCGTTACGGCTTATTAGTTTAACCATGATTCTTGGCTATTAATGAAACAGACAATTGCCTTTAAACTATTTGGTTATCCTCATACGGGATCTATTTTAAAATGTTTTTTACATGACACTTTAATTGAATATAATTTAGATGATAAAGTTTTTATAATTTCACTAGATAATGCTTCTAATAATACTAAAGCTATGGATATGTTAAAATTACGTATAAAAACCGTATTAGATGATGATTTTTTTCATTCCCGTTGTGTTGCTCATGTTATAAATTAATCCGAGCAAGCGGAATTAGAAATATGTGGTAGTATAAAGACAAAATTTAGGGGTTTATTAGTAATTATATATAGTTCGAGTAATGAACGACAAATGAACTATCACCGTTTTCGTCAACAATGTGGTCATAGACCCCTAGGAGCTTACTATGATAATAATACTAGGTGGAATCTACTTGCATGATTTTTGAAAATATATTACGACAACGTGATACTTTAAACGCTTTTAATGATATACTTGTTAATAGAAATAAGTCCACTTTGATAAGCGACGAAGATTGGGAACGATTAGATGAATTGGCTAAGTTTTTACAAATTTTTAAAGTGTTAATAACTTTATTATCCAGTGTTTATTATCTGTGACAACCCTGGTTTTGAGGTTCGTCACTTAGTTATATTTTGTGCTGGTTACGTGTCTTTACGTGTTTATGTGCTTATTGGTGGGTATAGTTTGTGGTATGGATATCGTTTCCCGTACGGGGTACCTTGTGAGTGAAACGATGTGTGATTATTTCATGTTCATGAGCTCACATGGTAGTGACTATGAAATGAGATGGTGTTATTTGGTGGTTTTACGTATACGTATATGTATTATAGAAAATCGTATTTTTACGATTTAGCATTTAGAGGTCTCGGATGAGGAAATTAATCATATGGATATTTTTCGGGATGGTTTTAAGTCATTTAGGACTTAATTATAAAGTTTATTTCAAAATTTGAGATTTTTTTTAAAAGTGTATATTTTACGTCTTTTACGGTAAAACGCGTAAATTTGACTAGTTTTACGGTTTTGAGGTTTTGGAGGCTTTAGGAGCTGAAATAAATTAAGGAAAATTAAGGTATTATTATTAATACATATATTAATAATAAAAAGAAAAAAAACAAATTTAAGGGGTGTTTGGGTCGGTTTGGACGCACCAAAGAAGGGAAAAAAGGAAAAAGGGAAATAAGGTAAGTGGGCTTGTAGTTGGACTAGGATTTTGTGCTATATAAAGAACACAACACCTCATACAAACGAATTTTTTATACTTCCTGGAGTTATAGTCGACTAAATAGAGGAGAAAAATTAGGGTTCATCATAAAATTGGGTTTTCCTCATCTTCCATTAATTTAAAGGTAAAACCTTCTTAACCCTTTTTAATTTAATTTTTTTTAATTCTTTCTCATTCATCTTATGATGGATTTAGGTTAGGGTTTATATTAAAACAGTAAATTAATGTTATATTAATGGTGTTATAATGATTACATAGATTAGGGCTTGTAAATAGAGGGATTAGGGTTAATTAATGAGGTTGATTTTGTTAAACCCGTTTTTAAAAACTGGGCAGAATTTTGAGTCAATTGTTTTGATCATATCGGGAGTTCTAGTAACATTCAAGATGCTATCCAAGTATCCCTGAAAAGGTAATTTAAGTGGCTTTCCAATGCAAGAAACGAGAACTAAATTGGAGGTCGGGAAGTGGGTCAAAAACAGGTTACAACAGTCGGAGGTCAAAACAGTTTTGTAATCAGCCTGTTTTCTTTTTAAGTTTTGGGTTGTTTGGGGTACTTAGGGTTGCATTGGGATCTTATCACGAGCATGAAAGATGGTTTATATATTGTAGTAAGTATCTGAACTTGGGCTAAGATTGTGGTTTAGGGTAAGACCCTCTAATGGTAACAAACTTTTCATACGTTTAAAATCAGTGAATTCTGGATAGGTAGCAATATATACATATATCCGGGCCTTAACAGTAGCTTTAAGGTTAGGGCAAGTGGGAGGTTTTAGCTAACATATGTAAAAGTATGAATATTCCTTTTACAGAAACCATGGGTATGTTTAAGTGGACGTTTGACTTAAAGTTTTGAGACCTAAAAACTGGGACTGTTTTGTGTAAAATATAAACGGGATAGTTATTAAACTTAACCAAGTTAAGGACTTGTTAAGGAAGGGTAATGGGGTGATTAGAGCTTATCAATGAGGTATTTATATGGGAATAGGATAGATGTCCATCATAGGTTGATGATCCATCTTAGTGATTGGTTCATGTACTGATTGCGTGTTTTTTGTTTGTTAGCTTGTTGCTAGTGCGCGGACTTGTGAAGAAGCAATCAGGTGAGTTTCATAGTCCCATGTTTATTATTGATTTTGACTTCCAGATGGGATGGAAGAGACACTGTGTTGAGTTATTTTCTAAATTGATGTTGTGAATGTTTTTGTGATTTGAGATGGACTTGTATGTACATTGTGTGATTAACTGCTATGTGATTCTTGATTGTGTATGATTTGGATCGGGGGACACGTGTCGTCTCAGTTATTGTGGTTTGACAAGGTAGGGGCCTTGGGATAGGTACATAGCGTGATCGTCTATGGGGCCAATGGAAAATGACAAGGTAGTGGCCTTGGGATAGGTACATAGGTGTATGGGCGCCTATGGTACCATGGTTGTTGGTAAGGCGTGATGCCTTGGTAATTGTGGTTGTTGGTAAGGCGTGATGCCTTGGAATTGTGATGATTGATTTATCTTGAATGCTAGTTGTTAATGCATACTTGTAACACATTGTCCATATGTTATTGTGTTGATGGTTGTTATTCACAGCTTGTAACTGATTTAGCGTTGGAGCCTAAACCTATGACTCTCACCAACTTTATGTTGACGTGTTTTAGTGTCTCTTTCAGGTTTGAATGTGTTTAAGCTTGAGGATAGAAGTGGCTAGACTTGGATGCCTTAGGATTGCATATAAAAGGAGATACCCGTTCCTTCTTAGTTTACCTTCATGTTTTTTTTATAAGTGATACATGTTGGCACCTATATGTTTGTTTGGTTTATGTTTATTGTTTGTCTTGGGTAAGTGGTAGGACTGTTACCTACTTACCTAGACTCCTGCATTTGATGAGATATTGTCATGACTTCTGTGTCACCATTTTATGACATTTCTTATTTCATATAGTTATCTCTATAGACACGCCATTTTGTGATGATATCCATACGTCGCGCCCCATATTCCGCCATGGTGGGGTGTGACAGAATGGTATCAGAGACAGGTTTTAGAGAATTAGGTTGCCTAGTTGCGTAGCCTAGTCTATAGCTTAGGGGTCCCTGCATATAGGCATCATAGGAGTATGTGTGCATTTTATATTATTTGATGTGTTTGGATGTTATTTATTGTGATGTTTTGACTAGTATGAATTGAACAGTAGTAAGTTCATACTTAGCCACATGTTATTTTCTTTTCGGGTTTGTGACTTGTGCGGGTTGAACCATAATCGTCCACGCTAGTCACTGTTGTATTTTGCTTAAATTGTACATTATACATAATTTAGTACAATGTAGTTTCTATCTTTTATCGAGTTATTTTACATACCTGAGGTATGTTATTTTTCTTTTGATGTTTAATTCATGTTCCCTAAGAATCGTGTGGTGGTTCGAGTTACTAGGAGTAGGTGGATAGGAAGGGTTTTAAGTTGTTTCCACTCTTACGGGCGACATGACTTATAACTGATTATGTTTTCGTTTTGGATTTAGTCTAGGCTGTTTTAGCTAGACTATAGATTTCTGTATTCCGAGAGTTTGACTATGTTATTTTAATAGTTGGAGTTTTGAACCTTTGTTATGTGGTTATGAGCTTATGTGAGTAGATGGATTTATTTGTTATGTGTTGTATTGATTCTTATAAGTGTCATCATAGGAGGGAGTGCATTGGGGAAAGGGTAATTGTATAAGTATGGTGGCCAACATAGTTATACAAGTACCACAACTTCAATGGGTTCCTAAGTATGATTGCATGAAAGAGGGTTAGTACATGCTTGTATATGATGAGATGTGGATTTTGGGTATATTTATAATATATGGGTTTTGTGCCTTGTTGCGGCATGGTGAGATAGTAAAAAGGTGATTACTCGTATGGAAAAACGAGTGTATGACGCGATCGACTTGATATGTATGATAACGAGTATGTTTTGGGAGATTTAATAGGTATATATATGCGGATGTATATATACTACTACGTGTTAGGTTATGGTATATGGTCGTTCACTAGTTATTATAACTTGAACGTACCTTGTGTTTGTTCGTGTTTTATGGTGCTGGAGTTTGTTGGAGTTCCAATGAAATTTTGAATCTTTTGAAGTGTGTCTTGTAGCGTATTCTTTGAGTTTCGTATTTCACGTGTACGTTTTAAAATGGTGTTTTTGGTTTCAAGTCTATTGAAATAACTTGGGATTTCTTTTGAGATAATGAAATCTTTTGTGTTGGGTCTTGCATTTCTTTTGGTCGGTATATATTGAGTTAGATGGTTGGTTGTATTCGGTAAATAAGGGTAAGGTGTTGGAGTCGTGTTTGAAACAAGATGTAACATAAGATTTCTGATATGAGTGATTTTACTCATATCATTAGTAGCTTAAAACATTGAAATAATGCATGAAATGTATAAAATATGCCTTGGAAATGCTTGTTTCTTGTTTTCATGTGTGTAGGTACCAAGTTCGTGAAAACCAATGAAAACCGACACGAGATTGATGAAAAAGATCGAGGAAGCCGAAATCGAGCTCGACAATAGTGGATTTAATAAATTTGCAAGTTTATGGTCAAGTGGGTCCCACTATGGGGTAAATGGGCTCAAAAGCCCATTTAACTTTCAAGTTAACTTTGTTAAATGTTTGGAAAACTTACAAGGCCCAAATGGATTAATTGTTTATACGGATGAAAATAAAGAACTTGGGCTTGAAGCCCAATGTGTGTTCAAAAGGAACGAATGGAAAAAAAAGGTTGATATGGGCTTAGGGTTTTCACACGTTTCACATTTCATTCACTCCATAAAATAAATCAAACCAAACATCCTTTTATTCACTTCACATAAATAAAAAACGCCCCACCCTCACATGTTTACTTTCCCACACAGTCACATTAATTTCCTTTCGTTATTACCTATGTGCACCATCACCATCTTCCCCAATCTCATCCCAAACCAGTAAAAAAAATCATCACTGTTCAAAAAACCCTAGCAAGTAAAAAGTCTAATTAATTTAGGGCTTTTTACTTATTTGATTAATTCACATCAAAGGGATTAAAACCCCCAAGTTTGTAGGAAGAGAGGGTGTGGAATAAAGATGATACGTGGCAGAAAAGGATTGGATTGAACACCTCAATCTTCTAATCCACCAATCACAGCCCTTAAAAGAAACACAACTAGCACACGGATGCCACGTTGGCGATCCGTGTGCTATTTGGGATCATCTCAGCCATCAAACAAGAGAGAGAATAAGGATATCAAGATCAAGGGCTTAGAAGAAAAGGGAATATCCCTATGGAGATCCGAATATCCGTTCAAGGATGCCTTTGGGGGGGCTATAAATACCCCCAATTTATTCTGTATTGTCGATTCCAATTTTTTACTTTACTGTTATAATGCAGAAAATAGGTTAGGGATTATTATACTTTTAAGTTTTATTAGTCTTGTAATCATTGTTTTCAGTAATCAATAAAAAGTTTATTTCAAGATTTGTCTCGTTTTAAACTACTGTCAAAAGTTTATTGCGTTATTACCTATCTATTTTTGTTATAACTTGAAAAGTTATTCGATTAAACTAATTTGATAGTTTGATTTGAATAATTAAAGTGAATTTGGAATGAAATCTGTTCCCACTGGATAGATTAAACTGTGAATAAATATTGGAGGCTGTTTATGAATCGTGGGATCCAGTAGGGTCATTAGGTTGTAACGTTACTTAAGTGGTGACGAGATTTCGGTTTATGGTGGTAATGGTGAATGGTGACTTGGTTCGGATCATAGGTAGCTCAGCGCTATCCTACGGCTCAACGGATTTCGTCAAAAGGTTCCATGTCTCTTTTCTCTTTGTTTTTTTTTACGATTCATGAATGAACTGCTTAATTTGATTGGGTGTTGTTAGTCTTAGCTTATTTAGATAAGGTTTGATATTTGTATGAAGTTGTTAATCTGCTTGGTTGATTAAATTAGTTGTTTATAGGACAAATCTGGGTTTGTTAGATAGCGAGCTTGCTGATTGAAACTACTACTTCGTGTATGTTTAGTAGTCTTGCTTTAATCGATCATTTGGATTATACTACGTTGATTAGTTATTTGTTGAGTTTTCTGTTTTATCTAAAATAGGCATTTGATTATCGTTATAGTAGATCAGACTTAGCTATTATTATAAAGTTTTCGTTTGCTATTCTGCTGTCTGAATGAGTTCTTAGTGCTAGTCTGCTAGTTGATTTAATAAGCTGTGTTAGGAAAATTGTGCTGCTGATATAAACTGTAACTGGTTGTTTGTGTTGTTTTTGGATAGTTATAAAAGTTTGGAAACTGGTTGATATTAAACCTGCGCGTGTTAATTGTAATCTGTTATGGCTATTTTGAATCTATTGGATTGGTTAGATTTGCCTGTTGGTTATATTGTGTAAGTTTAATAAGGTATAGATTGAGTGTAGTTTTAGACTTTTAACTGTTTTTATTCTGGTGAATTGAGTAAGTTTCGATATAGCAATAAGGTGGATTGATTTTATTTAGTTCTTATCAGATCAGTTTGAATTTGTTTAAATTTGCTGAATGTTTTAGTGAAGTATTTTTCTACATATTTTGGATTTAACTTTCTGCTTATCAGTTCCATTAACTGATAAGTTCAATAAGCTATTGTCCTCATAGCTTGTAGCTAATAAGCTCCAAAAAAGTCATTCCTGTGACTTGATATTCACATCTGGCAAAAAGAAAATTATTCCAAAAATTATGTCCCCAATGGGATTCGATCTCGCGACCTCGCACTTCACAGCCCAACGTGATATCCACTTGCTCTAGATACCTTTTATGTTTTAATTCTGTTTCTTTAATTAATATAGTAACAAATTAGACTGTCAGCTTTTTGTTTCATTTAAATACATAGTTTAAAATTTTGTTTTATTTTAAATCATTCTAATTTCTTTTATAATTTTACAAGTAAATTTATATATAAAAATAAAAAAAATGTTTTTATAGTTTAATTAGTTTAAATTCAAATTAGCTTAATTTTTATAACTTTAGATTTAATAAGAATAAATAGTTTTTAAATAATTTGTTTAAAGTAATTTTCAATAAATATAGTAGATTAGTTTAAAAGTTGTTTTAATTAAATAGATTTATTTTTTTTAAATAGATTATTTTTTTTAAGAATTTTAATTAGATCTAATTTTAAATAGTGTTTTAATTTTAATTAATTGTTTAGAATTTTTAATAGGCGGGGTTTAACGATTCATGCACTTTAGGTTAATTTTTAATAGCTTAAAATTTGTAGATTTTAATTGTAGTTTAAAAACCAAAAACCAATTCAAATCGATTGTCCAAATCAAAGCAAAACGTCTCAAATTCATAAGATCTTCGTGTAGAACGAACTCGACTCACTCACGTGTTTAATTGAATTCGTCATTGGTATTATTAGTCTATTACTTTTTCCTAAAGGTAATTTTCTAATTTACCCTATAACGTATCTAATTAATTCACATATCCACATCCATTTACATCAAAAAATTTGGCGCCGCTGCCGGGGATCTTGTGTACGATTCGTCTTTTGTGGAGATTTGTTGATCGTGGATTTGAAGACCCTTTCCGTCCTCGGAAAGTTTGTTATTTTTCTATTACGTAGTATGTATCGTTTTTCTCGTTTTTTGTGAATAATATATTGTATTACGTAGCACAATAATTTTAAATACTTTTCAAATAAGCCTTAGTTGGGATTTCATCACCTAGCTATTGTATTCGAACCCAAAACAAAAATAAAAGGCAAAATAGATAAATACTAATAAGAAGTTTGAACTCGATTTATACAAACTATAAGGTGGGTATAAGGCGACGTGCTATAAAAGGCCGTCTAAGGAAAAAGGTTTTTAAGTGCTTAGTGCCACCTCGTTTCCCCGCTTGCTTGTGCGTATATTGAGAGGGACAACCTATTATTGGTTTGCCGACTCAAGTAGTAATAAATCTTTTTTTTGTTGTTTACTTATTGAACCTCGAGACGTTTAGGTTTTCACCTATCGTTTCAAAGTCGACCGAGGGTAATTTACTTCCATAGTAGTTATCCTTATTCCTTGTTTTTTATCGATCATTATTGATTGAGCAATACCAAATAAAATACCAAAAATAATCTTCTTTCTTGTCTAATTTCTTTTCTTCAATCCTCTAAATTCTCGTCTTTGTAGTGTATGCAATTACGTTCTTCTCGTCTTGTGATTGATTTTAATAGGCTTGAAAATATTCCTCGTAGAAATAGAAATCGTCAACAACGAATAGTGGAACCCGAGATTCCACCTATTGTTGTAGAGATGGCCGATAACCGAACAATGGAGGAATTGCTCCGTGCACCCACCGAAGGGTATGGGGAAGCAATCGTTGTGCCGGCTATTTTGGCGGATCATTTTGAGATTAAGACGGGTCTTCTATCACTCATTCGTGCCGACCAATTTCGTGGCAATGAGACCGATAGCCCGCATTCTCACATACGGAATTTTAATCGAATTACCTCGACTCTCAAGTTTAGAGATGTGCCGAATGACGTGATTAAGCTCATGCTTTTTCCGTACTCGCTCGAGGGTAATGCTAAGCTTTGGTATGAGAAAGAACCACCGGGTTCGATTTTAACTTGGGATGATTTAGTGTCAAAGTTTATGAATTATTTCTTTCCACCGTCCAAGACAACACACTTTAAGAATGAGATCACTAGATTTGAACAAAAAGTGCATGAATCGTTTGGGGTTGCTTGGGAAAGATTTAAAGATTTGTTAAGACAATGTCCACACCACGGTTTCTCGGAATTGCATCAAATAAATACTTTTTATAATGGGCTTAATATGATTTAACAAGATTCTTTAAATGCCGCCGCGGGTGGTAATCTTTTAAGAAAAACACCGAGAGACGCGTGGAGAATAATTGAGGATAAGTCTAGAGCACAATATTCACGAAACACACCGGTTGTTTCCAATGTGAATTCATCTAATCACGAGATTGCTAGATTGGACTCTAAGATTGATAGTTGATTTGCGACTTTGTTGAGTGAGATTAGGAAGAATCCTCATGGATCGATTAATATGGTTGGGAATGTTTGTGTATCATGTGGTGGAGCACATCCTAATTATGCTTGTTTAAACGCGGGGTTTGATCAAGCTAGTGCTTTTGCCGCGACGGGAACTTATGGCTCCAACGGTCAAGTTCCTCGTCAAAATCATGTTGCTCCACCGGGTTTTCCACCGGTTCAAAATAGGTACAACAATGGTAATAATGGGAATAATTTTAACCGTGGTAACCAAGGGAATTATAATCAAGGAAATGGTTTTAATGCTAATCAAAACAATCAAGGTTTTCAAGGAAATAATCAAAATGATTTGTCAAGTTACATGAAGTCAAATGAGGCAAATATGAAAGCTTTGCAAAATAACATTCAAGGACAAATGGCAACTTTGAAAAATGAGTTTCAAAATACACTAAAGGGGCAAAATAACAAGATTGAGCTTAATCAACATAGAATGGAACAAAGATTTGAGCAAATGTTTGAGCAAGGTCAAAATCGTTTGCAACAAAGTGTGGAACAAAATCAAAATAAATTGCTTTCGATGTTTGAGGGATTTATGTCTAAACCGTCATCTTCTTCGGGTTGCTTACCTAGTAATACCATTCCAAACCCGAGGGGAGAGCTTAAGGCTATCACCGCTTATGATAATTTAGAAAGGAAGCTTGAGCTTATTGTGCCACCTAAAGAAACCTTTTGGAATGTCACCAAGGCTACTTTAAATGTGATTAGTACCTCGGATTTCATTGATCTCTTTCCTAAGAAGTATAATGATCCGGGTCACTTCTTGATACCTTGTGTTTTCGATGAGCTTGGGGAATACAAAGCTCTAGCCGATCTAGGAGCTAGTATTAACGTTATGCCCCTAGCCATTTGGAAAACTCTTGACTATTTGCGACTTATGCCCACTCGAATGATCATTGAGCTTGCTAATGGCACCACCACTCGACCGGTTGGTATAGCGGAAAATGTCATTGTTTAAGTGGGGGAGTTCGTTTACCTAGCCGATTTTGCTATCATTGATTATGAGCCGAATCCTCGTGCGCCTATAATTTTAGGACGACCATTTTTGTGTACGGCCGGTGTTTTAGTTGATATGAAAGAAGGGGAGCTTAAATTGTTTCATGGGGATAAACATATGATTTTCAAACCAGAAAAAATTCCAAGATTGGTTCCTAAGAAATTGGAAAGTGATAAACCTAATTTTGTTGAATCATGTTGTTATGTTACCTCATCTATACTCACTTCACACGAGGATGATAAGATTGAAAAACAAATTGATGATTACTTGAGTGAGCCATTCGATGCTAGTGAGTTTGATAATGAGAATTTTGATCCCGAGAGTGATATTGCTTTAATTGAACAATCTTTGAAGATGGACTCATTTTCACTCTCTTCTAAGGATCATGTTAATGTTCTTAAGGCACAATCTTCATTTGAAGAGCCTTTGATTCCTAACTTCACACCGAGTGAGGTTAGTGACTATTCGTTGGATAAGTTCGTCGATGAACTTTTTGCTATCATTGATCCACTTCCACGGGGAAGTGAAGACGTTTCCGATCTCGAGATCGAGCGTGATTCTTGTGTTTTACCTACCATTCTCGAGGAATTCGCCGATGAATTGCCTTCGAATGAGAATGACGATCTTGTATCCGAGTGTGACACACTCGATACTTTGTCGGAAATTTCTTGTGATGACAAGGATGACGACACTTTTGTGACTTACTAAAATCCTCTATTTGAAGCTTCATTGAACAATAATCCATTGTTTCAAGAGGATTTTGAGAGCATCATACCTCCTACATCTCACAACCTTTGTGATGATGATCTTCTTATGAAGGAGGTTGATGAGGTTTGTGATGATGATCACACCTTTTGTGATGAGTATGTCGACTCGGATGGAGAAATTTACATTATTCCCAATCTCCCTCCCACTCGCGTTGATCTTAATGTGCGGGTTTTTCATGTGACTCATATTGAGTACCATGACCCCTTTGTTCACGTTCCTAAGAGTGAAAAAGTCGACAAAGTCATGCAAGTTGAAACCACTATGGTTGAGACTTTTGTTCCACCATTACCATGTGCTTCATATGACTTAGGATTAGCATGGGGGGACGACACCTTGTTGTCTATTCCTTTCTCCACCGAGGACGAGGTATTCGATCCCGGAATCGTTGATTTAGGGAAATCTCGGTCTTTCACCGATGTAATAAATGAAAGATTTTTCTATCATATTGGTGCGAGTTTATCTCGTGGAGCATGCTACATCCATACGATTGTTTGTGACTACCATCTCTTTTTAGAGATTCGTGTTGGAGTTTTATCCTTTCGTTTGTCATCCGACAACGAGGATGAGATCTTTGACCCCGACATCGTGCTTTATATTGGATTTTATTCCATTATGCCGGTTTGCACCACTTTTCCCTAAGGACCAATGAATGTGGGGATCGAGTCGAGCTAATGACTCGGTGAACAAAAACGAGTTCATTCTATCTTCTTTCTATTTTCTAACACCTAATAAGGCTTGATCTTTCAAGCTCGTGCTCGTGTTTTGTTGTGTTGTGATCTTAGGTACGACCCTAATATTTGAAGATTCTCGTGTTCGGTTTTTGCCGGTCCACTTGATCTTCCATTCTTTGAATGCCAAAAAGGGGCACACTTTCTACCCTTGATTATTATTGACTAACGTTTTTCTTGAGGCATATTTTATAAACGGCTTATAGATTTGCGTACTCTTTCCATGCTAGGATTTTGCATTAGACTCTTCGTGTTTTAGCAAGGTGGTGTTACTCTTGAGCTAAGAAACATTGAGGACAATGTTTGGTTTTAGCATGGGGGAGTCAATCGATATAATCGCTTGCAATTGCTTTTGTCGTGTCCAAACGTAGTGTTTTTCTCATTTTTCAATAAAATTTTAAATTTTTTGTGTTATTTTTAAGTTTTAATAATGAAAATAAGTGTTTTCGACACGAATGTAGGCTTTCAATAAGAATAGTTTTTGACTCGACTAGGTTTTTAACCTTAGCTTTTCCTTAACATATTTGAATTAAGTTTTGCTAGGCTATTATATAGGGAGCTTTAAAACGCGAAAGTCTTAATTCATACGAGTTAAGGACAAGAACTTTTCGCAAGCTCCTATAATTGATCCTAGAAAGTCGTTTATCAAGGGAACTTTAAAACGCAAATTCTAAAACTTGCAAAAGTATAAGAATTTGCAAGATCCTATAGATGACTTGAAAACCCAAAACTTTGATTTAATAGGCTAAGTATCCATTGATGGAGAACAAGAGATGATAGAGCTAATTATAAGTTTGGTATTATTTCGGGAATTTATGTGAGTTAACTATGAGCCTATTCTCCCATCGCTTGTTAATAAATTTAATTGCAATAAATAAGGTTGAATGATTTGAAAAGTTACTTAGCTTCTAGCCCAAGATCGTTTAAAAGTTGCTCGGTATGGATTAGAGTTCATAGCCAAGGCATAACTTATTGAAGCGGGATGCGAAGATTGGCGAGTCCAAAAAGGTTCTAACAAGACATGAGGGCTATGTTTTATTGCTAAAGATCTCAAGTGATGTGAAGACTCATTTATCAAAAATCAATATGAAGGATCGAGACACACGACGAAAAGCAAAATACTCCCAAAAAGTCATGGAGAAGTCTATCCAAAAAGACCAAAAATAAGGTATGAGGATAAATGAAGCCAAGTCCAAAAAGGAGGCGAATCGTTGTTAATCAAAATCCCAAGTAAAGATTGGAGAAAAATGAAGAAGTCGTGGTCCAAGTATGAATCTCTCAAAACTTCAAGTGAAGAAATATTATGAAGAGAAGACCATTATTTCGTGAACGTCTCTCAAGTTTGGAAAGTACTAAGTCATTGCCAAATATCGGTCCGAGAAAGGTCTCAAATCGCGAAACAAGTTATGCCAAGATATGAACTTTATGAGAGCCCGAGAAGCAGTTTTAAAAGATTTTGTCCTTTAGCTAACTATTGATTAAATCGTTCACTTTATTTTCGGCCTAATAAATTATCGAAATAAGTCAACAATGCATCCTCGTGATCATTCATGACAACAATAAAATATAAGAGATACACATAGGAATAAGGGAGTCTAAGTGATTAATTGGCCCACATGAGTTCGTGTTAGTCTACCAACTTATAATAACAATGATCTTGTTTTTGCACTTGGCATGGAAAAGTGAAAAGTCGAGGACAATGAATCTATTTGAGCTTTTATGATCCTTAATGTTATTTTATGTCTTTGCAAAATAAAGTGTCAAAAGTTGAATAATGGAGTAGTTCATAGCTTTATTTTATCATTACGTGAGGACACGGCAATTGCTTAGCATGGGGGAATTTGATATGAGTGATTTTACTCATATCATTAGTAGCTTAAAACATTGAAATAATGCATGAAATGTATAAAATATGCCTTGGAAATGCTTGTTTCTTGTTTTCATGTGTGTAGGTACCAAGTTCGTGAAAACCAATGAAAACCGACACGAAATTGATGAAAAAGATCGAGGAAGCCGAAATCGAGCTCGACAATAGTGGATTTAATAAATTTGCAAGTTTATGGTCAAGTGGGTCCCACTATGGGGTAAATGGGCTCAAAAGCCCATTTAACTTTCAAGTTAACTTTGTTAAATGTTTGGAAAACTTACAAGGCCCAAATGGATTAATTGTTTATACGGATGAAAATAAAGAACTTGGGCTTGAAGCCCAATGTGTGTTCAAAAGGAACGAATGGAAAAAAAAGGTTAATATGGGCTTAGGGTTTTCACACGTTTCACATTTCATTCACTCCATAAAATAAATCAAACCAAACATCCTTTTATTCACTTCACATAAATAAAAAACGCCCCACCCTCACACGTTTACTTTCCCACACAGTCACATTAATTTCCTTTTGTTATTACCTATGTGCACCATCACCATCTTCCCCAATCTCATCCCAAACCAGTAAAAAAAATCATCACTGTTCAAAAAACCCTAGCAAGTAAAAAGTCTAATTAATTTAGGGCTTTTTACTTATTTGATTAATTCACATCAAAGGGATTAAAACCCCCAAGTTTGTAGGAAGAGAGGGTGTGGAATAAAGATGATACGTGGCAGAAAAGGATTGGACTGAACACCTCAATCTTCTAATCCACCAATCACAGCCCTTAAAAGAAACACAACTAGCACACGGATGCCACGTTGGCGATCCGTGTGCTATTTGGGATCATCTCAGCCATCAAACAAGAGAGAGAATAAGGATATCAAGATCAAGGGCTTAGAAGAAAAGGGAATATCCCTATGGAGATCCGAATATCCGTTCAAGGATGCCTTTGGGGGGGCTATAAATACCCCCAATTTATTCTGTATTGTCGATTCCAATTTTTTACTTTACTGTTATAATGCAGAAAATAGGTTAGGGATTATTATACTTTTAAGTTTTATTAGTCTTGTAATCATTGTTTTCAGTAATCAATAAAAAGTTTATTTCAAGATTTGTCTCGTTTTAAATTACTGTCAAAAGTTTATTGCGTTATTACCTATCTATTTTTGTTATAACTTGAAAAGTTATTCGATTAAACTAATTTGATAGTTTGATTTGAATAATTAAAGTGAATTTGGAATGAAATCTGTTCCCACTGGATAGATTAAACTGTGAATAAATATTGGAGGCTGTTTATGAATCGTGGGATCCAGTAGGGTCATTAGGTTGTAACGTTACTTAAGTGGTGACGAGATTTCGGTTTATGATGGTAATGGTGAATGGTGACTTGGTTCGGATCATAGGTAGCTCAGCGCTATCCTACGGCTCAACGGATTTCGTCAAAAGGTTCCATGTCTCTTTTCTCTTTGTTTTTTTACGATTCATGAATGAACTGCTTAATTTGATTGGGTGTTGTTAGTCTTAGCTTATTTAGATAAGGTTTGATATTTGTATGAAGTTGTTATTGGTTGATTAAATTAGTTGTTTATAGGACAAATCTGGGTTTGTTAGATAGCGAGCTTGCTGATTGAAACTACTACTTCGTGTATGTTTAGTAGTCTTGCTTTAATCGATCATTTGGATTATACTACGTTGATTAGTTATTTGTTGAGTTTTCTGTTTTATCTAAAATAGGCATTTGATTATCGTTATAGTAGATCAGACTTAGCTATTATTATAAAGTTTTCGTTTGCTATTCTGCTGTCTGAATGAGTTCTTAGTGCTAGTCTGCTAGTTGATTTACTAAGCTGTGTTAGGAAAATTGTGCTGCTGATATAAACTGTAACTGGTTGTTTGTGTTGTTTTTGGATAGTTATAAAAGTTTGGAAACTGGTTGATATTAAACCTGCGCGTGTTAATTGTAATCTGTTATGGCTATTTTGAATCTATTGGATTGGTTAGATTTGCCTGTTGGTTATATTGTGTAAGTTTAATAAGGTATAGATTGAGTGTAGTTTTAGACTTTTAACTGTTTTTATTCTGGTGAATTGAGTAAGTTTCGATATAGCAATAAGGTGGATTGATTTTATTTAGTTCTTATCAGTTCAGTTTGAATTTGTTTAAATTTGCTGAATGTTTTAGTGAAGTATTTTTCTACATATTTTGGATTTAACTTTCTGCTTATCAGTTCCATTAACTGATAAGTTCAATAAGCTATTGTCCTCATAGCTTGTAGCTAATAAGCTCCAAAAAAGTCATTCCTGTGACTTGATATTCACATCTGGCAAAAAGAAAATTATTCCAAAAATTATGTCCCCAATGGGATTCGATCTCGCGACCTCGCACTTCACAGCCCAACGTGATATCCACTTGCTCTAGATACCTTTTATGTTTTAATTCTGTTTCTTTAATTAATATAGTAACAAATTAGACTGTCAGCTTTTTGTTTCATTTAAATACATAGTTTAAAATTTTGTTTTATTTAAATCATTCTAATTTCTTTTATAATTTTACAAGTAAATTTATATATAAAAATAAAAAAAATGTTTTTATAGTTTAATTAGTTTAAATTCAAATTAGCTTAATTTTTATAACTTTAGATTTAATAAGAATAAATAGTTTTTAAATAATTTGTTTAAAGTAATTTTCAATAAATATAGTAGATTAGTTTAAAAGTTGTTTTAATTAAATAGATTTATTTTTTTTAAATAGATTATTTTTTTTAAGAATTTTAATTAGATCTAATTTTAAATAGTGTTTTAATTTTAATTAATTGTTTAGAATTTTTAATAGGCGGGGTTTAACGATTCATGCACTTTAGGTTAATTTTTAATAGCTTAAAATTTGTAGATTTTAATTGTAGTTTAAAAACCAAAAACCAATTCAAATCGATTGTCCAAATCAAAGCAAAACGTCTCAAATTCATAAGATCTTCGTGTACAACGAACTCGACTCACTCACGTGTTTAATTGAATTCGTCATTGGTATTATTAGTCTATTACTTTTTCCTAAAGGTAATTTTCTAATTTACCCTATAACGTATCTAATTAATTCACATATACACATCCATTTACATCAATTTCTTTTAATCAACACTTAGATATTTCAAATTCTAAAAGACTTTCTTTGAAATAAAGCGAAGTAAAAATTTCTTTCTACCTACATAGTTTATATAATTGAGTTTGACCGATTTATGTCATTTTTAATTATTTATACAAGGTTAAATGGAGCTTATGAAGATTTCACATACAATTATATCTGTCATTTAAAAGGATTACATTGATCACTAAGTTTATTCTTTAATTTTTTTTAAACAACTAGTATAAAACTGATTTGATCATAACTTGTTTGTTTTTAGAGCTTTTTGAGTGATTCAAAAGCCAAAAATTATGTACTCGGAACGTACTTTTCAAATATTCAGAATGTATAGTCATGGGAGGTCAGTATCTTGGCCGAAATTATTGTACAAGTTTCGGGTTAGAGGTTGAGTTTGAATAGTAGTTTATTTTTATGATTTGGGATGCACGGGATACCTAGTTTTTGAGTTGAGTTTTGAGTTCGTCAAGAGGGTTGTTTGTAGATTGTTTGAGTCACATAGATGTGGGAGGTAATAATAAATAAATAAATAAAGAAAAAGATATATAATCTCTTGGAAGAGTCGATCTTTTGCACGGTTTAAAAAAATATGTCGCGGGGCGTAATATGTTTGGTTGCCATTGGGTGTTTCTTGGATAATTTTTCGTTGTCATGGGTCATTTTGAATTGATACACGTTTTGGGTTTGAGTTTTCTTTTGAGACTCATGGTTTTTGACTTGTTTTAACTGGTACACGTGAAATGTCGTTAGTTATCCGTGGGTTTGATTCGTTGATCGTATCTGATGGATTCAGATGTAGTTTTGGTTTTGTATTGTTCGGGAGCGTTGAGGTAGTCATATGAAAGACTTGGTCGCGCCTACACGCTTAAGTAGGTGACCATGAGAGAACGGTCAGAATACCCTAGTGGGGAGGAAAGAGGTTCGTAGACGAACTAATGTGGGTATGAGGTCTATTAGGAGTGCCAAGGGAGATGAATAGAGATTTGTGAAAGGTATAGAAATTGGCACAAGTAACGTGCCATAGAGAGTGTTGAAAGGGGATATTGTTCGTGAGGAATGTTTGTTTTCTAAAAACTTCATGAAATTTAATAGGTTTGCCTATTATTTTGAGGTAGAACCATAAATAGAGCAAGTAGGAGAAGTGAGAGGAGTTACAGTTAGTGTCTTTCCAAGGCAAATCGTTGATGGAGTGATTTAAAAACAAGAGCTGTTAGAAATTACAACGGATGCAAGGTAAAAGTTGAGTTGCTTAGTAGTAGATTGGATGTGGAAAACGGTTGAGTGGTCTGATGAGAGGAAGCATTGGTCTTTTAAAATGCGTGTAGAATTTTGCAAGTAGAACGAGGTAAGAATTTATTCATATTGCCGCTGAGAGAGGGTGCAAGGAGGACATAGTTGAAACTGCTAAGGATGTTGTATGAACACTTTGGGATTTCGGTTATGCATTTGGCTTCGCCAAAGCACTAGCGGTTTTAATGGTGTCAATGAACCAAGTGTGCATAAACGTGTATAAACGAGTTGTCATCGGGAGCATCGACGACATCTTGACCTACTCAAATCTGAGAAGGAGAGTGAGGCGAATTATGTGTTGGTTTTGGAGTGGAGTTATACGTGAGATTTTCAAGTGTGAGTTTAGTATTAAATTTACTTTGGTGAGTAGTTAGAGATGATGGCATATCATGGAATAAGCAAGGGGCGAAGTGAAGAAGGATGAGGAAGCATTTTGGAGGCTGAAGAGGCGGATTGGATAATGAGTCGATCTTGGCATTATCGGAAGGACTGGATGAATTCGCGAAGCATGACGATACGTGGAGCAAAGATTTGGACGCGTATGAGGACGACAAAGAAAGGCGATCACTTATACGTTGCAGGAACTGAAGATTTGGAAGAACTGGATAGACTTAGTTAGTGGAGCTGGACTGTTATATCTGCCTAGAATGCTAGAGGCATTTGGTGTACGAGACGTAGAGAATGATCTATACGGATCATGAACGTCTCCAACACATATTCAATCACCTTGATTGAACATTTGGCAAAGGTGGTAGGTGGAGTTAAGTGACGAAAGAAAATTGCAAGGCCAAGTACCATCTGGGAAAGGCAAGCATGGTCGATGAGACATGGAATAAGAAGAATGAGGTGAAGCTGAGACGAACTTGAACTATAGGGATGACGTATTGGAGCGGTTTGGATAAAGGATAAAGGTTGCACGAGTTGAGTTGCCTAAAGCAGAGAACGCGTCAATGTGTATGATGCGTGGCTTGGACAATCATACGGAGAAGAGGGACGTAGACTATAATTCCTACATGGTTAGGAGTAGCTTAGAAAGGGCGATGTAAGGAAGAAGTTGGTGGATGGGATACATAACGCGGTGGAGGAATAAGTATGACGAGAGTTGGGTGATAGTCGATAGACAGACAATTCATCTCATATTTCAAGAGGAATGGGAGTCACGTAGTTGAGAAGTTGGAAGGATTGCGTACGGATGTGATGGAATAGAGGGTGCTGCGTAAAAGTTAGCCTAATATGTATGGAATGCCTTATGAAGGGTTATGACAAGGGAAGAAACGCTGGGGAGCATCACATCCTGATGTATGGTATGAGTTGTGGAGGAAGAAGGACGTGTGTATTGAAGTGAAGCATGAATGAAATAGGTCGAGATAGGAACCGGAGGTAAAACTTTGGTAGAGCTTAATGGGTAGAATAAAGCACAGCGTAGGCTAATGCTGTCGTAGTATGGAGGGAAATGGCACTGATCTATACTGATTGTTTGGGAGGATTAGTATCGATAATCGAATGGATGAGGAGTTATAGGTGTGATATGCCATAGGGACGAAGGGATTGGTCTAACTGAGATAACCATCCTTTTGAGGATGTGTATAGATCGTAGGTTGATTTGGACTGGAAGAACTAATGGGTATGTGAAAGACCGTCATAGGTCCCTTTGCAAGGAAATTGGAAATTTTAAGTAGTTTGGGGTATGGACTAAAGGGAGTTTCACCCATAGTAACGGGTGGTATGTTTTGGTAAAATGGAAGAGTTGATGTAGAGTTTTGTAGGTCCATTTATGATCTTTGAAAAGATCGGACCAGTAGCTTATGAGCGTAGAATTACCTGGGGGAAACGAGTGGTATACATGTTATATTTCGTGTATTAAGATTGGTAAAGGTTGTTTGAGAATGCATTTTGCATGTACGGTTATTCGGGACTTGTGTTAATAAGAGTCTTTGTTTTATCAAAGAGTCATCTGTGAGATTTATTGACTGTGAGGTCAAGAGTTTGTCAATGAGGTTAATTATTTTTGGTTGTATATGTGGTATTTTGAAACTTGAACTAAAGTTCGCGTGGAAATGAGAGGAGTTCATTTAGAACAAGTATCCTCGTGTGATTTGTTGTTTGTGTGTTTGATCCTAAGGAGTAAATCTCGGGACGATATTTCTATTAGGAGGGAGTGATGTGACAACCCTGGTTTTGAGGTTCGTCACTTAGTTTTATTTTGTGCTGGTTATGTGTCTTTACGTGTTTATGTGCTTATTGGTGGGTATAGTTTGTGGTTTGGATATCGTTTCCGGTACGGGGTAACTTGTGAGTGAAACGATGTGTGATGATTTCATGTTCATGAGCTCACATGGTAGTGACTATGAAATGAGATGGTGTTATTTGGTGGTTTTACGTATACGTATATGTATTAAAGAAAATCGTATTTTTACGATTTACGGTTTAGCATTTAGAGGTCTCGGATGAGGAAATTAATCATATGGATATTTTTCGGGATGGTTTTAAGTCATTTAGGACTTAATTATAAAGTTTATTTCAAAATTTGAGATTTTTTTTAAAAGTGTATATTTTACGTCTTTTACGGTAAAACGCGTAAATTTGACTAGTTTTACGGTTTTGAGGTTTTGGAGGCTTTAGGAGCTGAAATAAATTAAGGAAAATTAAGGTAATATTATTAATACATATATTAATAATAAAAAGAAAAAAAAACGAATTTAAGGGGTGTTTGGGTTGGTTTGGACGCACCAAAGAAGGGAAAAAAGGAAAAAGGGAAATAAGGTAAGTGGGCTTGTAGTTGGACTAGGATTTTGTGCTATATAAAGAACACAACACCTCATAACAAACGAATTTTTTATACTTCCTGGAGTTATAGTCGACTAAATAGAGGAGAAAAATTAGGGTTCATCATAAAATTGGGTTTTCCTCATCTTCCATTAATTTAAAGGTAAAACCTTCTTAACCCTTTTTAATTTAATTGTTTTTAATTCTTTCTCATTCATCTTATGATGGATTTAGGTTAGGGTTTATATTAAAACAGTAAATTAATGTTATATTAATGGTGTTATAATGATTACATATATTAGGGCTTGTAATTAGAGGGATTAGGGTTAATTAATGAGGTTGATTTTGTTAAACCCGTTTTTAAAAACTGAGCAGAATTTTGTGTCAATTGTTTTCATCATATCGGGAGTTCTAGTAACATTCAAGATGCTATCCAAGTATCCCTGAAAAGATAATTTAAGTGGCTTTTCAATGCAAGAAACGAGAACTAAATTGGAGGTAGGGAAGTGGGTCAAACACAGGTTACAACAGTCGGAGGTCAAAACAGTTTTGTAATTAGCCTGTTTTCTTTTTAAGTTTTGGGATGTTTGGGGTACTTAGGGTTGCATTAGGATCTTCTCACGAGCATGAAAGATAGTTTATATATTGTAGTAAGTATCTGCACTTGGGATAAGATTGTGGTTTAGGGTAAGACCCTCTAATGGTAACAAACTTTTCATACGTTTAAAATTAGTGAATTCTGGATAGGTAGCAATATATATACATATATCGGGGCCTTAACAGTAGCTTTAAGGTTAGGGCAAGTGGGAGGTTTTAGCTAACATATGTAAAAGTATGAATATTCCTTTTACAAAAACGTATGTTTAAGTGGACGTTTGACTTAAAGTTTTGAGACCTAAAAACTAGGACTGTTTTGTGTAAAATATGAACGGGATAGTTATTAAACTTAACCAAGTTAAGGACTTGTTAAGGAAGGGTAATGGGGTGATTAGAGCTTATCAATGAGGTATTTATATGGGAATAGGCTAGATGTCCATCATAGGTTGATGAGCCATCTTAGTTATTGGTTCATGTATTGATTGCGTGTTTTTGGTTTGTTAGCTTGTTGCTAGTGCGAGGACTTGTGAAGAAGCAATCAGGTGAGTTTCATAGTCCCATGTTTATTATTGATTTTGACTTGCAGATGGGATGGAAGAGACACTGTGTTGAGTAATTTTCTAAATTGATGTTGTGAATGTTTTTGTGATTTGAGATGGACTTGTGTGTACATTGTGTGATTAACTGCTATGTGATTCTTGATTGTGTATGATTTGGATCGGGGGACACGTGCCGTCTCAGTTATTGTGGTTTGACAAGGTAGGGGCCTTGGGATAGGTACATAGCGTGATCGTCTATGGGACCAATGGAAAATGACAAGGTAGTGGCCTTGGGATAGGTACATAGGTGTATGGGCGCCTATGGTACCATGGTTGTTGGTAAGGCGTGATGCCTTGGTAATTGTGGTTGTTGGTAAGGCGTGATGCCTTGGAATTGTGATGATTGATTTATCTTGAATGCTAGTTGTTAATGCATACTTGTAACACATCGTCCATATGTTATTGTGTTGATGGTTGTTATTCACAGCTTGTAACTGATTTAGCGTTAGAGTCTAAACCTATGACTCTCACCAACTTTATGTTGACATGTTTTAGTGTCTCTTTCAGGTTTGAATGTGTTTAAGCTTGAGGATAGAAGTGGCTAGACTTGGATGCCTTAGGATTGCATATAGAAGGAGATCCCCGTTCCTTCTTAGTTTACCTTCATGTTTTTTTTATAAGTGATACATGTTGGCACCTATATGTTTGTTTGGTTTATGTTTATTGTTTGTCTTGGGTAAGTGGTAGAACTGTTACCTACTTACCTAGACTCCTGCATTTGATGAGATATTGTCATGACTTCTGTGTCACCATTTTATGACATTTCTTATTTCATACAGTTATCTCTATAGACACGCCATGTTGTGATGATATCCATACGTCGCGCCCCATATTCCGCCATGGTGGGGTGTGACATTATCCAACTAGCCCATTAGTTTTAAAACAAATTTAGGCTATGACGGCAAAATTAGACGAATAAAAAATGTCACCTTGTCAAATGTTTAGAAAAATGGTTAAAGTTATAAAAAAGAAATTTGTAAAATATTTTGCTAAATTACCTTTGGTTTTTACTTGTTCCGCGGCACTTAATCCATGTTTAAATTTTGGGGGGATCGAACATTTAATGAAAAGAATAATGAACAATTTAGACTTAACTTGGGGGTTAAACCCTAATGAACGCAACCACAACTACATAGACTCTCAAAATTTTAAATTTAACGATAGTTTTAAAAAGTTATTTGCAATTTATGCAACAAAATATGGTGTACAACAAAACCCAATTTTTGACCAAACGGGGGCCAGAACATCGCGAATGGAACGTGAGGCAAGTGACATTGATATAAAACCTTATAATCTTTTATATGAAGACGCTACAAAGTGTCAACGAACATCGAAACCGTCAAGCGAGTTGGGACAATATATGTCTACAAACTTTGTACAAACTTTAAGACCCGATGAGTTTGGAACCTTTAACATTTTGGCTTGGTGGAAAGAATGGGAAATTCAATATCCAATTTTAGCCGCTATGGCTCATGACTTATTAGCGGTTCAAGCTTCGACGGTAGCTTCCGAATCGGCCTTTTCTATTAGCAGTAGAATTATATCAGAAAGAAGGTTAAGACTTACCCCCGAATCCGTAGAAGTATGTGTATGTTTGAAAGATTATTTGGACGGAGTAGAGAGGATACAACATGAAACATCGTTGGAAGGTCCGGTATTAAAAGGCGTTGAAGAAACTATAGCAAACGAAGAAGTTGATTTAGGGATATCAACTACCGAATTAGACGAAGGTGAGTTTGAACCTTTAGAAGTTGAAGCCGTGGATGTATACGATTATTTAGATGATTTACTTTGAGTATAATGGGTGATGGCAATGTCGAAGCTCGATATACTTGAGTACACTAATATTTTTCAGGTGATGGCCATGCCGAAGCTCAAAATGTATAGTAATTATGGTTGTTTGATTGTACGGTTTAAATAAAATTTATGATTTGTATGATTGTATTGTTTAAATAAATGTTATGGTTTATGATTGTATTGTTTAAATAAAAGTTATGGTTTATGATTGTATTGTTTAAATAAAAATTATGGTTGTATTTTTTTAGTATATTTGTATTATTAACAAGTTTATTAAATAAATGACGAAATTTTAAATTAAAAAAAAAACGATAAGGTAAAAAACCCAAAAAAACCGATTTCGAACATTTATAACCGAAAAAAGCCGAACCAGTAAAAAAACCGATAACGAAAATTTATAACCGAAAAAATATCGATCCAAATTTTTTTAACCGAAAAAACTAATTTAAAAAAAAACTGATTAAATCGAAACCAGTTATTAGAAAAAACCGATTTAAAAAAAACTGATTTTCCAATAACCAAAAACCGGTTTTAATCGGTTAATCCGCACCACTAGTGGTAGTTAGCACCAAGTTTATATATATGTATATATAAAGTTTGGGCTCTTTTTTATATTTTTACTTGCACTTTGGGCTTTAAAAAATTTGGTATATTATTTATATTTTGTGTTCGAAATAATATGTTATTTGTATTTTTAGGTTTGAAAAATATAACATGATTTTTATAACTTTTTTATTGTATTTTAATTTAATAAAATGAATTTTAATCTTTGTGAAATTGAAAATGAAAATAATATTATTAGTAAGTGAGGCTTAAATGAAAAAGAGAGAAAAATGCAATAAATGAAAAATGTATTTTTGTATGTTAAGTTAAAATAAAATAACGTTAATACGACACCATTGAATCCCAAATGACTTGTTTGTGTGGCTGGCCGCTATACCTTTCCCTTTGATCCATAAAGAAATTTACAACGGTACCAATTTGTCAATTTATACTTATCTTATTTTGATGTCCTAACTCCTAACTTTCAAAATTCTTTATTGTAACAAGCCACTAAAGTGAGACATATGTTGTTCCAAATTTCAATGGAAACAATTACTAACATAAACAAATTTTGGTTTAAAAAGGGAGTGGAAACCAACCAACCTAGAGACACAAGTTGTGCAACTTTTGACCCTCAAAATGTAATCATACATGAATAAAATATCTAATTATAAAATTATTGATTTGAGATAAAAGAACATGCCCAGAAAGACCGTATTAGTTGTGCCAGTTAGATTTTCATTTGTAGGTCCAGTAGTAATCAAATAAAAAAACTAGACATTTCTAATACGTACCTTTTGTTTTAAAAAGTTATCTAGCTACCAATATGTTTTTATTTATATATTCATTTATTTGAGTGAACATCTTTTTTAGATAATAACTTATAATTCTTCTTAAGGTACTTAATGCTATTTTCTACGGGTTATGAGTCTTAATATCGTATAAAACGGTATATGGGGCAGGTAAAGACGTAGACAATCATATCCCTACCTAAGATAGAGAGGCTGGTTCCGGTTCTACCAAGGCAGAAAAAAACCTCCGGCCATAAAAAGTATGAAGATCGAACACCTGACCTTTGTCTCCAAAAGCAAGAGTGATAACCATCCAACTAGAGGTGGCAAAATGGTTGGGTTGGGTTGGGTTGGGTCATGGGTCTTAGATGAGTTTGGGTTTAGATGGGTATGGGTTTAGATGGGTCTTTTAGGAGGTTGAGTTTAGATGGGTTGGGTCTAGATGGGTTTAGGTTTAGATGGATTTGGGTGTAAATGGGTCTTTAGGAAAAGTTTGGGTTTAAATGGGTTTTTTTTGTATTAAATGGGGTTTTAGGAGGTTAGCCTTTTACTTTTTAACGTTTTGTTAATAACTTTACATTTTCCTCAGTAAATTTACATTTTCGTCAGAAATTTTACGTTTTCGTCAGTAAATTTACGTTTTCGTCAGTAAATTTACGTTTTCGTCAAAAATTTTAAGTTTCCATCCGTATTTTTACGTTTTCATCAGAAATTTTACATTTTGATCAAAAAAATTACGTGTTCGTAAGAAGTTTTACGTTTTCATCATAAATTTTACGTTTTCATCAGTAAGTTTACGTTTTCATCCGTAAAATTACGTTTTCGTCAGAAATTTTACGTTTTGGTCAGTAAATTCACGTTTTTGTCAGAAATTTTACGTTTTCTTCAGAAATTTTACATTTTCGTCAGAATTTTACGTTTTCGTCAGAAATTTTACGTTTTCGTCAGAAATTTTACGATTTCGTCAGAAACTTTACGTTTTCGTCAAAAATTTTACGTTTTCGTCAGGAATTTTACGTTTTCGTCATAAACTTTACGTTTTCGTCAGCAATTTTACGTTTTCATCAAAAAAATTACGTTTTCATCAAAAAAATTACGTTTTCGTCAGAAATTTTACGTTTTCGTCAGAAATTTTACGTTTTCGTCAGCAATTTTACGTTTTCGTCAGAAATTTTACGTTTTCGTCAGGAGTTTTACGTTTTAATCAGAAATTTTACGTCTTCGTCAGAAATTTTACGTTTTTGTCAAAAGTTTTACGTTTTCTTCATAAATTTTACGTTTTCGTCAGAAATTTTACGTTTTCATCAGAAATTTTACGTTTTCGTCTGAAATTTTATGTTTTCGTCTATAAATTTACGTTTACGACGAAAACGTAAATTCACTGACGAAAACGTAAAATATCTGAAGAAAATATAAAATTTCTGACAAAAACGTAACTTTACTGACGAAAACGTAAAATTTCTGATGAAAGCGTAAAATTTCTGACGAAAACGTAAAATTTCTGACGAAAACGTAAATTTACTGACGAAAACGTAAATTTACTGACGAAAACGTAAAATTTCTGAGGAAAACGTAAAATTTATGAGGAAAACGTAAAACTTCTGACGAAGACGTAAACTTTTTGACGAAAACGTAAAATTTCTGACGAAAACGTAAATTTACCGACGAAAACATAAAATTTCTGACGAAAACGTAAAGTTTCTGACGAAAACGTAAAATTTCTGACGAAAACGTAGAATTTCTGACGAAAACGTAAAATTTCTGACGAAAACGTAAAATTTCTGACAAAAACGTAAAATTTGTGACAAAAACGTAGATTTACTGACGAAAACGTAAAATTTCTGACGAAAACGTAAAATTTCTGACGAAAACGTAAATTTACTGACGAAAACGTAATTTTACTGACGAAAACGTAAAATTTCTGAGGAAAACGTAAAACTTCTGACGAAAACGTAAATTTTTTGACGAAAACGTAAAATATCTGACGAAAACGTAAATTTACCGACGAAAACGTAAAATTGCTGAGGAAAACGTAAAATTTCTGACGAAAACGTAAAATTTCTAACGAAAACGTATAATTTCTGACAAAAACGTAAATTTATTGATGAAAACGTAAAATTTCTGATGAAAACGTAAAATTCCTGACGAAAGTGTAAATGTACTGACGAAAACGTAGAATTTTTTATGAAAACGTAAAATTTCTGACCAAAACGTATAATTTACGATGAAAACGTAAAAATACGGTGAAGACGTAAAAAACTAACAAGTGTGTGAAAATTTGACAAGCTTGTGAAAAAAATGAAAAAAAAACAATTTTGATATTACTAAAACCTATTGGGTGACCCATCTTGACCCATTAGTAATATAAAGGTAGACTCATCTAGACCCATGTGACATATGAGGAGACCCAAGTAGACCCATCTATAATTTTAAGAAGGAGTTTGTTTGACCCATGTAAACCCATCTAGGATATTAAGGGAAACCCAACTAGACCCCTTTCTTTTTCTAATTTAACCAAGTTGACCCAAAAATTAACCATGAGTCAAAATTTACCACCTCTACATCCAACTTATAGTTCTTCTTCTACGGGTAAATTGATAAAAGAGGCAATGGAAAATAACAAATTCGTTGCTTACTGAAAAAGTAATATAGGTCTAGTGTTTGCCAAAAAAATAAATAAAAAACTTTTTTTTGGCAAATATAGAGGTACAATTCAGTTATAAAAAGAAAAGTTAAGAAACAGAATAAGCCATTTTACTATTTTCTTACGATTATATACCTCAACTTTTCAGATACGTCTCAAGTCAAAATCAAAACTTTTGTCCCAAGTTTATTGTAATGCAGCCACAAAATGCATAACGCTATCATTGTTCATGCAAAGCGTATCACTTCAGGTCTTCAGAGCTCATTTTCATGATCCTACATGTGAAACATATTGGGCTCTGCGTTTTAACTTGGGCCAAAGACGAAATGAGTCTGGTACGAGGTTGAAAACGAAATCCAAAGTTTGTTATCGATAGTTTCTTATTCTCCTAGCATGGTACCCGCTAGGGGTGTTCACGGGTCGGTTCGGTTCGGTTAGTTAAACGATTTTGACTATCCATCGCGGTTCGGTTAGTTACATTTACTATCCGTAATCGAACCGTACAAGGCGGTTAACCGGACATACGGTTACCCGAAATGAGCGGTTACCCACGGTTCGGGTCACGGTTAACCATTAAATAAGTTTCATAAAGTTTTAGTTTATAAATAATAACATGGTTTACAACATAGAATTTCGTTTTCGTATAATTCAACGACATTAAATAGATAAAAATCATATAAAAATTGTTTTGTTATAAAAAAGTGCATTAGAATATTCATAAATAATATATTAACAAAAAAATATTTATTCGATATTTATAAACTACAATCACATTAATTAAATTTACACATACATGTTTAACACATGTACTATAATTAGAATATTTAGTTAAAAAATTTCATGTATAATAAAAGTAGGGTACTAATACAATTAATACATGTATTATAATTTGAATATTTAGTTAAAAAATTTCAAGTATAATATGTGCGGTTCGGTTCGGGTAACCACGGATATCTAAAAATGAAAACCGTAACCGAACCGTTATAAGCGGGTTTTTTCGGTTTCGGTTTTTTTCGGTTTCGATTTTTTCGGTTTCGGGTTTTTTCGGTTTCGGATTGAGCGGTTCGGCTCGGTTCGGCGGTTTCTCGGTTTTTTTGAACACCCCTAGTACCCGCGTAATGCAACGACGAGTATCTGATGCAACAACGAGCATCCGGTGAATTTTTGTGACGAACAAATATTACTTTCTTTCCATTAGGTTTGTATTCATATTAACGTTAAAGTTGTAAAAAATAGAATTAAAATGAATCTACTAAAATAGAAAAAAAAACTAAACTAAAAGTTAATAAAAATATATCAAAATGGATATTGAATTAAAGAGCACAAAATTTAGAAAATATAATAAAATTAGATTATAAAAATAATAAATAGATAAAAAGAATTTTCAGTTTGAAACTAACAATATTATTTTAAAACGTTTTTATAAAAGTTTGTTACAAAAATTTGTTACAAATGCTCATGGTATATAATTGTGAAAGAAATCAACAACTTGTTTTATTTAATAAGTAAAAAGGTCTGCACATTCAGCCTTGCTATTTTTATAAGGTCTCAAATGCTTTATAATGCAGTTATAGATAGTTTTAGAGTGTTCACTCACAAGTCAACGTTTCATCATTGGATTCTTCGAGTCAAGCAAAATTGCTTTGAATCGATATCTCAAGATCGACCTTTATTTAGATGAGAATAGATTAGTTGGCTCAGATACGGTCTGTGGGCTATACTTCCAATAAGGTTTATTCTCTTTCTAATCTATAAAAGTGTCAATATCAAGCAGTAAGGTGCTCGCGCGTTACAACGAAACACCTTTTTTTCGTTTATAGTTTTTACAATGCTATATAGCCCGGATAATTGGTACTGTAAAATGCATATGATATAATGTTGGTATGTTTGGTACTACTATTGAGGAAGCGGTGGCGGAGACTGCTTGGCCGAGTGAGATGGCGAGCTCATCGGCTTTCGTCGGTCCTCTCCACCACACTGATCCCCTTTGTTTTGCCAGCGGTTCGCCGAGATACGACGAAGGCACAAAGAAGAAAGATAAAATGAAATAGACGTCAGCTATATTTTTAAAAAAATATTTATTTTTATTTAAAAAAATTAAATTTAATATTTTTGCCCCTATAAATATTACTCCTACACTCACAACTTTTATACCTCCAATTTAAATTTTTCTTCTCAATCCAAAAATCATTTAGAAAAAATGAGCGACTCAACGTTTTCTGATTCATCCGATCTTAAAGATATTACCGATTTGAAAATGATAACGCACATTACGAATAAGATGAAGCCGAACTTATTCGAAGGCGTAGATTTATTAACCGTGAACGTGACATCGTTGAAGCACGTTTAATGACCGATTATTTCGGTCCGCACTCAAAATATCCGGCGGAGTGTTTTGAAAATTACATTCAAACATTTAATCCTTTACCGCACTTTCATTTTTTTACTATCGGATATGATGCAACGGGGTTATAGAAACTAGAAGGGGGGGGGGGGGGGGGGGAGGTTGAATAGTTTCTTATATTTACTTGTTAAAAGATGGTTTTCAAAAAAATCATTTTTTCAAAAACATAGGCTTGAGGAAATATGTGAAATCTTCTTATGCACAATATGAACAATGATAGTGTAACTAAACTAATACTAACTAATGTATATGCACAAAGAATAAAGAATGTAAAGAGTTAAGGTAAAGAAAGATCAAACCAAACATCAAGGATTTATCGTGGTTCGGCAACGAAGCTCACTCCTCGTTCCTACTCCACTCCTCGAGTACTCCTTACTCGAGAGTTCACTACACAACAAGCTCCTTATGGTGGAGAAAACCGTACACGTTGCTTAACCAATTTCTGACTCTAAGCTAAAAGTCGAGCCCTAATCGTAGCTAGGACCAATCTACACAACTATACTTAGTACATACACAACTTCCAAATAGACACAACTACTTGGATCTTCACAACTATGACACAAGAACAAATGTATAAGATTTGATCTTCAAAGGATCTTTGGTGGTGGACTCAACACTTCACAAGGATAGTGTTCTTCTCTTTGCACTTGGAGAAGAAGGGATGGATGGGATAGATTCACTTCTAAACAAGTAGTAATCAATCAAATGATCAAGGATTTGAGCGTTTTAAGAAGTATGTTTGAATCTGGAAATATATGTGCAAAAGAGGCGAAGAGAAAATCTGAGAATGGTCCACTATTTATAGGACAAAGGGCCAACGACTATATCTGCCCGCGGTTCCTTATCTCAGCTGGCGGTTCCTTATCGATAAGGAGCCGCATAGGCACTAGGGAACCGCCAGAGTAGACTCCGCTCCCTTTTTGTCCTTCAGCCTCCAAAATGCTTCCTCATACTTCTTCACTTCGCCCCTTGCTGGTTCCATGATATGTCACCATCTCTAACTACTCATCATGGTAAACTTATTACTAAAACTCACACTCGAAAATCTCACGTATAACTCCACTCCAAAACCAACACATAA
Organism: Glebionis coronaria; assembly: GCA_025667525.1. NCBI lineage: Eukaryota > Viridiplantae > Streptophyta > Magnoliopsida > Asterales > Asteraceae > Glebionis > Glebionis coronaria. The sequence continues at coordinate 68,013 of JANFOE010000126.1, read as the reverse complement.
TTTGCCTCACTCTCCTTCTCAGATTTGAGTAGATCAAGATGTCGTCGATGCTCCCGATGATAACTCGTTTATACACGTTCATGCACACTTGGCTCATTGACACCGTGAAAACCGCTAGTGCTTTGGCTAAGCCAAATGCATAACCATAAACCCAAAGCGTTCATACAACATCATTAGCAGTTTCAACTATGTCCTCCTTGCACCCTCTCTCAGCGGCAATACGAATAAATTCCTACCTCGTTCTATTTTCAAAATTCTACACGCATTTTAAAAGACCAATGCTTCCTCTCATCAGACCACTAAACCGCTTTCCTCATCCAATCTACTACTAAGCAACTCGACTTTTACCTTGCATCCGTTGCAAATTTCCATCAACTCTTGTTCTTGAAATCATTCCATCAACAATTTCCTTGGAAAGGCACTAACTCCAACTCCTCTCACTTCTCCTACTTGCTCTACTTATGGTTCTACCTCACAATAATAGGCAAACCTACTAAATCTCAGGAAATTTTCGAAAAACTTACATGCCTTACGAAGAATCATAAATACCTTTGAGGTATTATATCCCCTTCCAACACTCTCTATGATACGTTACTTGTGCCAATATCCATACATTACACAATTCTCTATTCATCTCCCTTGGCACTCCTAATGGACCTCATGACCACATTAATTCGTCTACGAACCTCTTTCCTCCCCACTAAGGGTATTCCGACCGTTCTCTCATGGTCACCTACATAAGCGTGTAGGCGCGACCAAGTCTTTCATATGACTACTCAACGCTCCCAAACAATACGAAACCAAAACTACATCCTGAATCCCCCAGATACGATCAACGAATCAAACCAACGGATAACTAACGACATTTCACGTGCACCAGTTAAATCAAGTCAAAAACCATGAAACTCAAAAGAAAACTCAACCCAAAACGTGTATCAATTCAAAATGAACCATGACAACGAAAATAATCCAAGAAACACCCAATGGCAACCAAAACATATTACGCCCCGCGACATATTATTTAAACCGTGCAAAAGATCGACTTTTCTAAAAGAATATATATCTCTTTTTTTTTCAGGAAATTTATTATTACCTCCCACATCTATGTGACTCAAACAATCTACAAACCACCCTCTTGACGAACTCAAAACTCAACTCAAAACTAGGTATCCCGTGCATCCCAAATCATAAAAATAACTACTATTCAAACTCAACCTTTAACCCGACACTTGTACAATAATTCCGGCCAAGATACTGACCTCCCATGACTATACTTTCTGAATATTTGAAAAGTACGTTCCGAGTACATAATTTTGGCTTTTGAATCACTCAAAAAGCTCTAAAAACGAACAAGTTATGACCAAATCAGTTTTATACTAGTTGTTTAAAAAAAAAACTAAAGAATAGACTTAGTGATTAATGTACCTCTTTTAAATGACAGATATAATTGTATGTGAAATCTTCATAAACTCAATTTAACCTTGTATTAATAATTATAAATGACGTGAAACGGTTAAACCAATTATATAAACTATGTAAGTAGAAAGAAATTTTACTTCGCTTTATTTTAAAGAAAGTCTTTTAGAATTTGAAATAAATAAGTGTTGATTAAAAGAAATCTTATGTTGCACCTTGTTTCAAACATGACTCTAACACCTTACCCTCATTTTACCGAATACAACCAACTATCTAACCCTATAATAGATTTCCAAGTCCCCCTTTTTCTCAATATATACCGACCAAAAGAAATGTAAGACCCAACACAAAAGATTTCATTATTTCAAAAGAAATCCCAAGTTATTTCAATAGAATTAAAACCAAGAACACCATTTTAAAACGTACACGTGAAATTCGAAACTCAAAGAATACGCTACAAGACACACTTCAAAAGATTCAAAACTTCGTAGAAACTCCACCAAACTCGAGCTCTAATAAATTATTTAAACACAAGAGAGTACTAGGTACGTTCAAGTTATAATAACTACTGAACGACCGTAAAGCATAACATAACATCTTTTAGTATATATACATCCACATATATATACCTATCGAATCTCCCAAATATACTCGTTATCATACATGTCAAGTCAATCCATCGCTTTATACGCTCGTTTTTCTATGCGAGTAATCATCATCTCACCGTGCCACAACAAGGCATAAAGCCCACCTCCAAAACCAAACCATATCGTGTGACCCCATAATCACACAACACAACTATAATCCAAAACATATAACACAAAAAGAACAATAGCCATATCATAGGCAGCCATTACATAAACCCATATATATACGTATACCCAAATTCTACATCTCATTATATACAAGCATGTACTAACCCTCTTTCATGCAATCATACTTGGGAACCCATTGAGGTTGTGGTACTTGTATAACTATGTTGGCCACCATACTTATACAATTACCCTTCCCCAAATGCACTCCCTCCTATGATGACACTTATAAGAATCAATACAACATATAACACATAAATCTATCTACTCACATAAGCTCATAACCACATAAACAATAAAGTCCAAAACTCCATCTATTAAAATAACATAGTAATACTCTTGAAATACGTAAATCCATAGTCTAGCTAAAACAGCATAGACTAAATCCAAAACGAAAACATAATCAGTTATAAGTCATGTCGCCCGTAAGAGTGGAAACAGCTTAAAATCCTTCATATCCACCTACTCCTAATAACTCGAACCACCACATGATTTTTAGGGAACATGACTTAAATATCAAAAGAAAATAATATCTCTCGGGTACATAAAATAACCCAACAAAAGATAGAAACTACCATGTACCAAATTATGTACTATAATGTACAATTTAAGCAAAATACGACAATGACTAGCGTGCATGATTATGGTTCAACCAGCACTAGTCACATCCCGAAAAGAAAAATAACATGTGGCTAAGTATGAACTTACTATGGTTCAATTCATACAAGTCAAAACATCGTAATAAATAACATCCAAACACATCAATTAATATAAAATGCACACATACTCCTATGACGCCTATATGCAGGGACCCTTAAGCTATAAACTAGGCTACGCGACTAGGCAACCTAATTCTCTATAACCATTGTCTCTGATACCATTCTGTCACACCCCACCATGGCGGAACATGGGGCGCGACGTATGGATATCATCACAACAAACGGTGTCTCTATAGAGAAAACTAAAATGCAACTATAATGTCATAAATGGCGACACAAAGGTCATGACAATATCTCAACATAACATGAGTCTAGGTAAGTAGGTAGCAGTCCTACCACTTACCCAAGACAAACAATAAACATAAACCAAGGAAACATATAGGTGCCAACAACATCACTTATTCAAAACACATAAAAATAAACTAAGAAGGAAACGGGGATATCCTACTATATGCATTCATACGTTCTCCAAATCCTAGCCACTTAAGTTCTCACTCCTACCCAAAGCATCACCTGAAAGAGACACTAAAACACGTCAACATAAAGTTGGTGAGAGTCATAGGTTTAGACTCCAACGCTAAATCAGTTACAAGCTGCGAATAACAACCATCAACACAATAACATATGGACAATGCGCTACAATTATGTATTAACAACTAGCATTCATGCTCAATCAATCATCACAATACCAAGGCATCACGCCTTACCAACAACCACAATTCCCAAGGCATCACGCCTTACCAACAACCATAATTTCTAAGGCATCGCGCCTTACCAACGACCATGGTACCATAGGCGCCCATACACCTATGAACCTTTCCGATCCAAATCATACACAAACAAGAATCACATAGCAGTTAATCACATAATGTACACACAAGTCCATCTCAAACCTTAAAAACATTCACAACATCAATTTATAAATAACTCAACATAGTGTCTCTTCCATCCCATCTGGAAGTAAAAAACAATAATAAACATGGGACTATGAAACTCACCTGATTGCTTCTTCACAAGTCCTCGCACTAGCAACAAGCTAACAAACCAAAAATACGCAATCAATACATGAACCAATCACTAAGATGGATCATCAACCTATGATGGACATCTAGCCTATTCCCATATAAATACCTCATTGATAAGCTCTAGTCACCCCATTACCCTTCCCTAACAAGTCCTTAACTTGGTTAAGTTTAATAACCATCCCGTTCATATTTTACACAAAACAGTCCTAACTTTATATCTCAAAACTTTAAGTCAAACGCCCATTTAAACATACCCATGGTTTCTGTAAAAGGAATATTCATACCCGTAAATATGTTGGCTAACAACTCCCACTTGCCCTAACCTTAAAGCTACTGTTAAGGCCCCGATATATATATATATATATATATATATATATATATATATATATATATATATATATATATATATATATATATATATATATATATATATATATATATATATATATATATATATATATATATATATATATATATATATATATATATATATATATATATATATATATATATATACTTTTGTCATTTCAGATTTCCTGATTTTAAACGTACTAAAAGTTTGTTACCATTAAGGGGTCTTACCCTAAACCACAACCTTAGCCCAAGTGCAGATACTTACTAAAATATATAAACCATCTCTCATGTTCGTGAGAAGATCCCAATGCAACCCTAAGTACCCCAAACAACCTAAAACTTAAAAAGAAAACAGGCTGAATTCAAAACTGTTTTGACCTCCGACTGTTGTAACCTGTTTTTGACCCACTTCCCTACCTCCAATTTAGTTCTCGTTTCTTGCATCGGAAGCCACTTCAGTTACCTTTTCAGGGATACTTGGATCGCAAAATAAGAGTTTGTAGAACTCCCAATATGATCAAAACAATTGACTCAAAATTCTGCCCAGTTTTTAAAAACGGGTTTAACAAAATCAACCTCATTAATTAACCCTAATCCCTCTAATTACAAGCCCTAATCTATGTAATCATCATATTATTATTAATATAACATAAATTTACTGTTTTTAAAATTAAACCTAACCTAAATCCATCATAAGATGATCAATTAAACATTAAAACAATTTAATCAAAAAGGTTTAAAAAGGTTTTACCTTTAATTCAATGGAGGATGAAAAAACCCAATTTTATGAAGAAACCCTAATTCTTTGTTGAAACCCACGAATTTCTAAACTCTCCAGGAGAAAAATAATGACTTTTGGTTTTAATAAAACATTATATAGGGTATGGGTGAACCCAAGTCCAACCCATAGCCCATTTACACTTTCCTTTTCCTTTTTCCTTTCTTTTAGGCGGCCAAAACCGACCCTACACCCCTTATTTCGTTTTTTTTTTATTGTTAATTAATATCTTATTAATATTACCTTAATTTACCTTAATTTATTTCAGCTCCTAAAACTCCCAAAACCTCAAAACCGTAAAACTAGTCAAATTTACGCGTTTTACCGTAAAAGACGTAAAATATACACTTTAATAAAAAATCTCAAATTTTGAAATAAACTTTATAACTAAGTCCTAAATGACTTAAAACCATCCCGAAAAATATTCATATGAATAATTACTTCACCGGAGACCTCTAAATGCTAAACCGTAAATCGTAAAAATACGATTTTCTATAATACATATACGTATACGTAAAACCACTAAATATCACCATCTCATTTCATAGTCACTACCATGTGAGCTCATGAACATGAAATCATCTCACATCGTTTCACTCACAAGGTACCCCGTACCGGAAACGATATCCAAACCACAATCTATACACACCAACTAGCACATAAACTCGTAAAGACACGTAACTAGCACAAAATAAAACTAAATGACGAACCTCAAAACCAGGGTTGTCACATCACTCCCTCCTAATAGAAATCTCGTCCCGAGATTTACTCCTTAGGATCAAACACAAAAACAACAAATCACACGAGGATACTTGTTCTAAATGAACTCCTCTCATTTCCACGTGAACTTAAGTTCAAGTTTCAAAATACCACATATACAAACCAAAAATAATTTAAACTCATTGCCAAACTCTTGACCTCATAGTCAATAAACCTTGAAATTGAGTATAATGCAGTTCGTTTTTTCTCAGTTCTTGCTAATAGAAAGTCCAACCAATATCGGGTTTTTAATTGTTCTTGGTTGTTAAGCTTGCTTGGATAATCTATTTGCTAATTCAATCAAAGCCTTGCAAAACGAAAAATTATTACCTACTTATATGTAAAACAAATTGCAAATACCAAATTTTTATTTCACGTAAATTCAAAATGCAAAATATGAAACTAGAAGGACTGAAATTGTAAATTCTATGAAAGAATAATGCTTGAAATGTAAATTCTAACAATTCTAGGGACTTAAAGTGTAAAACAGATAACTACAAGGATCAAAAGTGCAAAACTATTAACCAACTAACCAAAATTGTAACAAACTAACAACTTGTAAACTGAATTTAGCAACTTTTAAAACTACAAGGGTTTAACACTTGCAAACCCTAAAAACATGGAACTTTAGCCAAATATACCAGCTGTTTAAAACTATAGGGACTAATATGCAATTTCAAAGACTATTTAAGCAAAAACGAGTTAATCACAAAAATAAGCTCGTTTGAGCTTATTTCTTAACCAAATTTGATGAGACAAATTGCAAAACCCTTAAAATCTCAAATAAGCTACGTGTGTCCAAGGAAACTGGCTAAAATTGAGAAATAAGCAAAAGAGTGCTTATCAATAAGCACAAAATAAGCTATAGCAAAATCCAATCAGTCACAACTTGATTTTTTGATTAAAACTGATTAAGCAACTGAATTAAGGAATGGGAAATCAAACTAGAACATTTTTCATCAAGAAATAAGCCCAGAATCTGAATTAAGCTAAAATTGGGCTTATGTTGACCAAGCGTTGACCAGCTTATTTTCAAAAAGCTGATTTTCTCAAAAATCATGTAACTCAATGACTTAATAGGATTTGTGAAGAAAAATGGGCATGTTTATGAAGAGAATACTGAGATACAAATTTTCAGTTTACAAGTTACAGAAACTTGCTTTAAGTTGGCTTATCTGATTATTGCTTATTTCTAACTGATTATAGAATACTGTAGAAAATCCTCTTAGATTCTGAAACTATATGATGTAAGCTAAAGTTGAGAACAAATTTGGTGTAAATTCATCAAGTATGGAATGAGAACTGATCAAATCAATATGACAAGTTCTAAAACTAAATCTGAATGAAAACTGACCCAAACATTTTTAAAGCCATTTGCCTTTTTGACCTTCTACTTGACTTGTAAATGACTTAAAACAACTTATTATCACCTTATGACTGCAAATGAACTCTAAAAATCCAAAACTCAATACTTGAAAACTCCTTTTAAGCTAAACCCAAACACTCCTTTAACTATTTTTTCAAACTTTTACAAAGGCTTTTTAAGAACAGACTTAAGCTGACTCAAATGCTTTTAACTCTAAGTTTTTATACTCCAAATGGACTGGTTTAAGAGTACAAATGAACACTAAGAGCAACAATTACCAATTATGATGCTAGAACCAAATTTCAACTGAAAATAAGCTAAGACTTAGACTTAATCCAAAAACTAAGAACAAGTAACAGAATCAAACTATAAGCAACTAAAGATCAATCAATTAGCAACTCAAAACCACTTTTATCAGGCAGCCATCAAAATTACTCTAGGAAAGAAAGCATGCAGTTGACTTATTGAGAGGAACAAAAATGAGAACTTTTAGAACCTATTGTAGTAATCCTTTGAGAAGAAGAGGAGCGCTGAGCTCTCTTAGCCTAGTGATAACCACCACCTTATCACTAGGAATCAATCAATCAACAAGAACAGCTACAAATCAACAAGAATCTATCAACATGCTTGAAAATCTTCAAAAACTATGGAATGGACTGAATTCTGATCAAACAGCTATCAAACTCCTTCAATGTCAGTTATGATCCATCAATGATCATAACAAACACTTAACAACAACAATATTATCCAATAGCAGCAAAGAATGAACAGGAATGGTAAGAACAATTTTGGCGGGAAAGCTTGAATTCAAATTTTATTCATGGAAAAACGGTTACAAAGTTGTTGGAAGCTAGTAACTAACTAACTAACTCAAGAGTTTGTCAGACTCTTGAGTAGCTAGGGTAGAAATGAAGGAAAAGGGAAAGGAAATTGAGAACTATGTGTTTTTACAGAACTAGGCTACCAGTTACAAATGAAGTCTAATCCAGCTATTTATAGACATGAAGGAAGAGTTTGTTGGGGTTGGTGACGTGTCAGAACCAATCCCAGCTTGCCACGTGTAAAATTCTGCATATTGCATTTGCAGGTATGAACAAGGAATTGGGGATTCTTGAATGAGTGGATGAAATGTTAATTGATTGGCACCATTGTGTTTATCTCTTCAAAACGATCAAGATTGGTGTTGAAATCTTTCAATGAAATTGCTTGTAGCTAAAACGCGATCCTGGCAAATATTTTCCTTGAAGAAGACGCCACGTGTCAGCGTTTGATTGGTTGAAAAAGCTTCACATGGATCACACTGTTGTGATTGGGTATTTAATGCCAAACGCTGAGTGGGTATTAATTGCTTAATCCGTGTGCTTCCTTTTCCCTTCTCTCATTGGCTAGATTGTTGTCACATGGATTAAACTTTGCATATCTTTAAAAAGTTGGCAGAATTGGTCCCTCAACTTGACAGATTTTTGTTTAAAGCTAGAATCTTCATTCTTTTGACATATTTGGTCCTTCAACTTTCATTCTTGAACAAAATGGTCCTTTGACTGAGTTGACTTGAGAGTTGACCAAGTTTGACTTGAATCTTGACTTTCACAATATTTGCACTTTTAGTCCTTCAACTTTGATAACTTGTCAAGATAGGTCCTTGTACTTCAAAGTCTTGTCACTTTTGATCCTTCTTTGTCTTTTTCATCCATTTGAGCTTGATTTTTCTTTGTTTGCTTGAAAATGTATCCTTTTACCTACACAAGTGTAAACAAACACAAACATACCACATAACACTGTTTTTGCCAAATAAATTGGTATTTTGCTTCATGTTTTAGGGTTATTTGTTGATAAAAGGATATGAGTTTAAGCTCATATCAAATTCCCCTACACTTGAACATTGTCATGTCCTCATGCAATATCATATATTTAATCTCAAATTTACATTTTCCTCATAATTAATCCACCTTGGCCATATGAGATGCATCTACACTACTCTAAACTAAATGATGCATGATTTTAACTTTTAATAATGCAATGAACAAAATACAATTCTATCAATATCTTTTTGATTTTTCTTGAAATGGTTTTGATGGAAATAACTCATAAAGAATTCAATGGCTTAGATTAGGGCTTAGGTACCATGGACATTTATCACCCTCAAGTTTCACTTTCCCCATACCAAGCTTAAAAATGGGATCATTGCATTCACAAGTAAAAAGTGCATCAACTTATTCATGACAATTAAATGTGGAACCGGTTATTATTTGAGCAAATTGCTTGTGAGCAAATTTGTCATTTATTCAAGTGTGAAATATAAGAAGTGCAAAATCCAAAAATAAGGAAGCACGGTTTTAATCCTAAGTAATCCTCTCATCCATTACTTGAAAAACCGCTCACAATTAATATAAGTCCGTTTCAAGAGTAATAAGTCATTCGCCTTATGTGTAAAATCCTCATGTCATGCTTTCATAAGTAACTACACACTCGCTAAGGAAAGAAAAATAAAACTCACGCAATAATTTACATCCGCCATCTTTTTGAGACTTTGGATCTTCAACCCCGCAACCCGTCAAGGCAATATTGGATTGGAGCAATCTATTGAATCCCCGCAACCCGTCAAGGTAATACTGGAACTCAATAGTCACTATAATTAACACCACACTGCCCCTCTTGGGAGTCTTGCATTATTTTTTTTTTCTTTTTCTTTCTTTTTTTTCTAGCCACTCATTTTTTTTCATAAGCCGCTCTTATTTTTCTTTATTCCTCACAAAGAAATTTGAAAAGAAGAAAAGGAAAAACACCCGATAAATATGGAGCATGACATAAGTCTAGTACACATAAAACGTGCTAACTTAGAATCTTAAGACGTACTCATATCAATCATAAATGATTAGCCAAAAATGCATAAGAGATTACGAACCAATTAAAACCGTACTTGATTATTTATTAACAATTATATACATGCGAAGAGAATAGAGGTAAAGAAGAGAAGGGTTTAGCCACAAGTAATTATCATGAAGTCTATCTAGCCCTTTTACACTTGCTTCAACTCTATCATTTCCCATTCTCCACAAATTTAAAATTTCAAATAATGAAATTGGTGGATGCTTAGCCTAATAGACCAATGAAGGACTACATGGTTAAGGATACTAGCTAGAGAGTGCTAAAATAAGCAAACTTGGGTTGAGTCAAAATATCCATGGCGGGCCTAATATGTCAAAGAAGTCTAAACTCGTTAAAACCATGTTTTATTATATTTTTTCCTTTTATATATTTTTGATGAAAATCAAAAGAAAAGATATATACAATGCAAATGTGTTATGCAAAAATGATTGATGCAAAAATTATGAATGCATATTTTTGTTGGCCAAAGTAGATCAAAAATTTGAAAAATGTTGAAAATTCAATTTTCCAAGTTATCATGCAAGACAATGACAAGTTCTAGGTAAGGTCACTTCGATAGAAGACCCCCCTACACTTAAGCTAAACATTGTCCTCAATGTTTAAGAGCATGGAAGTATAAAAACTTCCCCTACACTTATGACAATGAATAGACTTTGCTTAACCCAAGTTAAGGAAAGGACAACTATTAGTGAAATCATGTTTAAGCACAAGGTGTCAATGAAAATTCACTAAAGTAACGAAGTGAACCGGATACAAGGGCCTCCTCCATAAGCTCCAAAGCATGAAATGAGTGAGCAACCCTATAAACAATCATGAAGACAAAAGAAGGTCTCCCCTACACTTATCTCCAAGTCTATGCCTTTATTTCTAACCTACAACATTCTAAACCTAGTTATACGATGCTTGAGTTAATGAGTCTCTAGCTCGACTCGTCCCTCAATGAATTAAATCATGGGGAAAATGGGGACCTCTTGGACCATTTCAACGGAAATGTCCTCCCCAAAGTAATGTTTAACACGGTGACCATTCACTTTAAAATTTGGACCATCGGGTTGGGACAACTCAAGAGTTCCATATGGAAACACTTGAGCAATAGTGAATGGACCAGACCATCTCGACTTAAGCTTGCCCGCAAAAAGCTTCAATCTTGAGTTAAAGAGGAGAACCGGCTCTCCAACTTTGAACTCACGATTCTTGATCTTAGCATCATGCAATTTCTTAGTCTTTTCCTTGTAAAGCAAATAATTCTCATAGGCATTGGCTCTCAACTCATCCATCTCATTGAGTTGATCTTTCCTATGTGAACCGGCTTGGTTTAAATCAAAGTTAGCCCACTTGAGAGCCCAAGATGCCTTATGTTCTAACTTAAATGGGAGGTGGCACGCTTTTCCATAGACAAGCCTATAAGGAGTACAACCAATTGGTGTTTTAAAAGCCGTCCTAAACGCCCACAAAGCATCATCAAGCTTATCCGACCAAGAAGCTCGATGCTCTCCCACCGTTCTCTCTAAAATTCTCTTTAAACCACGATTTGTGACCTCGGTTTGACCATTTGTTTGAGGGTGATACGCGGTAGAAAGTCTATGATTCACTCCATATTTCTTCATAACTCTCGTGAATTGATCATTACAAAAGTGCGTACCACGATCACTTATGATGGCCCGAGGGACACCAAATCTAGCAAACAATTGTTTCAAAAACTTTACAACCACTCTAGCATCATTGGTAGGTAAGGCTTTAGCCTCCACCCACTTGGACACATAATCCACCGCCACAAGTATATACTTGTTTCCCTTAGAGGATGGAAAAGGTCCCATGAAATCAATGCCCCATACATCAAATATCTCACACTCTTGGATAAAATTTTGTGGCATCTCATCACGTTGTGTAATTTTTCCTTGTCTTTGACAAACATCACAAAATTTCACCATCTCTTGGGCATCTTTGTAAATAGAAGGCCAATAGTAACCCGAATCAAAGACTTTCTTGGCGGTGTAGTTAGGCCCAAAATGTCCACCCGTAGGTCCTTTATGACACGCCTCTAAGATCTTAAATGCCTCGGGCCCATCTACACACCGTCTAATGATTTGGTCCGCACATTGCCTAAAAAGATATGGATCATCCCAAAAGTAATACTTAACTTCCTTAAGGAACTTTTTCTTTTGTTGATAAGTAAGACCCTCAATAAGCACATTGCCCACAAGATAGTTTGCTATATCCGCAAACCAAGGTGTGGCATCCTCTTGGGAAGAGATAGACATGAGCTCCTCTAATGGAAAGGATTCATTGATTTCTTGATGTGGGAAATCTCCTTGAAAAGGATGCTCAAGTCTACTCAAATGATCCGCCGCTAAATTCTCGGCTCCTTTCTTATCACGAATCTCTATCTTAAACTCTTGAAGCAACAAAACCCATCTCAAAAGCCTAGGCTTAGCATCTTGTTTTGTCATAAGATACTTGAGAGCGGAATGATCCGTATACACTATGGTTTTGGAAAGCACAAGATATGGTCTAAACTTCTCAAAAGCATATACTATAGCAAGCAACTCTTTTTCCGTGGTAGTGTAATGAAGTTGTGCACCGGTCATGGTTTTACTCGCATAGTGTATAGGTTGAAAATGCTTATTAACTCTTTGTCCTAAGACGGCCCCCATATAAGCTCAAAAGGTAATTCCCAATTTGGAGAAACCAAAACGGGAGCCTTAGTCAATTTTTCCTTAAGAGTCTCAAAAGAGTCTAAACAAGCTTGGTCAAAAATGAAAGGAGCCTCTTTATCCAAGAGGTGAGTCATCGGTCTAGCTATCTTAGAAAAATCTTGTATAAAGCGCCTATAAAATCCCGCATGACCTAAGAAACTCCTCACACCTTTAACCGAGGTGGGTGGGGGAAGCTTAGCAATCACATCAATTTTAGCTCTATCAACTTCTAATCCCTTATTGGATATCTTGTGTCCTAAAACAATCCCCTCTTTCACCATAAAGTGACATTTTTCCCAATTAAGCACCAAACGTGTTTCCTCACAACGCTTAAGCATTCTCTCAAGATTGGTGAGACATGAGCTAAAAGAGTTTCCAAATACGGAAAAGTCATCCATAAAAACCTCCATGGTTTGCTCTATCATGTCATGGAAAATCGCCATCATGCACCTTTGAAACGTCCCCGGTGCATTACATAAGCCAAAAGGCATCCTCTTGTAAGCAAATGTACCGTAGGGACAAGTGAATGTGGTCTTTTCTTGATCCTTAGGGTCAATGGGTATTTGGAAATAACCCGAAAAGCCATCAAGAAAACAATAGTACTCATTTCCCGCTAAGCGTTCAAGCATTTGATCCATAAAGGGAAGCGGGAAATGGTCTTTCCTAGTTGCCTCATTGAGTTTTCTATAATCAATGCAAACTCTCCAACCGGTCACAAGTCTCGTAGGAATAAGCTCATTGTTCTCATTAGGCACCACGGTGATTCCACCCTTCTTTGGAACACAATGAACCGGGCTAACCCATGGAGAGTCGGAAATAGGGTAAATCATACCCGCATCTAAGAGTTTAATCACTTCCTTCTTAATAACCTCATGGATTTTTGGGTTAACTCTCCTTTGGTTTTGAATGGCGGGTTTATAATCATCCTCCATAAGGATTTTGTGAGTACAAAAATGTGGATCAATTCCCCTTATGTCGGATATTTTCCATGCTAAAGCTTTCTTATGTTTCTTAAGAACTTCAATAAGTTGCTCTTTCTCATCCTCTTTCAACTCTTTAGCAATAATCACCGGTAATTGGTCTTTTCCTTCTAAGAAAGCATATTCTAAGTGAGATGGAAGTTCCTTAAGTTCTATGGGAGGTGGACTCTCTATGGAAGGTTTAACTATGGAAGGTTCCTCAATGGTAATCTCTTGTGGAATAGGAGAAGGAATAGGGTCCTCATTGAGCAACTTTTGGATTGTAAGAATATCTTCTTCCCAATTAATGGGAGAATCATCATCACCAAGAAAGTTGGACTCAAATTCCTCCAAGAGGAAATCACTCTCTCCAAAAGGTGTTAAAGAGGGAGCAATTGAGGCCACGGTTTCAACATGGGGTATCTCATCACTAGCATTCTTACAAGCATCATGAAAGTGTTCATTACACACTTCATCTAGCACATCCACAATGTTAATAGTCTCACAAGGTCTAGACTCCTTAACCTCTTTTCTATCACAAACTTTCCCTAGCTTAAACACCACTCTCTCATCTTCTACTCTCATAATTAATTCTCCTTCCGCCACATCTATCAAGGTACGACCCGTTCTCAAAAATGGTCTACCAACAATCAAAGGCACTCTAGGATCCATGTCATAATCGACCACTACAAAGTCGGCCGGAAAGGTAAACTTATCCACACCTACAAACACATCTTCCGCTATACCTACGGGGTGAGCTATGGTTCGGTTGGCTAGTTCAAGAGTCATCCTAGTGGGAGTGAGCTCGGGAAGAGATAGTTGTTTCCAAACCGATAAAGGCATGAGGTTTATGCTCGCCCCTAGATCCGCCAAAGCCATGCAATTTTCAACACCGGGAAAATTACAAGGTATTAAGAAGCGCCCCGGATCTCCAAGTTTTGTTGGTAAGGTTTTAAGTAACACCGCGGAACAATTTTCATTAAGGGATGTGTTGGGCAAATCAACCAATTTTTCTTTGTTTGAGAGCAAATCCTTGAACATCTTAGCAAACTTTGGCATATAAGCAAGAGCTTCCGCAAAGGATATATTGATGTTGAGTTGCTTAAACATCCTTAAGAAATTGGAGACTTGGATGTCATCCTTGTTCTTTAACTTGTCCTTTTTCAACCTTGAAGGATATGGAAGAGTAGGCTTTGGTGTAGGTGGAATAGGTGTTGTAGTGGAAGATTTGTCTTTGTTAGCTTCTTCATTGGGAAGTGTGGAAGGTAAAGGAGAAGTATGAGGTGGTTGAGAAGGTGTGTTTGAATGAATAGGAACATTTTGAGGAGGTGGAGTAGAAGTAGAAGGCTTGTCACAAGTAGGAGCACAAGTGGGTTGAACAATAGTAGGTTTAGGAGGTGAAGGATCCTTTGTTGTTGTTCCACTCCTTGTTGTAATAGCATTGACATTGGCCCTTGGGTTTGTTTGTGTGTTGGAAGGTAAAGCCCCTTGTGGTCTTTGATTTAATACCACTAAAACCTTATTGAATTGGTCATTCATTTTCTTCTCCATAGCTTGGAACTTCCTTTCATTCTCTTGATTCATTTTTTGTAAGAGATCCATTGTGTTAAACTCTTGTGGCACATAACCTTGAAAACCTTGAGGTTGGAAAGGTAAAGGTTGAGCATTAAATCCTTGATTTGGTGGATAAAAGGTATTTGCTTGAGGTTGAAATTGATTGGGTGCCTTGTAGTTATTTCCTTGGTATGGTGGTCTTTGCCCTTGATTCCTTGGTAAAATTTGAGGAGTATTTTGTGGAATTTGGGTGGGTGGTTGGGGTGGGAAGCCGGGTGGAGAAAGGTAGTTTTGGGATTTGTAAGAAAGGTTATTTGGATTGATATTAGGCTTGAAGTGTTCACGATGTTCTTCTTGGTAAGCATAGCATTCCCCTTGATACCCTTGCACCTTATCACATTGTTCATAAGAATGGGGACCTCCACAAGTAACACAAGAAATGGTGATGGCGTTCACATTATTTGAGGAATTGTTCAATGACATGCTCTTAAAAGTTTGAAGCATTTCTTGTTGTACTTGCAAATTCCTCTCACTATCTCTATCCATCCTTTGAAAAATCGCTTCTTGAAACTTGAGGAGTTGGTTGTCACAAGGGATTTGAGAATTGTTTTGGATAACATGAACCTTTTCTTCAAATGGATTGTTTGTTTGAACCATTGCCTTAGCCTCAATAATGTCCAAAGCCTCTTGGTAAGTCTTAAGAAGAATATTCCCTCCCGCGGAAGCATTGAGTGAATCTTGGTGGTGAGATTTAAGGCCATCATAAAAGAGGTTGATTTGATGAACTTGATCCAATCCATGATTAGGGCATCGCCTTAACAACTCACTATACTCTTCCCAAGCATCACTAAAGGATTGACTAGGTTTTTGTTGAAAGCCCATAATTAAAGTCCTCAAAGCCATAGTCTTATGTGGAGGAAAGAACTTGTTCAAAAACTTAGTGGTGAAACCATCCCATGTGGTGATACTATCGGGTGGTTGGGTGTCTAACCAATGCTTAGCACTCCCCTCTAAGGAAAATGACACTAACATCAACCTAATCACCTCATGTGGAACCCCATTATGCTTAATGGTATTGCAAAGTGAAAGGAATCTCTTAAGGTGAGCATGAGGATCCTCATTTTGTTTACCAAAGAAAGGTGATTGTGCAACCATATTGATCATAGATGTATGTAGCTCAAATGTGTTAGCGGGAAAGTCGGGAATCTTAATGGCACTAGAATATCCATGAATGTTGGATTGCATACGTTCATACAAAGTGCGATTATCAATAGCCATGACTTCTTGTGGTGGAGTCAAAGCACGATTCTCGTGATCGGCTTGGTGGACGATGGTGGTCTTACTCTTTCTCTTTTTCTTCCTTTTCGGAGGAAGAGGTTGTACACCAATCGGTATTTGTGCACGCCCGCGAGTGAGCATGCAACTCAATACTAGGAATGAGAGAGAAGCTCTCGTGTAACTTTGAAGAGAAATGGATTATCCTCTTCGAGTTTCAATATTAAATATCCACAAGAAAATAACACTATACGTATATACTACTTTGGGTGCAAGACCCCCAATGAAGCCTTCCTTCTTAGAATACTTACAAGTGAACGGGGGGTTAGGTGGCGCGAAGCACTTAAGTACCTATTGACCCTTAGATGGCATTTTATAGCACATCGCCTTTCTATTCACTTAAATGTTCGTATTCTTCGAATTGTTGCTTACTGAGAGTATTTATCTATTCTTGCTTTATTTTGTTTGATCGATACACGTGTCAAGGACCGGAACGCCCCTCAACACGGTGTATTGCCTCGGCAATACTTATGGAAGATATGTAGATTGATTGTTCTTATACGTATACGTATTTACTTATAATAATATATGGAAAATATTTTTGTATTTATGAGTTTTTTAAGAGAAAATACTATATGTACATAAAAACCGAGAGAATCCAATAATATATATTTTTAGGTGCAATCTCTTAGGAAAAAGATTGCTTTTTGGATTTTTTATTTTTTTGTCAATTCTTTAGGAAAAGAATTGTTTTGTTAATTTT
Source organism: Glebionis coronaria (assembly GCA_025667525.1). Lineage (NCBI taxonomy): Eukaryota > Viridiplantae > Streptophyta > Magnoliopsida > Asterales > Asteraceae > Glebionis > Glebionis coronaria. The sequence goes on along the minus strand of JANFOE010000126.1, from coordinate 50,648 downwards.
TAGTTTTCATATATTTTTTTATATTTTTGATTTTTTTATTTGTTTTTGATTTATGATACGTAAAAATAACGTTCACAAAGTAAACGGATCCCAAAAGCCAATGAAAACCGTCAATCGATAGTCTCTCGTGTAGTCAAAGAACCAATATCAAACAACCTTTACCAATCTCAATGCATGAAATGTATCATGTATACAACTCATTTCCCCCAGGTAATTCTATGCTCATAAGCTAATGGTCCGATCTTTCCAAAGATCATAAATGGACCTACAAAAATCTACATCAGCTCTTCCATTTTACCAAAACATACCACCCGTTACTATGGGTTAAACTTCCTACATAACTTTGTCACTAACTCTAGTGGTTTCCTTCTTTTCTACATAGCATCCCTTGTTGCTCTCATCCTTTCCACAACATCATTACCATATTAGTAGCCTCTTTTACCAATTCTAGTCCACAATGGGGACAACTCACCCTATCCTTTCATACAGTGCCTCAAATGGCATTTATCGACTTCTAGTATGATAACTATCATTATATGAAAACTCAGCCATCGCTAACGAGTTTCCTAACTCCCTCTAAATCAATCACCCATGACCTCAGTGTAACACCTAAGGTGGTATAAATATCTCACTTGCCTATCCTTTTCCAGTCAGCTGGATATACTCATATCCAATCATGCTTCATCAACCCCCTTTAGTCCGTACCCCAAACTACTTAAAAATTCCAATTTCCTTCCAAAGTGACCTATGACGGTCTTTCACATATCCATTAGTTCTTCCAAACCAAATCAACTTATGATCTATACACATCATCAAAATGACGGTTATCTCAGTTATTCTATCAAATGCCATCCAAACCCATGCTACAGCTACTTCTATTAAATTTGGATAGCTCATTAGTTGCACCTATACACTTCTTTCTCACTTTTCTTCATCTTGTCTCAGTTAGACCCAGCCCTTCATCCCTATGGCACATCACACCTATAACTCCTCATCCATTCGATTATCGACACTAAGCCTCCCAAACAATCAGTATAGGTCGGTGCCATTTCCTTTTCCACACTACGACAGTATTAGCCTGCGTTGTGCTTTATTCTACTCATTAAGCTCTACCAAAGTTTTACCTCCGGTTCCTATATCCATATGATTGTCCAAGCCACGCAACATACATGTTGACGCGTTCTCTGATTTAGACAACTCAACTCGTGCAACCTACATCCTCCATCCAAACCACCCTAATACGTCATCCATACAGTTCAAGCTCGTCTCAGCTTCACTTCATTCTTCTTATTCCATGTCTCATCAACCATGCTTGCCTTTCCCAGATGGTACTTGGCCTTGAAATTTTCTTTCACCTCTTAACTCCACCCATCACCTTTGTCAAATGTTCAATCAAGATGATTGAGTATGTGTTGGAGACGTTCATGATCCGTATAGATCATTCTCTACGTCTCGTACACCAACTGCCTCTAGCATTCTAGGCAGATATAACAATCCAACCCCACTAATTGAGTCATATCTAGTTCTTCCAAATCTTCAGTTCTTGCAACGTATAAGCAATCGTCTTTCTTTGTCGTTCTCGTACACATCCAAATCCTTGCTCCACGTATCGTCATGCTTCGCGAATTCATCCAGTCCTTCCGATAATGCCAAGATCGGCTCATTATCCAATCCACTTCTTCAGCCTCCAAAATGCTTCCTCATCCTTCTTCACTTCGCCCCTTGCTGGTTCCATGATATGTCACCATCTCTAACTACTCATCATGGTAAACTTATTACTAAAACTCACACTCGAAAATCTCACGTATAACTCCACTCCAAAACCAACACATAATTTTCCTCACTCTCCTTCTCAGATTTGAGTAGATCAAGATGTCGTCGATGCTCCTGATGACAACTCGTTTATACACGTTCATGCACACTTGGCTTATTGACACCGTGAAAACCGCTAGTGCTTTGGCGAAGCCAAATGCATAACCATAAACCTAAAGCGTTCATACAACATCCTTAGCAGTTTCAACTATGTCCTCCTTGCACCCTCTCTCAGCGGCAATACGAATAAATTCCTACCTCGTTCTATTTGCAAAATTCTACACGCATTTTAAAAGACCAATGCTTCCTCTCATAAGACCACTCAACCGCTTTCCTCATCCAATCTACTACTAAGCAACTCGACTTTTACCTTGCATCCGTTGCAAATTTCCATCAACTCTTGTTCTTGAAATCATTCCATCAACAATTTCCTTGGAAAGGCACTAACTCCAACTCCTCTCACTTCTCCTACTTGCTCTACTTATGGTTCTACCTCACAGTAATAGGCAAACCTACTAAATCTCAGGAAATTTTTGAAAAACTTACATGCCTTACGAAGAATCATAAATACCTTTGAGGTATTATATCCCCTTCCAACACTCTCTATGACATGTTACTTGTGCCAATATCCATACATTACACAATTCTCTATTCATCTCCCTTGGCACTCCTAATGGACCTCATGACCACATTAATTCGTCTACGAACCTCTTTCCTCCCCACTAAGGGTATTCCGACCGTTCCCTCATGGTCACCTACTTAAGCGTGTAGGCGCGACCAAGTCTTTCATATGACTACTTCAACGCTCCCAAACAATACGAAACCAAAACTACATCCTGAATCCCCCAGATACGATCAACGAATCGCACCAACGGATAACTAACGACATTTCACGTGCACCAGTTAAATCAAGTCAAAAAGCATGAAACTCAAAAGAAAACTCAACCCAAAACGTGTATCAATTCAAAATGACCCATGACAACGAAAATAATCCAAGAAACACCCAATGGCAACCAAAACATATTACGCCCCGCGACATATTATTTAAACCGTGCAAAAGATCGACTTTTCCAAAAGAATATATATCTCTTTTTTTTCAAGAAATTTATTATTACCTCCCACATCTATGTGACTCAAACAATCTACAAACCACCCTCTTGACGAACTCAAAACTTAACTCAAAACTAGGTATCCCGTGCATCCCAAATCATAAAAATAACTACTATTCAAACTCAACCTTTAACCCGACACTTGTACAACAATTCCGGCCAAGATACTGACCTCCCATGACTATACTTTCTGAATATTTGAAAAGTACATTCCGAGTACATAATTTTTGGCTTTTGAATCACTCAAAAAGCTCTAAAAACGAACAAGTTATGACCAAATCAGTTTTATACTAGTTGTTTAAAAAAAACTAAAGAATAGACTTAGTGATTAATGTACCTCTTTTAAATGGCAGATATAATTGTATGTGAAATCTTCATAAACTCAATTTAACCTTGTATTAATAATTATAAATGACGTGAATCGGTTAAACCAATTATATAAACTATGTAAGTAGAAAGAAATTTTACTTCGCTTTATTTTAAAGAAATTCTTTTAGAATTTGAAATAAATAAGTGTTGATTAAAAGAAATCTTATGTTGCACCTTGTTTGAAACATGACTCTAACAACTTACCCTTATTTTACCGAATACAACCAACTATCTAACCCTATAATAGATTTCCAAGTCCCCCTTTTTCTCAATATATACCGACCAAAAGAAATGTAAGACCCAACACAAAAGATTTCATTATTTCAAAAGAAATCCCAAGTTATTTCAATAGACTTAAAACCAAGAACACCATTTTAAAACGTACACGTGAAATTCGAAACTCAAAGAATACGCTACAAGACACACTTCAAAAGATTCAATACTTCGTTGAAACTCCACCAAACTCGAGCTCTAATAAATTGTTTAAACACAAGAGAGTACTAGGTACGTTCAAGTTATAATAACTACTGAACGACCGTAAATCATAACATAACATCTTTTAGTATATATACATCCGCATATATATACCTATCGAATCTCCCAAATATACTCGTTATCATACATGTCAAGTCAATCCATCGCTTTATACGCTCGTTTTTCTATGCGAGTAATCACCATCTCACCGTGCCACAACAAGGCATAAAGCCCACCTCCAAAACCAAACCATATCGTGTGACCCCATAATCACACAACACAACTATAATCCAAAACATATAACACAAAAAGAACAATAGCCATATCATAGGCAGCCATTACATAAACCCAAATATATACGTATACCCAAATTCTACATCTCATTATATACAAGCATGTACTAACCCTCTTTCATGCAATCATACTTGGGAACCCATTGAGGTTGTGGTACTTGTATAACTATGTTGGCCACCATACTTATACAATTACCCTTCCCCAAATGCACTCCCTCCTATGATGACACTTATAAGAATCAATACAACATATAACACATAAATCTATCTACTCACATAAGCTCATAACCACATAAACAATAAAGTCCAAAACTCCATCTATTAAAATAACATAGTAATACTCTTGAAATACGTAAATCCATAGTCTAGCTAAAACAGCATAGACTAAATTCAAAACGAAAACATAATCAGTTATAAGTCATGTCGCCCCTAAGAGTGGAAACAGCTTAAAGCCCTTCATATCCACCTACTCCTAATAACTCGAACCACCACATGATTCTTAGGGAACATGACTTAAACATCAAAAGAGAATAATATCTCTCGGGTACATAAAATAACCCAACAAAAGATAGAAACTACCATGTACCAAATTATGTACTATAATGTACAATTTAAGCAAAATACGACAATAACTAGCGTGCATGATTATGGTTCAACCAGCACTAGTCACATCCCGAAAAGAAAAATAACATGTGGCTAAGTATGAACTTACTATGGTTCAATTCATACTAGTCAAAACATCGTAATAAATAACATCCAAACACATCAATTAATATAAAATGCACACATACTCCTATGACGCCTATATGCAGGGACCCTTAAGCTATAGACTAGGCTACACGACTAGGCAACCTAATTCTTTATAACCATTGTCTCTGATACCATTCTGTCACACCCCACCATGGCGGAACATGGGGCGCGACGTATGGATATCATCACAACAAACGGTGTCTCTATAGAGAAAACTAAAATGCAACTATAATGTCATAAATGGCGACACAAAGGTCATGAAAATATCTCAACATAACAGGAGTCTAGGTAAGTAGGTAGCAGTCCTACCACTTACCCAAGACAAACAATAAACATAAACCAAGGAAACATATAGGTGCCAACAACATCACTTATTCAAAACACATAAAAATAAACTAAGAAGGAAACAGGGATATCCTTCTACATGCATTCCTACGTTCTCCAAATCCTAGCCACTTAAGTTCTCACTCCTACCCAAAGCATCACCTGAAAGAGACACTAAAACACGTCAACATAAAGTTGGTGAGAGTCTTAGGTTTAGACTCCAACGCTAAGTCAGTTACAAGCTGCGAATAACAACCATCAACACAATAACATATGGACAATGCGCTACAATTATGTATTAACAACTAACATTGATGCTCAATCAATCATCACAATACCAAGGCATCACGCCTTACCAACAACCACAATTCCCAAGGCATCACGCCTTACCAACAACCATAATTTCTAAGGCATCGCGCCTTACCAACAACCATGGTACCATAGGCGCCCATACACCTATGTACCTTTCCGATCCAAATCATACACAAACAAGAATCACATAGCAGTTAATCACATAATGTACACACAAGTCCATCTCAAACCTTAAAAACATTCACAGCATCAATTTATAAATAACTCAACACAGTGTCTCTTCCATCCCATCTGGAAGTCAAAAACAATAATAAACATGGGACTATGAAACTTACCTGATTGCTTCTTCACAAGTCCTCGCATTAGCAACAAGCTAACAAACCAAAAACACGCAATCAATACATGAACCAATCACTAAGATGGATCATCAACCTATGATGGACATCTAGCCTATTCCCATATAAATACCTCATTGATAAGCTCTAGTCACCCCATTACCCTTCCTTAACAAGTCCTTAACTTGGTTAAGTTTAATAACCATCCCGTTCATATTTTACACAAAACAATCCTAACTTTATATCTCAAATCTTTAAGTCAAACGCCCATTTAAACATACCCATGGTTTCTGTAAAAGGAATATTCATACCCTTACATATGTTGGTTAACACCTCCCACTTGCCCTAACCTTAAAGCTACTGTTAAGGCCCTGATATATATATATACTTTTGTCATTCCAGATTTCCTGATTTTAAACGTACTAAAAGTTTGTTACCATTAAGGAGTCTTACCCTAAACCACAACCTTAGACCAAGTGCAGATACTTACTAAATTATATAAATCATCTCTCATGTTCGTGAGAAGATCCCAATGCAACCCTAATTACCCCAAACAACCTAAAACTTAAAAAGAAAGCAGGCTGAATTCAAAACTGTTTTGACCTCCGACTGTTGTAACCTGTTTTTGACCCACTTCCCTACTTCCAATTTAGTTCTCGTTTCTTGCACTGGAAATCCACTTCAATTACCTTTTCAGGGATACTTGGATCGCAAAATAAGAGTTTGTAGAACTCCCAATATGATCAAAACAATTGACTCAAAATTCTGCCTAGTTTTTAAAAACGGGTTTAACAAAATCAACCTCATTAATTAACCCTAATCCCTCTAATTACAAGCCCTAATCTATGTAATCATAATATTATGATTAATATAACATAAGTTTACTGTTTTTAAAATTAAACCTAACCTAAATCCATCATAAGATGATCAATTAAACATTAAAACAATTTAATCAAAAAGGTTTAAAAAGGTTTTACCTTTAATTCAATGGAGGATGAAAAAAACCCAATTTTATGAAGAAACCTGTAGTAATTCTTAACTTTTGGATCATATATATAAGTCGGCTATTATTTATCATGTTTGTTTTTATAAAAAAAAGAATTAAAAAAAATAATATATTAAATTCTCGGTTAATCGACAAGGTTATAGCTTTAACCTATCGAGAAGGTGTCAATTATTATTTAATGGCAAGGTTTACATCCGTTATTAACCGTAAGTATTCTTGTTATGACATAGAAATATTTTTCTTGTCATTATTTTTAATTGTTCGTTTTACAAACATTCTTTTTAAATTTATGATAAACTTTTAATTGTCATTCGTTTATATAACTTTTTTTAACGTTTTGTTAAATAATAAGCCCTCGTTTATTTATCCAGATATCAACATTCTCCGAATGTCAAAGTTTTTATTTCATATTGAGCGTTTATTTTTCGTATTTTACGTGTACCTTTTAAAATCGCGTAACTTTTAAAATATCGGATTTCGATAATACCCGCGTTATCGATCGTGAGACATAAGTTAATAAAAAAAAACATCATATAAACAATACAACACTATGAGTGGCGTGTACACTATAGTAATTAATTCATTTTCATCAAATGACTTTTATAACTTGCATTCCAAATTTTGACAAATCCATTTTATACATAAGCTTTTCTATATATCTTATGTATTGGTGTCTTGGTTATATATTATCCACCATGTGAATGACTAAAATAAAATACCATGTGAAGATTGGTATCAGAGCACTTGTTATAGAGAACTAGGTCGTTTTTAAAACCTAGACTATAACAACTCTTTTGATAAAACGATTTTGTTGCCTTGAACATCATCTGCGCGCTCATGCTACCCAAAAGCTTGTGAAATATGTATATTGGTATATATATTTGGTTTTCATTAGTATGTTTATATAAAGGGATTATTTATATAAACAGTAAGCTATTTTAAGACATTGTGGGTGAAACAATGGTCTTGCTAAAGTTTTTTTTATAACTTTTATGACATTATTTTATATAAACGTGAACTCACCGTCAAGTACTGATTCCGCTGGTTATTTACCTTCTAATTACGAGTTTGAATACTCTTCTTGTGCTTTGGAATCGTAAACGTTGTTTCATAGACCTTCTTTGTAAAGTCTTCCGGTTGATTGGAGTACGACTTTGACTTGTCACCTCGTGATGTGCCATTTTGGGGCACATATTTCTTTTGAAACACGGTTATTATGTTCCTTGATTTTCTTATCACTTCTAGATGATTTTTAAGTATCATACCGTAAAAGGAGATTATTTCCTTTATTAGAATATTTGATTTGGTCTTGATCTCCTACTTTGTGCACTATGCTTAGGTAGGCTAATTTATAATTATCTTGTTGAAACGAATTCGTCACTCGTTTGAACAAGGGAACTATAAATTACCGACCATTATTTTTAAATCTTAATTAGATGGACTTGACGAATCCATGTAATTAATGATGTCTAAATGAGTGAGCTTAAGCATGTGGCATTCACACATTGTTTCTTTTTTTACTCATCGTTCAATTGAACGGCTCATCCGTTTTCTATCGCTATTCTAACTTGTATCGTTATTATCTTGTACGAATGACTCTTTATTTTTATTTTTATATTTTTTTATACATTTATATGGATTATTCTGAGCGTGTATCGACTTTTGTGACGTTAAAAGGACACTCACCTTTTGTCAAACGTATCATGAACATGTAAAACAACTGAACTCTGGGACATAGTTCTTTTAAGGTGGTTAGACTGTAGTAATTCTTAACTTTCAGATCAATATATATAAGTCGGCTATTATTTATCATGTTTGTTTTTATAAAAAAAAAGAATTAAAAAAAATAATATATTGAATTCTCGGTTAATCGACAAGGTTATAGCTTTAACCTATCGAGAAGGTGTCAATTATTATTTAATGGCAAGGTTTACATCCGTTATTAACCGTAAATATTCTTGTTATGACATAGAAATATTTTTCTTGTCATTATTTTTAATTGTTCGTTTTACAAACATTCTTTTTAAATTTATGATAAACTTTTAATTGTCATTCGTTTATATAACTTTTTTTAACGTTTTGTTAAATAATAAGCCCTCGTTTATTTATCAAAATATCAACATTCTCCGAATGTCAAAGTTTTTATATATTGAGCGTTTATTTTTCGTATTTTACGTGTACCTTTTAAAATCGCGTAACTTTTAAAATATTGGATTTCGATAATACCCGCGTTATCGATCGTGAGACATAAGTTAATAAAAAAAAACATCATATAAACAATACAACACCATGAGTGGCGTGTACACCATAGTAATTAATTCATTTTCATCAAATGACTTTTATAACTTGCATTCCAAATTTTGACAAATCCATTTTATACATAAGCTTTTCTATATATCTTATGTATTGGTGTCTTGGTTATATATTATCCACCATGTGAACGACTAAAATAAAATACCATGTGAATATGTAGTCAATGACTCAAGTTAATTAGGCTAGCTATATGACAGACATTTAAAATGTCTTTCTAAAATAAATCAATAAGCAACATGTTAATTGCTATCTTAACTTAGGCCACGTTTTAAATTTTTAGATGAGTCATATTTATCAAGCATGAGGTGCACCTAATAGCTAAGTGGGATGATGATATTATCTTACACGTAATATAGATAACTTAACGGTGCAAAAACTATAGCAACATATTCATTCTTTTTGTATCTCACGCTTAAAAAAAAGATGTTAAATGAATGAAAGAATTACAAGGTTAAAGAAAATATCACAGATTTTGAAGAAAAGACATGTGTGCAATGATATTCTTCTATGGTGCAATTTGGCTCTCTTGTGAAAATAATTGAGACTAGGATTTTAAAGTTTCAATTTATTGATCGCTTAAGAGTAGTTAAATTCAAAGAGCGCATCTAGCGAGAATTTCTATTCGAGGATTGATTACTTGTTGAGTCTCCTTCTTGTACTCGCTTTTTATCGTTCAGGTGAGTTCATAGCCTCGCTTTTACTTATTTAATTGTTTTATTAAATCCGCGAGGGGGATACATGCTACTTTTTACGAATGGACGCAAGTACTTGAATTGTATGCTTATTTTGTCCCTTTTAGTCATGAACCGTTAATTACTTGGACCGACTGTACTGGTCGAGTAAACGTGAATGCTGTGAATAGATCTATTGGGATTGACCTCTCCGTCCGGGTTTAACGGAAAACCGACTGGAAACACTGTATTTGAAACTTGAACGGAATAACGGATGTTAATGTTCGGTTTCATGAGCTAAATGCGATAACTGATGCTATCTGACTTTTGTAATCTGAATACTGAAATCTTGTGGTCCACTGCTTTTACTTGCAAACCTATGAATTCACTCAACCGTTGTGTTGACGTTTTAGCATGTATTTCTCAGGTACTCAGGTTTAAGAACAGTTGGAGCATGGAGTCGCACTGGATATTTTAAAGGCAATAAAATAGTGATTACCATTCGATAAACTGTTTGAAACTGTTTATTATTACAATATTGTTGGGACCTGTTTCTGCTTGTAAACTCTGATTTTAAATTATCGAATGAATTAAACTTTTTAAACGCCTCTTTTTGAGTCGTTTTCTGTAACTTGTGTGTTGTGCTATGAAGTAATACTCCCAATGACCCTTCCGCTGTCATCCGAAATTTGGGAGTGTTACAAAATCCTAATTCTTTGTTGAAACCCACGAATTTCTAAACTCTCTAGGAGAAAAATAATGACTTTTGGTTTTAATAAAACATTATATAGGGTATGGGTGAACCCAAGTCCAACCCATAGCCCATTTACACTTTCCTTTTCCTTTTTCCTTTCTTTTAGGCGGCCAAAACCGACCCTGCACCCCCTTATTTCGTTTTTTTTTATTTTTTTATTTTTATTGTTAACTAATATCTTATTAATATTACCTTAATTTACCTTAATTTATTTCAGCTCCTAAAACTCCCAAAACCTCAAAACCGTAAAACTAGTCAAATTTACGCGTTTTACCGTAAAAGACGTAAAATATACACTTATATAAAAAATCTCAAATTTTGAAATAAACTTTACAACTAAGTCCTAAATTACTTAAAACCATCCCGAAAAATATTCATATGAATAATTACCTCACCCGAGACCTCTAAATGCTAAACCGTAAATCGTAAAAATACGATTTTCTATAATACATATACGTATACGTAAAACCACTAAATATCACCATCTCATTTCATAGTCACTACCATGTGAGCTCATGAACATGAAATCATCTCACATCGTTTCACTCACAAGGTACCCCGTACCGGAAACGATATCCAAACCACAATCTATACACACCAACTAGCACATAAACACGTAAAGACATGTAACTAGCACAAAATAAAACTAAGTGACGAACCTCAAAACCAGGATTGTCACACATATGAATTATGTAAGCTCGAGATTAATAGCAAGAATCTATGAAAAAAGTTTTTAGATTGAATTAACAATGTCAAAACATTTCTCGACCATTTTCGAAAGAGACTTTGAGAATTTTGAAAAGGAGAAGAGAAGATTTTCAAGAAGAGTTTAGGAGACTCAATGACTCAAAGTGATAAAAGACTCAAAAGAAAATAAGAGACTCGATAAAAGGAAAGCAATTAAGGAATATGTTTCATTAAACCTAGACCTAGACGCAAGTAATTAAAAGGTTCCCTCTTAAGTGGCTTAGTGAAGATGTCGGCTAAGTTATCCTCGGAGGGTACCTTCTCAATCAAAATGTTCCCCTTTTGAACATTATCCCTAAGGAAATGGTGGCGAATTTCTATATGCTTGGTTCGCGAATGTTGCATGGGATTCTTGCTAAGGTTTATAGCACCTTTATTGTCGCACATGATGGGAACATCATCAAGAGAAATACCGTAATCAACAAGCGCTTGCTTCATCCATAGAGCTTGTTCGCATGCTTTTCCGGCACTCACATACTTGGCTTCCGTGGTGGATATCGCAAGAGCGGTTTGTTTCTTGGAGAACCAAGAAGTTAAACAACAACCCATGAAGGTACAAACTCCACTAGTGCTTTTCCGGTCCACATAGTCTCCCTCATGATCCGAGTCCGCGTAGACAATGGTTTTTACGCCGGTCCCTTTAGGATACCATAATCCTAAATGTATAGTGCCCTTAATGTATCGGAAGATACGCTTAACCGCTTCAAGGTGAGAGGTTTTGGGAGCCTCTTGGAAGCGATCACAAAGGCAAACACTAAACATGATATCCGGTCGACTTGCCGTTAGGTAAAACAAACTAGTAATCATACCTCTATATTTGGTTTTGTATACCGACTCACAATCATCATCTACGGTGAGTTTAGTATCCGAGGCCATTGGGGTCTTCATTGGTCTAGATTCTTCTAATCCAAATTTCTTTAGCATTTCTTTAGCATACTTAGATTGACTAAAGAAAATACCATCATCCATTTGTTTAATTTGGAGTCCTAAAAAGAAGTTAAGTTCTCCCATCATACTCATTTCAAACTCATCATGCATGATTTTGGCAAAGTCATCACACAATTCTTGACAAGTTGAGGCAAATATAATGTCATCAACATATATTTGCACGATTATGAGGTGAGAACCTTTCTTCTTTGTAAAGAGCGTGTTGTCTACCATACCCATGGTATACTCATGTTTAACAAGAAACGCATTAAGTCTATCATACCAAGCTTTGGGTGCTTGTTTAAGACCATAAAGTGCCTTCTTAAGCTTGTAAACATTATCCAGTTTCTCAAAATCAATGAAGCTAGGAGGTTGAGCCACATATACCTCCTCATTGATCAAACCGTTAAGAAACGCATTCTTTACATCAATTTGTTGAAGCTTAAAGTCTAAGGCACAAGCGTAGTGATAAGTGTGAAAACACGTGTCAAATCCTCATTGGATAGAACACGTCATCCACCCTCTCTCAACGGCTATATATAGAAGACGAGAGCCTCATTTGCAAGCGGTTAGCGCTAGGAGTAGATTACACCTAGTTAGTTAGTTAGGAGTAGTTAGCTTGATTTTCTTTCGAAGCTTTATGATTTTCTGTTAATCATTCAGTTTGTAGTTTGTTAGAATCTGTTAATTAGTTGACCTGTTTGTAACCGAATACTTTTCCTTCATTAATGAAATAATTCGAGCTTTCTCATTCTTCCTTTCTCATTAGTTCAAAAGTCAGTTGAGTCTTGCTGAATTGGTTATAGTTTCTGAAATTAGTATAACCGAATGCTTCTATTCTCCATTCTGTTTCGACATAATTCAGTTTAAATAGTTAGTTAATTCAGTTAATGATAAGTATTCGATTTAAGCTTTTTAGTTTGAAGTTTCAGTGTAGGGATGTTTGGTCTTGACTATACTTAAGCTGGTATGGTTTATCGTAATAAGCTAGTGATGTAGATAGCATATCATCTGGAATTTTGCTTTGGATTAGTTCAATATCTAGTTCAGCAGCAGATTCGATAAGATCAGTTTAAGTTTGTGTAGGTTTAAGATTCGAAGATTCTGTTTGTTTGCATTTGTTTTGTTGAAGTTTTGCAGGTCTTTGGAGTCGCTCGCAGTTTACTGGATTAGACGTGGAGGAGTGTTTCGGTGTTAAGCGAGCTCAGCGCTCCGCTTCTCCTACAACGGAGGCCAAAAACTCTTGGTCGAGCACGTTTTACTTTTCTGCATTTTTTATATATAATCTGCTTGATAGTGTAAGTGTAGTATAATCCTTTGTATTACTTGTTCATTTGAATGGAAATGCAGCTTTTGATTTTTTTTGTGAAGTTTAGTTAACTGATGACTGGATAAGTTTAGTTCTAGCAAGATAAATAAAGTGTAGTAGTGGAGTTTATTAGGATTCAGTATCACTTTAAGCTGTTTAGGTTATGCAGTAAGTTTTTGTATCAACTGTTATAGATTTTTTAGTTCATTAGTATAACTAATAAGTTTAGTTTTCGTTGTCAACTTTTGATGTTTTTAGATTGAATAAGTTTTTTTAGTCTACATGATTTAACAAGTTTAATAGTCACGAGTTTATTTTGGCTTTAGAGCTGTTTGCAATGTTTAGTGATTTGTTGGGCTTTTAGTAGGCCCGATTATTCAACTATAGAAATTATAGATAAAAATTTATAGTACTAAGTCTAATAAATTTGATAGTGATAAATGGACTATTAAAATTTGTATTTGGGCTGTAGCTAATTGTTAAAAAGTATCAGTTTGTAAAACAATATCTTTCATAAAAATTAACTTTGGTTTTAATAAGGATTTGTAGATTTTATTAGATGTATTGTTAGTTTTATAAAAGTACTTCTAGTTTAATTTTTTTTTAAAATTCGAATTTAGTATTTTGTAGATTAAATTTGAATTTTACATTTCTTATATTTGTGCACTTATATGCGGTATTTGCAATTTGTTTTTAGAATAGTACGTAATACGTAGACTAGTTAATATTTTTACCTTTTTATGTGCTTTGTGCCAATTAGACATGGAATACCAATCAAGTCTTTACAACCAAAAACGATTAAGTCTTTGCTAGAAAACGTTATATCAATTCGAATCGAGCTGAGAAGACAACTAAACTAAAAAACGAAATATTAAATGGCGCCGCTGCCGGGGATATTAGATTGTTCTGCAGTCTAAGTAATAGTTTTCTATTAGTTTGAGGCTGACTTGTTCATAAGAGAAATAGGAAATTGATATGGTAAGGTAGTAATCTGCTAGTTTACATTTAAATGGTTAGATATTAAATTCTTACTAATATTGTAAGATTCGGTTATGTACTACTTATTTGAACAGTTTGTTTTGTCAAGTTTGTAGAAAGAAGGTTTGTACTTATTTTGAGTAACCGAATTTCATAATAGACTAATAGTTAGGTTATTGTTGGGCTAGTTAATTTGTTGGCCCATTTGTAATATTAGAGTAAACGAATTTGATTTGTCTACTTAGTATCGTTACTTTGTTTCAAAAACGTCAAATGAGTTTTAAAGTTTTCACTTTTATCAAAAAGTGTATTTTTACTTTTATAGATATAGTTTTATATTTTGTATTTGCAATTTAAATTTGTAGTGTAAATTTGTATTTTTCATTTCAATATTTTGTGCATTTAAATGTCGTAATTGCAATATGTTTTTAGGTTAATACGTATACATAGTATTATAGCTATTTTTACATTTTTTAATGCTTTGTGCAAATTAGACATAAATACCAAACAAATTTGTATAACAAAAAACAATCAAGTCTTTGCTTAAAACGTTATATCAATTCGATAAGACCGAGAGAAAAACGAACTAAAAAACGAAATATTAAATGGCGCCGCTGCCGGTTCTTTTCGTGAAGATTAACGATTTCGAGTGAGACGATTGGATTTTGGGATCCGTTCACTTTGTGAACGTTATTTTTACGTATTATAAATCAAAAACATAAAAAAAATCAAAAAGATAAAAATACAAAAAAAAAATAAAAAATCACAAAATCAATTCTTTTCCTAAAGAATTGAACCAAAAAAATAAAAAATCCAAAAAGTAATCTTTTTCCTAAAAGATTACACCCAAAAATATATATTATTCGTTTTTATCGGTTTTTACGTAGATATAGTATTTTTCTTAAAAAATCAAATAAATACAAAAATATTTTCTATATATTATTATATGTAAATAAGTATACGTATAAGAACAACCAATAAACATATCTTCCATAAGTATTGCCGAGGCAATACACCGTGTTGAGGGGCGTTCCGGTCCTTGACACGCGTATCGATCAAACAAAATAAAGCAAGAATAGATAAATACTTCCAATTGGCAATAATTCGAAGAATACAAACTACTAAAGTGAATAGATAGGCGACGTGCTATAAAATGCCGTCTAAGGGTTAATAGGTACTTAAGTGCTTCGCGCCACCTAACCCCCCGTTCACTAGTGCGTATTCTAAGAAGGAAGGCTTGATTGGAGGTCTTGCACCCAAGTAGTAATTATATATATACTTTCTTGTGGATATTTCATATCGAAACTCGAAGAGGATAATCTTATTCTTTTCAAAGTCGACCGAGGGCTACTCCCTCATTCCTCGTGTTTACTTACACGTGTACTCGCACACGTGTAAACATACCACCTTTGGTGTATTACTTCCTTCCCCGAGGAAGCTTTTAAACGTCATTATACTTGTATATACATTCGGCCACCTTGTTAAACATGGATACTCGTTCCATGTTGGAGATTTTGCAACAACGATCCGCCAACGCTAATTATCCGTCTTGTTCGACTTGTGGTGGTCCACACGATACGTATTTATGTGATCAAAATAATGGTTATTATGGGGAGGGATATGCTTACAATGGAACCGAGAACCTTAATTTTCAACCTAACACTCGAATGGACTACACTTGTAATGACTATATGGGCTATTCCGGTTTTTCATCACAACCTCCACCATCATTTCATGATCAAACCTTTAATGTGCCATACCAAAACCAAGGATTTTCCAATTATGAAGGTTTTCAAAGCAATGATAATTTTCAAGGCTATAATCAAGAAACCTTTCATAATCAAGGATTTTCAAACAATGAAGGCTTTCAAAATGATGAGAATTTTCCATGCCATAATCAAGACACCTTTCAACATCAAGGATTTTCATATTCGACCACTTTGCCACACTTGGTTAATCGTCCTATTTTGGAGATATTACAAGACGAGCAATATCGAGCTATGTATGGGCCTTGTGCGACTTGTGGAGCATCACATAATGAAAATAATTGTCATCTATACGCGAGTAATTATGATCAAGGGTTTGATGAGGATTTTCAAAATCAAGAATTTTTAAATCAAGACGATTTTCAAAATGAAGAAAATTTTCAAAGTCCTAATAAAAACACCGTTAACAATCAAGGCATTTATCATTTCTTGAGTTAAGACGCTTTTAATATGGTAATGCAAGCACTTGAGTCAATGCAAGAGGCAACTGATCCGAAAATCTTAGGCTTGAGCACATCCATCTTGCAACACATGAGACCGAACGATGCTTTACCTGATGATGAGCCTTCTTTGAGAGTAGATGTTGAGGATGATACACTTAGTGATGTTCCTATTCTAGACCCTTCCATCTCTCCACCGACTATACTTGAGCATTACACACCTTCATCACCTTTACCTCACGTGGGACCCACCGACTCTTTAACCATGGGGGACGAGCCTCTTAGCACTAATACAGACACCGATTTGGATGAATTAACCTCTTCTAGTGTTGAGAACCTTATCCCAATCCAAAGAGAGCTTGAGTGTGTTTCCACTGAACCATGTGATGAGCTTTGTGTTGATACCTCTTCTCCTCATGATCATATTGAGATTTTATCGCATATTGACCTTCATGCTACTACTAGTGATTTTGGTGATTTTGATCTTGATGAATTGTTTAAAGAAAGGGATAATGAGATTGAGGAAGAGTTTGTGAAAGACTTGACACAAATGGAGGATGATGATTGTGATTCTAGTGACGCGTCTTATGCTATATCATTTGATGATTTGTCTTGTCAAGATAACATTCCTAATTTGGATGAAGAGTTTGCTCCTATAGCAAAAGTGGATCCTTCTCCTCTACCACTTTATGATTCTTGTGATGAAACCTTTGATGATCCTTATGATAGTGATGAGTCTTTTACTTCTGATGATGATGACTCCATTTCTTCTATGACTCCTTCACCTATTCCTCTAAGAGATTTTGTGATACATTCAAATCCTCTTTTTGAGACATGTTTTGATAACCCACTTTTTGAGGACTATGAAGAACTTAATCATGAGTCTATAGAAGAAGAACCCTTGATTGATATTCCTTCACTGGTTTTTGAGGATACACCTATTGATTTTCATGATCATATCATCCCTTTGAGTGATTCTCTCATTAATACACCTCCTTTTGAGCCTTATGTTCCCACCCTCCCACCCTTGAAGTTGGTTATTGATGAAGATCCTTTTCTCTTAGAGATTGATACTTTTTCATCTAAGGCACCTTTAGAACTCAAAACCTTTGATATGGACTCTCTTATGGAGATTGATTCCACCATAGAGGATACTCTTGCACAATTTGATATAGAGGTCAACGATAGTGTTTCTAATTTGGATGAGGAGGTTCGTCTTATTACTACATTGCTTTTTGGGAACATAGTGACTACACCTCCTTCACAAGATACTATTACTATTGATCCTCCTTTCACTATGCCTTCTATGGGAGATTACCCACCTTTTGATGATGATGATGAGCCTAACATGGACATAATAGTTATGAATGTTTTGATACCTACACCTTCATATTCTCATGATGCTTTGATCACTAAGGGGGAATCTTATATGGTTGATACGAGTTCATCTTCTTATTTTCCCATGAAGGGAAAGGTTTTTGATCCTGGGATACGTATGTTTGGGAAATATTGGTTTTCATCTACTCCACTTAAGAGTGTGCTTTCGATTGATATGGACTTCTTGTATGAGCTTACTTTGGTGATGCTACCTATTTTGGAGTTGTTCGAATGTCGAGATGGAAATTATGTATTTGATCCTGGAGTGCTTCATATTTGAGAGATTTTGTATGTTGGACAAACTTGAGACACGTTGGACCGTTCCATTTATCGAGGCAGATTTGGTAAATCTTATAGTAAATGGCAACGTGCTAAGTTTGAGTGTATCATGTGAGACGTGCTTCAAAGTGATATCCTTTATTCTCAATGATGGTTTCCCCAAGGACAACTTAATTCGGGGCCGAGTCGAGCTAGCGACTTAGGGTTAAAAAAACTCAAGCATTGAATAACTAGGTTAGAAAACGTAGAGTAGATTTTTAATAGGTTAGCTTTTATTAAAAGGATGTTATAGTAGAGTTGAAGTGGAGGGGTGCCTTTCTTCGTCTCTTGGTGTTTGTTTCAAGGGTTGCTCTCTCACATTTCATGCTTGGAGCTTATGGAGGAGGCCCGTGTATCTGGTTCACTTCGATTAGTTTTTGCTATTGTGATATTCAAACACTTGTGCTTAAAATGAGTACCCTTTAGTTGTCTCTTCCTTAACTCGAGTTAAGCAAAGTAATCAATGTAATAAGTGTAGGGGAGTTCACTCCAATACTCTTAAACATTGAGGACAATGTTTATCTTAAGTGTAGGGGAGACTTCTATCGAAGTGACCTTACCTAGACCATTGCCTTAACTTCATGATAATTGGGAAAATTAATTTTTCAAACATTTTTCAAATTTTTGATCTACTTTGGCCAACAAAAATATGCATTCATAATTTTTGCATCAATCATTTGCATATCACATTTGCATTATATATATTTCTTCTTTTATTTTTCATCAAAAATATAAAAAAAAAAATATAATAAAACATGGTTTTAATAAGTTTAGATTTCTTTGACATATTAGGCCCGCCATGGATATTTTGACTCAACCCGAGTTTGCTTATTTTAGCACTCTCTAGCTAGTATCCTTAACCATGTAGTCCTTCATTGGTCTATTAGGCTAAGCTTCCACCAATTTCATTCTTTAAAATTTTAAATTTGTGGAGAATGGGAAATGATAGAGTTGAAGCAAGTGTAAAAGGGCTAGATAGACTTCATGGCAATTACTTGTGGCTAAACCCTTCTCTTCTTTACCTCTATTTTCTTCGCATGTATATAATTGTTAATAAATAATCAAGTACGGTTTTAATTGGTTTGTAATCTCTTATGCATTTTTGGCTAATCATTCATGGTTGATATGAGTACGTCTTAAGATTCTAAGTTAGCACGTTTTATGTGTACTAGACTTATGTCATGCTCCAT
Organism: Glebionis coronaria; assembly: GCA_025667525.1. Classification (NCBI taxonomy): domain Eukaryota; kingdom Viridiplantae; phylum Streptophyta; class Magnoliopsida; order Asterales; family Asteraceae; genus Glebionis; species Glebionis coronaria. The sequence continues at coordinate 31,074 of JANFOE010000126.1, read as the reverse complement.
ACTTAGCGGGTGTTTTTCCTTTTCTTCTTTTCAAATTTCTTTGTGAGGAATAAAGAAAAATAAGAGCGGCTTATGAAAAAAAATGAGTGGCTAGAAAAAAAAAAAAAAATAATAATAATGCAAGACTCCCAAGAGGGGCAGTGTGGTGTTAATTATAGTGACTATTGAGTTCCAATATTACCTTGACGGGTTGCGGGGATTCAATAGATTGCTCCAATCCAATATTACCTTGACGGGTTGCGGGGTTGAAGATCCAAAATCTCAAAAAGATGCGGATGTAAATTATTGCGTGAGTTTTATTTTTTTTCTTTCCTTAGCGAGTGTGTAGTTACTTATGAAAGCATGACATTAGGATTTTACACATAAGGCGAATGACTTATTACTCTTGAAATGGACTTATATTAATTGTGAGCGGTTTTTCAAGTAATGGATGAGAGGATTACTTAGGATTAAAACCGTGCTTCCTTATTTTTGGATTTTACACTTCTTATACTTCACACTTGAAATAAATGACAAATTTGCCCACAAGCAATTTGCTCAAATAATAACCGGTTCCACATTTAATTGTCATGAATAAGTTGATGCACTTTTTACTTGTGAATGCAATGATTCCATTTTTAAGCTTGGTATGGGGAAAGTGAAACTTGAGGGTGATAAGTGTCCATGGTACCCAAGCCGTAATCTAAGTCGATGATTTCTTTATGAGTTATTTCCATCAAAACCATTTATGAAAAATCCAAAAAATATATAAATAGAATTGTTTTCTTGCATTGCATTGTAAATATTCTAAATCATGCATCATATAGTATAGAGTAGTATAGAAGCATTCCATAATGGCCAAGGTGGGTTAATTATGAGAAAAGTGTAATTTAGAGCTTTAAAATGCTGCATTGCATGAGGACATGGCAATGGTCAAGTGGAGGGGAGTTGATAAGTGTGAAAACACTCATCAATTATGATCCATAAACCACTAAAAACACTGTCAAATACATTATATTAGACTGTTAATTATCAGAATTACGCGTGTATTTGGTGTTTGTGTATTTTCAGGTAATATAGGTACATTTGAGACAAAATACGAGCTTTCAAGGATTTATTTGAAGAAAAGACGAAGAAAAGGACAAAATACGAGCTTTCAAGGACCATATTTGCCAATATTCTCAAAGATGGAGGACTAGATTTGCAATTTTCTACAAAGATTAAGGATGAAATGGAAATGAGATAAAAGTTTTATACACTTTTTGAAAAGAAATTAAATGAAAGGACTAAGATGGCAAAATAAAAAGAAAAGTAGAGTTTATATCTTGGTCACATTGACCAAACCGGTCAAAGACACAAATAAACACACACGCTGCGTCTTCTTCTCCAAGAGAAGAGAGAGAAAGAAAGTCGGTTTCATCTTTTCTCCATTCCACTTCACACCTGCAATCGAATATCAAGCACAATCAAGAGAGTTTCAGCCAAAGACTTCAACTACAAAAATACTCCCCTCTTTCTTCTCTACATGAAGGTACAACTTAATTAGATCAAGAAGGAAGAACAAAGAAATCCCCAAATTGGAAGATGATGAAGGACGAGTTTTATCCTCGTATTAAACACGTGTCAAATCCTCATTGGATAGAACACGTCATCCACCCTCTCTCAACGGCTATATAGAAGACGAGAGCCTCATTTGCAAGCGGTTAGCGCTAGGAGTAGATTACACCTAGTTAGTTAGTTAGGAGTAGTTAGCTTGATTTTCTTTCGAAGCTTTATGATTTTCTGTTAATCATTCAGTTTGTAGTTTGTTAGAATCTGTTAATTAGTTGACCTGTTTGTAACCGAATACTTTTCCTTCATTAATGAAATAATTCGAGCTTTCTCATTCTTCCTTTCTCATTAGTTCAAAAGTCAGTTGAGTCTTGTTGAATTGGTTATAGTTTCTGAAATTAGTATAACCGAATGCTTCTATTCTCCATTAATGGAGATTTACAGTTTCATAAGCTTTTCTCGTTATTGTTAAAGATTCGGTATTTTAGCTTTTAGAAAGCTTGTCTTCGATCTTAGTTAATGGAATTTGAGTTGTTTTTTTTGTTCATCGTGATTTTAATAATTCAAGTCATTCAAGGATTTGTGAGATTTAATAATTGAATTTAGATAAAAAGCTGAATTTAGTTTCTGGTAGATGTTGATTAGATAATCAATTTAATAGGGCTTATGAAAGGATTTTAGTTAGTCTTGCAAGATTATAGTGATTTGTTTATTCAATATTCAGGTTCAAGTGATTCCGTTAACTGATTTTCGTTCATTAGTCAGTTTTCGTTCAAGTGATCAATATTGATACGTAGTAAACTGTTGGTTTAACAAGTTAGGATAGATTTTCGTTCATTATCTTTTGCAGGTTTATTTTTGGCAGGTTTAATGTTTCGAGCTTCGGTTTTGAAGGCGTTGATTGGTTAAACCGGCTCAGCGCCGCGTTGCTCTCCCACAACGGGCAGGCTTCGGATGATTGGTTAAGCGAATTTTAGTTTTCTGCACACATTTAGCCTGCTTTCATTATTGTAGAGTTAATTTTTGTCTGCTAATTGACCTATGTGATTTGATTTTTAGTGATGTTATGTTATTAGTTCACTACTGCGTTTGAGTGTTATAATAGCCTTCTCTGCTTTTACTTACGATTCTGCATAAAGTTCTATTGGTTGTGGCTTTTGGATATTAGATTGTTCTGCAGTCTAAGTAATAGTTTTCTATTAGTTTGAGGCTGACTTGTTCATAAGAGAAATAGGAAATTGATATGGTAAGGTAGTAATCTGCTAGTTTACATTTAAATGGTTAGATATTAAATTCTTACTAATATTGTAAGATTCGGTTATGTACTACTTATTTGAACAGTTTGTTTTGTCAAGTTTGTAGAAAGAAGGTTTGTACTTATTTTGAGTAACCGAATTTCATAATAGACTAATAGTTAGGTTATTGTTGGGCTAGTTAATTTGTTGGCCCATTTGTAATATTAGAGTAAACGAATTTGATTTGTCTACTTAGTATCGTTACTTTGTTTCAAAAACGTCAAATGAGTTTTAAAGTTTTCACTTTTATCAAAAAGTGTATTTTTACTTTTATAGATATAGTTTTATATTTTGTATTTGCAATTTAAATTTGTAGTGTAAATTTGTATTTTTCATTTCAATATTTTGTGCATTTAAATGTCGTAATTGCAATATGTTTTTAGGTTAATACGTATACATAGTATTATAGCTATTTTTACATTTTTTAATGCTTTGTGCAAATTAGACATAAATACCAAACAAATTTGTATAACCAAAAACAATCAAGTCTTTGCTTAAAACGTTATATCAATTCGATAAGACCGAGAGAAAAACGAACTAAAAAACGAAATATTACGTAGGCTAAAAGGATTCTAATGGATTCTAATCTTGCTACCGGTGCATATGTCTCGTCATAATCAATCCCTTCTTGTTGATTATAGCCTTGAGCTACAAGTCTAGCCTTGTTACGAGACACAACACCATTCTCATCTAACTTATTCCTATAGACCCATTTGGTTCCTATAATGGTAGAACTTCTAGGTGGAGGAAAAAGTTCCCAAACATCATTAGCAACGAATTGATTCAGTTCTTCTTGCATCGCAATGACCCAACTCTCATCCGTCAAAGCTTCTTTAACATTCTTTGGTTCAATCAAGGAGATGAAACAAAAGAAGTTGCTTTGGTTTTGGACTTGAGATCTTAGGGTCCTTTGATTTAAGTCACCAATGATATTATTGAGAGTATGATCCTTAGACTCCTTAATGTTTACTTCCTTTTCAACACTAAGGTCTTCAACTCCTATTTTTCTAACCTCTTTGGATTTAACTACTTCTATTTCATCCAAGTCATCATCAACCAATGGTGGTGTCTTGGGTAAAGGAGGGGTTTCACCAATAGTCACGTTAAGTGATTCTTCAATTACGCCCGAGGTTTTATTGAGGACTATGTAGGCTTTGCTAGTTTGGGAATAACCTAAAAGGATACCTTCGTAAGAATTTGGGTCGAACTTGGTAAGGTAGTCTTTGGTGTTGAGGATAAAGCACTTGCTTCCAAACACCCTAAAGTATTCCAATGAGGGTTTCTTACCTTTAAGAATCTCATAGGGGGTCTTTCTTAGGAAAGGTCGAATAAGAATTCGGTTGAGAATATAAGTCGATGTGTCCACGGCATTGCACCAAAACTTTTGAGGCAAAGATTGCTCGTTTAACATCGTCCTACTCATCTCTTGGATGGTCCTATTCTTCCTTTCAACTATCCCATTTGATTGTGGAGTGCGAGGAGTCGAGAAGTTATGGGTAATATCATGAGCTTCACAAAAGGCACCAAATAGCACTTCATTATCAAATTCCATACCATGATCCGTCCTAATAGAGACAATTGGACATCCTAGTTGATTTTGAATTCTTCGACTAAAGATTTCGAAATTATCAAAAGCTTCATTCTTAGATGCCAAAAATCTAGTCCAAGTGAATCTAGAATAGTCGTCAACTATAACTAGGGTATAAAGGTTACCTCAATAACTCCATATGGCGGAAGGTCCAAAGAGATCCATATGTAGGAGCTCTAAGCACCGAGAGGTTGAAACCAAATTCTTGGCTTTGTGACTTGAGTGAACTTGCTTTCCAACTTTGCAAGCATCACAAAAGTGACTATCAAACTTCATCTTGGGGAGGTGTCTTACCAACTCCTTAGAGACTAAAGATTGAATTAAACACATATTAGTGTGACCTAATCTCCTATGCCAAAGAGTAGAACTATCATCTATAGTCGCAAGACATATGTTGTCTTTTGACTTCTTATTGACCTTCATGACATAAAGCCCATGCTTTTTAACACCTTTTCCAATGACCTTTCCATCTTTTACGATTTTAGTGTCATGTTCCGAAAAGATGACCTTACACTTATTGTCACAAATTTGACCTATACTTAAAAGGTTAAACCCTAAAATATCTACGTGCTCAACATTTTCAATGGTCATGGAGTCAAGATAAACCGTACCTTTTCCAATGATATTACCATGTAGAATACTAGCGAATGTGACGTTACCTCCATCATATGCTTTGTAGTGCGAGAACAAACTTCGATTACCCGTCATGTGTGTAGAACAACCACTATCCTTAATCCACTCGTCGGGTTCCAAATCAATTCCCAAGCATATCTAGGTAACAACACACAAGATCAAACATTTGGTCCCCAATATCTCATGGGTCCAAAATTGTTAGTTCCAAACATCCCTTGCATTTGGTTGGGATGCATGAATGGAGGAGGGGTTCCCCATAGGGAATAAAATAGAGGAGGATAATAATTCATATAACCATTTTGTTGTTCATTATTTCTCCTAGGTGTATTTGATCTTAGTTTAGAGTTGTGGTCATTCCTTCTAGGTGTTAGAGTTTTACTTCTAGGTCGTGAATTGTTTTGACTATCTCTTCTAGGTGTTTTCGTTCTACTTCTAGGCCTAGACTCATTCCGTACTCTTGGTGGAGTAGTGGATGGTCTTTATAAACTTCTATTTCCCATTAGAGGTTTACTCAAGGGCTTATAGAACTTATCAACGGCATTGTCGTCAAGTATGGGTAATTTGACCTTGTTAACAATAAGATGCTTTGGTTGTTCACCTAAATTTGACTTTTCAGAAAGTTCAGGATTTTCAGCAAAACCTCTATCTGGCCGCGGTTCCTTATCTAGGGCGGCGGTTCCATAGTGATGAGGAACCGCCCCATACAATCTGGGACAGCGTACAGCAGACGATTTTTCTGAAAATCTGACTTGTTTAGGTTCACTAGTTGATGCTTCATTTGAGTTAAAACCTACACCAAGTCTTTCCTTATAATGAATTTGTTTGTTTAACATATGATTAAGAGCACTAGTACCATTCATGAACTTTTTCAATTTAATGGAGGTGCTCTTGAGATCTTCATTCTCTAATCTAAGTTTCTCACAACTTAAGAAACCTAAATCAACTTCTTTATTTTTCTCAAGCTTGGCTAATTTCTCCCTAAGTTCATTGATCTCATTTTCAAGCTTAGTTTTGGTTGATTTTAAGGTTTTGTTCTTTTTATGAATTTAAGGCTAAGTTTGTGTAAATTATCATATTGGCCTTCTAATTCAATATCATCTAAGGTGGAGCTATCATTGCTATAATATTCGGTTTTGGAATGTACCTCTTTAGAAGTATGAGCCATAAGACATTTCTCCTCTTTGGGTTTTTCATCAACATCTTCACCGTTATCGCTACAAGAACCACTAACGAACGTCGTGTGATTCTTATCGCGTGAAGGCTTTGGACAATCACTAATGAAATGATTTGGATCACCACATCTAAAGCAATTCCTATCACCTTTTTCGTTCTTGGCAAACCGATTCTTTGAGAATGGTTTCTTGTCATTGTTGGGTTGCCTCACGTGTTGACTTAGTATTTTGAAGAACTTCTTGAAATCTCTCACGGCTAATGCATACTCCTCGTCATCGCTATCCGAGGAACTATCATGATCGCTTTGTGCCTTCTTGGCTTTGGGGCAAGAGACTTCCTTTCACTCTTGGCTTTCACCAATTCCGAGTCCTTCAAAATTATCATCTCATGAACCTTCAAGTTGCCTATGAGTTCATCGAGTGATAAATTGAGAGATCTTTCGATTCTTCAATCGCCGTGAATTTTGCTCTCCACTTCGGATGTAAGGACCTTAGAAACTTCCTAACATTGTTCTTGCTAGAAAAACCTTCATCAAGTGCTTTTAGACTAGTAATAATAGTGTTAAATCTAGCAAAAGCACTATCAATAGTTTCATCTTCTAAGATGACAAATTGTTCATATTGTTGAACAAGAAGATCGATTTTGCTTTCTTTGACATGGCTATTACCTTGGTGGGTTACTAAAAGAGTGTTCCAAATATCTTTAGCGGTTTCACACATAAAAATCCTTTCATACTCTTTCTGTAACACCCCATTTTGATAAATGGAATGTCACGCATGATTATGGCGTGTCATCAAAGCATACAAGGATAAATGTCTAAAACATTACATGACCATAAAAAGGAAATACCGGAATCAAACATCGGTAGTCCAAAAGTAAAGCTCATCACACACAAACGTAAGTACTGTAAATGAAAGGACTAAAAATGTCCATGGAAAGAGTATCAAAGTATAGATAATGCATAAAGTAAAGAAAGGCTAGAAAGCTTCTGGTCCATATGCACGTACGCTTATAGTCTACGAGCGTCCCTGAGCACTTGCCGTTTTGGGAACATGAAAAGGAAAACGGCTGAGCAATACGCTCAGTGCACGGATGTACAATAAAGCATGAATAATATAAGCATATAAGCATATAACAGCGAAAGAAACTAAGTCCTGGATAACCCGGTTAAGTCTCAGTAAAACTGGTTTTATAGTTTGAAAAGCCTTATGTTTATCTTATAAAAACTGTTTAGCATATTTTACCATTAGTCAATATAGGTCATGAAAATAAACGTGCATGAATACTTGGAGGGGTGACCTCGTCATGCAAATTAGAGGGGCTGCCTCTAATTTAATATACTGGTTTTTGGGTAGGAGGGATCAGCTCCTTGTGAAGGATGCAAGGCACACACCACATTCACACTAAGTAATCTGCTGAAAAACATGTAACTAGGATGCACCCATACGCCCCACATGATAAATATAATAATATGGCCAAAAGCTGAAGGGACGCCACGAGCAATCACTCCGCCGTGGGGAAGTCATGACACCAGTGCCTCTAGTGTTATGGTTATGGTACCTCCATAACTAGGTGAAACTGGTCATGCATGTATATGGCTTCAGGTATTCTAATTAAACATAAGCAATCAAACATATAAACTTATACTATGGGAAAACAGTTGGCTGCATACGGGGAATCCTAATAAGGAAAGAATGTCCATACTGAAAGGACGGGAATCCGTACCTTATATCCAGTGAATGAAGAAGACGAACGGAAGAGAGTCCTACTTCGGTATCACTAATGCTACATAAATACATACGTGTATAAGTATTCGATTACTAAATACGTAACTGGTTTTATATCATGTCTTAGCTTGTTTTATATGTTCATGTCATGTTCTACTGTTTTAAGCTTTATACTGCGTTTATCTTATATTCTGTCTATTCTGATTAAGTATTACTTGTATTTCATGTATTATTATACTTGTTGTGTAATAATAAGTAGCTTTCTAAAAATAGCAGGCTTCCTAAAATAGAAAGTTTCCAAAAATAGAAAGTTACCAAAATTAGAAAGTTACCAAAAATAGAAAGTTTAGAAAGTTTCCAAAAATAGAAAGTTTCCAAAAATAGAATTACTGCTTAAAATAGATAAGTTTATATACTTTATAACTACCAAAATTAGAAAGTTTCCAAAATTAGAAAGTTTCCAAAAATAGAAAGTTTCCAAAAATAGAAAGTTTCCAAAATAGAAAGTTTCCAAAATAGAATTACTGCTTAAAATAGATAAGTTTCTAAAAATAGAAAGTTTCCATAAATAGATTAGCTGCCTTAATTAAATAATTTTCTAAAAATAGAAAGTTTTCATAAATAGATATAAGCTGGTTAAATAAGCTAATTATATAAGCTTAAGTGTTTTCTGATTATTATTCTAAGTCATGTAGTTATAAAGTATAGTTTATTAACTATTACATGTAAATTAAATAAACTATAGGTTAAAAGTATTTAATTAAATATTTCATGATTTTAATTAAATAAAGGTAAAATACTTAGGTTAGAACATGTATTATTAATTATCTATTATATCTAAAGATTCAGTCCCTTCATTGAATGGGCAGTAATGATGCTATTTTGGTTAACTGATTTATGCTTCAAAACCCTCAAACTGAACCTAAGGCATATAAACGGTTTGGTGTTTCTGAAGTTATTACTCCAGGATCATATGAAGAGATACAAACGATTTGCAGTTATCTAATCATTACTCCAGCATCATATGAAGAGTTGTTGGAGTTACATCGTTTAACAATTGTATAAATTGAATACAAAAACGGCCAAAACATAATACATCTTCGGTTTCTTTGATCTTTTGATAGGTATCCATTATGTCGAAAAAGGCTATTGATGGAATGTCCATGGACGCTAAACAACCCAATGCTGAATTGAAAACTTGTATTGACACAAAGAAAAATGTTGGTGAGCCCAAAGATTGTGGCGTAGGCAAGCTGTTGGTGAGTCCAGTAACGGTGCTCAGCCTACAAACGAGTTGTTCTTGGATGATCTTTCTGTTGATGTTACAGGCACAATTATAGTGATGCTGTGTAGAATGTGGGATGTGACTACTACTATGAATCATTATATAAGCACTGATTTTGTTGTATCTGATGCAAAGGTATATTAATGCTTTATTATATGTTGTAGAGTATATTTACTGTGTCAATGATATGAAATCTTACCAATTGTAATTGTAGGGTAGGGCAATCCATTGCAGTGCTAAATCAACAATAGCTCATAATTTCCTCAAGTTAAAAGAAGGGGTTGTTTATTCAATAAAAGATTTTGTCGAAAGAAGAATAAGGATAGTTATCGTATATTCAAAGATCATGAGTTTATGCTTGAATTTGATGGTTCAACCTCTATAAGAAGGTCTTCTGTTAAGTCCGTTGGCTTTGTGAGGCATCCTCTTCAGTTAGAAGAACTTTGCAACCTAGAGCCTACAGATGGGAAATACTTGATGGGTAATTTTTTTTATATGTTTTTTAATTATAATTTTTATTCTGCTTTTATTCATGTGTTGGTTTGTTAATCGCAGATGTTGCTGGATACGTCACAAATGTTGGCAGAACTAACAATTTAAAGACAGGATCGAGAAATCTTGACTTTTACATTTCTGATGGAAGGTTAGCATAGCCGTCTCTATTTGTAACATTTTTTCGCGTTATTCAGCCTATAATGAAAATAACTTTTATTGAAACAGAAACTTACAGATACGTGTCACACTCTGGGGAAACCTTGGTGATACTCTGATAGAGAAGAAGACGAAACATTTTGGCCTGTTTCCAATTGTCGTGACTTCAGTTAGTGCTAAAATATACAATAGTAAGCAAGAATTTATTTTTCTTAATATATTACGCATTTACAAATTATTGCAAACGTGCTCAGATATTTTTATTTACCTTTTAGATAAGCTACAACTATCAAGCAGCTCCTCCACGCTTTTGTTGGATGATCTTCAAATTCCTGTTTTGAAAGATCTAAAAAGTCAAATTCGGTAATTAAGCATGGTATTTTTATTTTCATGTATACACTATTGCATGTATCGCATATTGCCTAATAATATGCTATAATTTTATATTTATGTTCCAGTGATGATGAAGAAGGGTTGGGCCCGGAAGTTATGTATATTGATCCCTCACAGCCTAGACATGGAACATTAGAGAATCTATTGATATGGGCGCGCAACAAGAGAAATGATGTATATTTCTTCCTATTAATTTTTATTTATATTTAGATCAGAATTAGTAATAAAATTCTATTGCTTTCATTACAGACTGCAGTCTTCCATTGTCGGGTCAGGATTGATCATATTAGGACAAGAAAAGGGTGGAACTTCCCTTCCTGTGGTAGTGACACTTGCAAGAAGGGTATAACTCGCAAGGATGGAGGATTTTGGTGTGAGGCGTGTTGCAAAGCTGTAGAGTATCCAGTTTTAAGGTAACAATCAGTTTAAGAATGAATTACATTTCTTTTGTAAGTATTAGTTTAAGAATGAATTATCTTGCAACTTAAAAAAGTTGTTAATTAAAATTGACTATGCATCAATCATTTGTAGGTACCGTCAGATGTATCTGACAAGACATCGGCTACAGTGATTGTATTTTTTGATGAGGTCGCTAATCAATTGGTCAAGTGTACCGCTGAATCAATATGTGACTTTTAGAACGAGGTATCATGATATTGTTTAATTTATAATTCATTGAAGTATAGTATAATACTTACTTTTGTATACAGGATGGTAATGTTGATCAGAACTTGCCCAAAGCTTTATTGAATATCATTGGTGGCATCCACACTCTAGAGCTTAAATCTCACTCTTACTTTGAACATGGGAATTATGGTTGGAAGATTATTCCTGATGAGGTGATGGATAATACTGAAACTTCAGCTACTAATGATACTCCCTCTAATGCTCCTTCTCCTTCTAAGAATGTTAAGTCTTCAAAGTTGAAGAGATTGGCAAACCAACTGTCCGTACCCACACCTGCCAAAAAATCAGAGGAAAAAAAAGCTAAAAGGTACCATATAAAGGAACTTTATAATAATTACAATATCAGGATCAAGACTTATTATTCACATGATATGCTTCTTTCTATTGTTGCAGTATTCAACTCGATGATACAGATGATGAAGTCACATCCATTTGTGATGAAAATGAGAATGCTGACAATGTCGACTCTCTTGCTAACTCTCTTGCAGTATCAAAGCAAAGGCGAAGGTTTATCTCAAAAATCCTTTCGCATATTTTGACACTAACTTTGTATTTTACTAATTTAATTTCCTCTATTATTCTTTCAGGAAAATAGTCTATGATTCAGAATCTGAATAGATACTCTGATGTGTTTCAAGATTGAAACAATGGTAGAAGCTTCTTAAGGATTAGCTTTAGGGAAATAAAACAGAAACTTGAAATACATTTGGTCTTTTATTTGTTTTTAAGAATTTGGGATATTGTTTTTTTTTTGGAAATATTTTTGTTTTTTGTTTGATTTTGGTATGATCATAATCTTTTTTATCGTGCACTATAACTCGACAAATTTAATTGCCTCAACAAAAACTCAAGAAGGTTGATCTTAAAAATCCTTTTTCATATTTTGATTCTATTTTTATAATTAACTAATTTATTTAAGTCTACTATTCTTTCATGAAAAATGATCTATGTGTCCGAGATGAAGAAGATGCTGTTCTTTATTTCAAGGATGAAGCCATGGAAGACATTGCTAAGAGATGAGGTTTAAGGGAATATAACAGAATCATGAAAAATGAACTGCCACTTGAGGAAGATGCTATCAACTATTTAGTTATGAGTTTTATCTTTGTATTATCCTCTATCAACTATTTAGTTATTAGTTTGATCTTTGTATTATCCTCATGTTCATTTTGTTTCTTCCTGATTAATTTATCATTCAATAAAATTAATATTCATTAAGATGTATTTAAATCTTATCTTAAATTAACAGTTTCATGTTCTCAACATTAATTCAAATATTGTAACTCTACTATCATGGAATTACTATATACAAGTTATCATACCTACCTTAGCATATAATCTAAGCATGTCAACACAAACACCTAATTCAAACAGCAAAGAGATCAAGGATCAAAGTTTAGCAGGAATTACAAAGACTATAAACAAGCATGATGAAAAAGTTGCACCAGTAGGAAGAAGAATCATATTGCCTTCAAGCATGAAAAGTAGAGACACATACGAGTCGCTTATTAACGACTCGGTTATTCTCAAGCGTCGGAAGCTCAACATAGAACACCCAACAACTCCATAGACTATAAGCAAAACTGGATTAAATAAGCAAAGCCCATCAGCATTAAGCTTCTATGTTATACCCATTTTCCAATTTGAATAAAAGACGTTCGTTTCAATCATGTTTTGTTTCTCTTATTATTTGCATCTGGTTATATTCTTATAACTGCAAAAAACATCATTTGGCAACAATTATGTCTTCCAATTATATAAATAAGTTTGTTTAATTAACAATGTCTTAAATAAAGCTTTAAATTAAGTTCGTTTAATTAATACTCTTATGAATAAAAATTTTGTTCTCACAATAAATATGAAAATTCAGTTAAATAATTCCAAAGGTCAAGTATTGAATAGACTGAATTACAAAATGCAGTTTTTAAAAATCAAACATCATGTTCATGTAAATCATTTGACATTTCTGAAATCACTATGAATCAAGGTATGTTTAAAGTGTATTAATTTCATATATTTAGTTTTTTAATCTACATAAATTCTGTTTATGCTAACCAAACAGGAAGACATCCTATCACTAGCCATTCACCATCTTTACCAAACATGCTTAATAACTTCATCACAATTCAATCGAAAACAACTGTCATGCGCGATGGAACCGTACAGAATTATTGTGGTATGACACTAACAAACAATCTTATTCAAGAAGGAGGTAAAGGAAGCAATACACATTTATCTCTTCCTAATGTAACAATAGCAGGTATTTTATTTAGCTATATATTCTCCTTTCAAAAAAACAATTTAAAAAAATACCTTTATTCAATTATATATTCCGAACATGTTCTTTCCAGGAACCTCCCGTCATCGAACACCTAGAAGGGTACCGAAACAAGCTGGGTTAACATCTAAAGGTAATTTTTATTTATATTAGAATTTAAAAAAAAATAAAAAAATTTGTTACTAAAATAACAGCCTAACCTTCAATATAACATCAACCAGGAGCTCCCGTATCCTACAGTAACCTTGGACCTCCATCCTATCAATGTCGGAACTGCCACGCAAGAATGTGGTATGAGGAAAGAAATAATAAAAGTCATAGAGCTGTCAATCCAACATTTTCTTTATGTTGTCAAGAGGGGAAAAATACTCTTACCTAAATTCAAAGCAACACCACCACCTTTAGACTACCTCCTTGACTTTGCTAATTCTGCTACATCTAAATTTAGAGAACAAATTAGGATTTATAACGGCATGTTCTGCTTTACATCATTTGGAGCTAGAATAGATCATGCAATAAATAATGGAAGGGGGTGTATACATTTAGGATAAATGGTCAAAATTATCATCGTATTGGTTCTCTACTACCGCAAGAAGGCCACCAGCCAAGATATGCACAACTTGATTTTTATGATACACAAAATGAAGCAAAGAACCGGATGTTTGCTTTTCTAAATAACGAGATAGGAAATGAAGTGAATGCAACAATTGTAGCAGACTTGATATCCATGTTGGACAGATTTAGTCCAATTGCAAAAGCATTTCGAATGGCACAGGATTGGTGCCATTCTCATCAATCTGTCAATTTTGAATTACACCTTCTTACTGACCAAAAATCTACAAAGCAATATAACGCCCCAACTGTGTCTGAAGTAGCAGCATTGATCACAAATGATTTTGGGGATGGTGAGCCTATTAGGGATATTGTTATCAATAGTAAACGTGAAGGCCCCCAAAGAATCTCAGAGTTACATCCATCCTACATGGCACTACAATATCCACTATTATTTCCTTATGGTGAAGACGGTTTTCATGAGAAAATCCATTACTATAACAACAAGGGCGCACGGAAAACAAAGAGAGGGTTTGTGACAATGAAAGAATACTATGCATACATTATTCAACAACGAGCTAACCAAGGCAATACTTTGCTAAAAGGCGGACGCCTTTTACAACAATACTTGGTTGATGCTTTCACTGCTGTTGAGGAACAAAGACTCAAATGGTCGAGAAATAATCAAGATACCCTGCGAGTTGATCTCTATCACAATTTGAATGATGCCGTTACAAGAGGAGACACGAATGCAGCCGGACTTGGAAGAAGAATAGTTTTGCCATCAAGTTTCACGGGAGGTCCAAGATATATGATGCAAAATTATCAAGATGTGATGGCCTTATGCCGAACATACGGCAATCATGACCTATTTATAACTTTTACATCAAGTCCTAAATGGCCAGAGATTGCAGAAATGTTGGCTGATATTCCTGGGCAAAAAGCACACGATCGTCCGGAAATTGGAACTCGACTTTTTAAAATGAAACTCACGGAAATGTTAGATGATCTGACGAAAAAAGAAATTTTTGGCAAAACACGTGCAGGTATTTAATTACTTCAAAAGTTCAATCAATATGATCATTTCGCGATAATTACTAAATTTTGCTAATATATTGCAGTTGTTTATGTCATTGAGTTTCAAAAGAGAGGACTCCCGCACGCACATATACTGCTATGGCTTGCAGAAGAATGTAAATGCAAAACGGCAAGTAAACTTGATGATATCGTATCAGCTGAAATACCATGCCCAAAACAGGATCCAGATGGATACAAAGTTGTGACAGATTTTATGCTGCATGGCCCGTGTGGTAAAGGTACAGCATGCAACATTGAAGGAAAGTGTTCAAAACGATACCCAAAGCAATTTAATGCAGAAACAATACTTGATGAAGATGGTTACCCAGTTTATCGTCGAAGGGATTCAAAAGTTAGTATTGTTAAAGGAAAAATCATATACACAAACAAAAATGTGGTGCCTCACAATCGATATCTTCTGCTCAAATATCAGGCCCACATCAATGTTGAATGGTGTAACAGGTCAAAAGCAATTAAGTATTTATTCAAATACTCAAACAAAGGACCAGATCGAGCTACAATTGTTGTTCAAGAGAACGTTCAACACAATGGTGAGGGTGAACCAGATCAGGTAATTTAACACCCCCAATTTACATTGCGCAGCGGAAAATACACAATTGGGTGTTATTTACAAACTTCATCTTATGACACTTTAAATGACCAAAAAACAGTATATTTAAGAATAAATATAGAAATAATTTAAATCAATGTCTAAAACTTTCAATCCCGAGTAAAAACAGTTTAAAAATATATCAGAGTAGCGTATAGGTTCCCCTAGGATCTTAATCAAACAACAAACCTTTTACCAAAATATTTGACCATTTCCTAAATGTTTATGACAATAGGGAAAGAAATCCTGTTTTAGACCAAATTACTACAAAAGCAATCCCGCAGTCCTTCTCCATCAAGCTCCGCAAATCACAACTTCAAGTACCTGAAATACATGCTTAAAATCATCAACACAAAGGTTGAGCAAGTCTATAGGTTTTACAAAATCATAATTGAACACATCGTAAAAATCATCAACAATTGTTTAATAGAATTGTGGCCATACAATCTATCAATCAGGTATAATATATAATATAGTTATTGAATTGTATTAAGCTCATGACACCGACCCCTTAACTTAGTCACCCACGCCAAATGCCAGCATGACTAGATAAATTACCAGTGCCCCTACTAGGGTATTAATTCCAAGAATACCAATTCTCATTCACGTAAAATTATCCTTCCCAGCGGGTTACTCAACGTAAAGCCCTGGTCTCAGATAGGGTTGTCAGCCCAATAGTACTATTATTAGAATAAGCGGCTATTCCCAACTCGCAACATCAAGTCAGGAGATAGTTAACGGCTCATGAATTTAGGGTCTTATGCAATTAGGTACTTATACAATTCATTTCATCAAAGGCAACATCGAGTCCAACAATTACTCATGACATGTGTTCATTTTACTTCAAATAGCATGTATCCTCCTTGCGGGTTTTAAAATCATTAAAACAAGTAGAAAGCGAGGCTATAGACTCACCTGTAGTAATAGCAGTAGTAAGACGATCTTCGACGATAGTTGATGCCCGGTAAACACAAAAACCGCAACCTATTACATAAGGCGCGTTCATCAATAATAACTCGAATAAAGTCCATACTTAGTAATATCAAACCAAAAATCATAAAATCAAAACCAATCCAAAATAAAATAATACAAGTGACCTTTTTATTTCATTATATATATTTATTATTAGTTAACTCCGTCGATAAAAATCTACCGGTACACACCAAATGTACAAGCTCGTTTATCCCACTTAAACACGTCAAATTTTTATGATACTAATCAGTAACTTCACTTACTATATATAGAAAGCCCTATTAAAAACTCATCAAAAGATTTTACATTTAAAGTTCCCTGCCCGACACATCTTTGAATTACAAAAACCGGACAATTTTACGTCAACAATACTTATAGTCTTTTAACACATTTATTTTTCTTCGTTTATGAAACCGACACTCAACTTTGAAAATAACTTGACATCCTCATAACCTCAAAAATCAGTCCTTGACACATTTCAAAATCCATTTTATAGTCCCCGAGATTCGATCCAAATATCGACAACAATTATAGATTGTGTCGGTACTCGTCTCCCGGTACACGAATTAATCAAACTAACGTAACTTTTCGCTCGTTTGGAGCTACATGTCCTACCTTATACCAAAACGAAGATAAAAACATCCTCTACAACAATATCTAACTAGTTCATCTCAAACTCAAACTCATATTTTCAGAAAATTAAACTTAATAATCTGTCTAAAAATACATCTTTAAATATCACCCAAAATCAATTTTTCACCACATTTTAACCTTATTTTTACCATTATAAGCATTCCTACATTACTAGTTCATATCATAACACCTTAAATCATCTTAGATGATCAAATCATAAAAACCAAACTCAAAAATAATAACATGCAATCAATAAAACATGTACATATGAACATAAACACCTACTTACAACAATAATTTAAGATCAAACATCAAGAATTTCATCCAAAAATGGGTTTTATAAAAATGTTAGTGCATGTGGGAAATTTTCATACCAATGTGTAGGGAATGAAGAAACTAAGATGGGTCTTTGATTAGAATTTATAGATTCAAGCTCAAAATAAAAAAAAATGGTGGTGTTTGTGTGGTGTGGGGGTGACGGGAAGAAGAGGGAGGAGAGAGGGAAGAGAGATTTTGGTGAGTGGAAGTGAAATGTGTGTGTATTTGTGTTTAAAAATTTCTTTTATATGGGGAAAGTTTAGGGTAGTTTTTGCCAATTGTGATTCTTTTGGACCAAAGTGTAAATACTTTGTTAAAAAGGGAGGAATGACTATTAATCACTTTTGAAAATTTTTACGGGTCTTGGGTTTCATAAAAATGCTTCTCAAAACATAAAACGCACTCAAAATGATATATTATATAGTCCCGGCACGACTTAATACGACATTAAAATAAATACGTCAAAATATTAAACATCGACATGTTTAAAATAAAACGTAAAATTTCTCGGGCATCCGTCGATATCGTCATCACTAGTAATCCTCGCAACTCGTCAAAACGTAAAAATAAAATTTCAACATCATCCAAGCCAATTTACCAATCATCATGAAAATCAACCTCGTCAAAATATTTCAAAAATATACGTAAAAATATAATTAAATAATGACCACGGTTTTTGGGTTGTTACGTCCTACCCTCCTAAAAGAGAGCGACGTCCCGGCGCTTAACCAGCCTCACACTCGCACTTCCTCACTTCTAGAGTCAACGTGACCTCTTATCCTCAAGAGATACTCACGTCTTTCACACCAGTCCAACTCAATTCTTATGATATCACCATATCCACAACTATTATTACACTTCAAATTCCAATTTCACCTTCTATTATGCTAATATTACTTCATCATTCATACTCCTTCTGCATCACTTTCTCAGTTTCATTCCTGCCCCAATACTCTGACATCATACTCCACAATTCAGACAACATACATATACCACAACTCTCTGACAACATATATATACCACAACTATGTATGTTTTCAATTTAAACCTCTTAACTACTAATATGACGATTACCATCGCATAATGATTTCATATTCACTAGTTTCTATTAGTCCTCATAGTGAAATATTAAGATATCATCATCCCAGGTTTCTATTGCCATCGTTCAATTCATCCTTTCACTCTGTCCATTGCTTTCCGAAAATACGCAATATTCCTTCTTAACTCAATTCTTCGCACTTTCTATGGAAATCTCTGATATCCAAAAGTCAATCTCAATCTCTGGGTCACGATTAATATGTTCAAGCCTTATCCAATATTCATACTTTATTACAGTGATTTCTAGTATTCAAAAATTACTCTGCCTCTATGTCCTGAGGTTACACTCAAACTAAATACAATGAGATTATCCATAATTCTGATCAGTCACTTATATACTTCCCATATTCATTTTCCACTTTCATTATTTCTAACAATTTCTACACTGAAGTACTGTACTTTCCATAGTACATTATTACATCTTTCTAATATCATATTACTGTTTAAATAACTCCGTTAGCCTCATATATTCAAATCCGAAATATATAATGGTCAAATCACTTTCTGATATCGTAATTCATTTTATTCCAATCATACTGTATCAATACTTCAATTTGTAAAATCCCTTCAATACTACATGCGACACTCTCAGCACTCTAAAAATAATTAAATTCTCTTTTTAATCTGAACAATTCATTCACCACTGGTCCTTGCCTTCTTAACACACTCTCTGATCTTAATAGAAGAAAAATTAAATAACCACAATACCCGTTTTCTGTTTTTGTTTTTGTTTTTGTTTGTTTTTGTGGGACAATAACATACATCTCAACCTTCTCATTTCTATTACCATTCTATTTCAAAATTTCCAACAATCTGTTGATTTCTTTGTTTGATATTCCTTTTTTCCATTAGTTTATTACCTTGATTCTAACTTTCTTTCCATTCCTTCCATTCTGCTTGTTGTGACCAATATTCCAATTATCTCAAAACTCAAGAGTCAATTCTCCATTACTTCAGAAATTCTATAAGCTCTTTTTCCTTTTCCTCCTTCTTACTAAATACTCACTAGTTGATAGTGAAAGTATCCACACTTATCCTTCATAATCTAAAACACACTACGTAATACAGAACTATAACATATCCCGTTCAAAATTTACCGATTATTATTTCCTCAGTCACATCAAGTAATCCTGAATTCCTCTTTTTTTAAAATCCCCGAATGGCATTTATATACAAGTCCTTCTTATTCTTATTTTCTTCATACTTGATTCCATACAAGTAATATTTTTCCATCCAAAACAAATATCACAATGTCCAATCTCATGATCATATAAACCCTGTTACACTTCTTCATTCAAGTCAACACACTACTATTGTTTTTCCTTCCACTTGATATTATCCGAATATCATCATCGCAACTCTATAATTCCTTCAGATTCCTCCAATACTAATTATACAGGCACAGGAACTTCAATCTATCCTCATCGTTCATAAACAACTTCCTCAACTACAAAATCAGATCTCACAACCACAACTTAATTATATTTTCCATCTATACATCTACCTCCAATCATATATTTAAGTTCTTATTTGTCAGCTGTATCCTTGGTTCAACAATCAGTGAAAACCTCCTGATAAACCTCTGATAATACTCAGCTTACACAAAGGAATTTACAAGCTTCAGTCGGTTTCGTCAGTATTGACAAAGCCTCAATCATTTCAATCTAGTCAGATTTTCACGATCACTTCAGCCATAGATTGCACATTCTGGAACATCCATAATATTCCAACTAAAATTCTTATCCAAAGATTTTTTTTTTTTTTACACACCATTCTTCCTTTAATAAAAATTTTCCAATTGTTAGGGATTACTTTCCTTTCCTTCAATCAGCTACTCATCACACTGATCATTCACAGTCAATAATGGACATCGATATCTGGTGCTCAGTTGTTCAACCCCACAACAATCATCTTATTCACAAAACATCCAGCTTCTTTACTTTCTTCCGTTATTACTTCTCTGATGACTTACTCTTCCAGTCAAATCAGATTATCCTTATTGTTTCATCTGCCAATCCTTACAATCAAACATATTACCATCCTCAACTTCCTGATAATGCCATATAATAAAATATACAATCAGATTACATAACTCCTATCACCAAGCTAACACAAAACTTCCTTTTTCCCAAGACGACAGTGAACTCTACGATTTCGCAGAACCACCACATAGTACCCTCAAGTACTAACTCATCTTCACATTCTTTTCCGACTACTACTAGTAAAGCGCACAGAAAATTTGACTTATTGTAGTTTCCTACTACATACCTTCTCATCATTGACCAATAAAATCATCAAATAGAAATTCTACTGATTACTTCCTGGAATCAGTATTCAATGTTCACATTATTAATCGACAACGGACATTTAAAAATATCATAATATTCATGGATTAAAACATGTAAAATAGGATACAAAATTAGATAACAAGAATAAATGAAACCCAATCTTTATTCCGTTAAATAATAATGTCTTAACATCCTTTATCCGAATACTAAAAATAGATCAATGCATAAAACTGGTACATGCATCATGCCTCTAGTAATGACATTCATACTTGTTTGGAAAAGCATAAAATAACCAATTTGACCTATTTGGAATTTTGAGAATACTTTCTTCAAGAATTCAATTCATTGAAACTCTTGTACATGTGCATTCAAAGAATTTGATATTGCCACATAGTATCAAAATTGTGAAACATCCTTGATCACCAATTTCCTAAACTTCCAAAACACATTTGAAGTTCAAAGTATTCTAATTCTTTAATGTATAATGCAAATTTAATCAACATGTCATCTCCAAAGATCCCATGACTAATATTGAGTGTTACCTCAATTATATCTTTTCAAGTTTTACAACTTGTCATAAAAGATATAAATACGTTACCTTTAATATCTATTATGTAATGTTTGATTCCAACCAAAACCTTCAAGTTTGTTGGCTATGATAATTTGCACAACGATTGACAAATTATTCATCTATAGAATATGGAAGCCGATCCAAGATTTAGGATGTTATTCTATTTCCAAACATATTCCTCCAGAGTATTCATTACACAAGTTATTTAATATCTTCTTAAATAGATTAATATATTCAAATCATCATGTATTTTAAGCATGATATAAATACAACACGACACACATGAAAATTTCTCAAACCAGATTTAGATTTCTTCATGTCCTAAATATCCATGTAAACTTACTAGATGGCATATTACGTTGTATTTTCACCGCATAATCAAATAAACATTATTTGTTCCAAGGTTATGTACATCTTATTTTCTAGATCTTCAAAGTAAAGTTTCTTCTCAAATATAAACCAAATCAACATTTATTTTGAATGAAAACTTACTTTCTTACATGTCTATTTGACACATATAATTTAAGAAAATAACCATAATACTCCCACTAGCTTTTAGGAATACTTAGAAATCATCTTATTCAAATTTAAATCCAATCTTGGATTTCAAATTAAACATAAGAATAATCTCCTAGATGCATGCTTTTATCCATTAATAGATAATTGCTTTTTTGTACTTTCCCAAAGATTTATATTTTGGAGTAATAAACTCATTTCAATTACTTAAGTCCTTTCTCAAGTAGTCATTCAAGAAATAGTTCATACATATCCAAATTTGTCAATTAAAATATGACCATCAAAATCTTTATATAGTTAATGTGTTTAGTAAAGAATTCTCAATCATAATTAATTACTTAAGTGTGATTAATAATCTATTCATAATACATACATTAAATATGTGTACAATTTTGTCCATATAATTTCGACACAAAGATTAAACCACCACAATTGGCGTTTTTCTTCCTTTGAAGAAACTTATCTCCAATTACTAGTCAAACTATTTAAGATAAACCAAAACTGGAATTAGATTATCTTGTTGGACAACATCTATAACAATCATAGTATGAGTAATTTACCCAAGTCAATATTTGGTAACGAATCACAACAATTATTTGTAACTCATAATTCTCAGCATACAAATCAAATATCCGAGATATCCTTGTGGACCTATGACATAAATTCCTTTATCTTAAGGTTTAGCATTTACACGCCTACCTCATGATAATTACTAGTGTATTTTAGAAGATCATGTATCTTGTAATTTTATCTTTCAAGATCAAAACTCCCACTTGCTTTTAGTAACTTAAAATTACTCTTTAAATACATAGCAAATAGATCAACACTCCAACGTTATCTATATGGGACATTACAAAACACAATGGCCATTCCATACTCTTTATTTTCTAAACAATCCACTTCATAAGTAGTTTAGCAAAATCCGAACTCCATTTAAGATATAACGTGATTCATCACATTCCATATATAATGGTATCTTATTAATCTTCTTAGCTCAAGTCATACTCAACTTTCTAACCTTGATATCCTTTTGGAAGAAAAGGAAGATATAGTTATCTTGAATCAATCATCACCATCAAATTGAGAATTTTGATTCTCCTAATGAACATACCATAACAATGATGTATTTCATTTAGGGAAATATTGTAAGTCAATCTTAGCAATATTTAAGATAAATATATATCTTTAGTCTTACCTATATACCAACTAAATCATCTTAATGGTACAATAGATTTCCTAACCATTTTGCATGCTTTATAACTCAAGTACTTTTAATACAAAGTCACTTCATAAAAGTTATAAGTCCATTACACGTTTCATGTATATGTCTTTAGTGAAATGAAGACAATACATTAACATCTTACTTTATATTATACGTCTTCCAAGACTTTATGTTTGTGACTTTATACAATAAATCATAAACATGTATAACTTAAAGTAAATCATGAACACCACTAGGTTTCATTAATCTTTTCATGTTAATTCACTACTATACTCTTATATGAACACCACTAGGTTTCATTAGTAGTATAAGATTACTCTATGTATCTTATGTCATTCTAGGAATTTGTCCATTTTAAGAAACTTCAAAACATTCCACGCCCGATCTTACGACATGTGGATATTTTACCCTTGTGTTTACAATTTAGTCCAAGCTCTTACATGACTAAATGAAAACAACAAGTGTTTCTTAATGTGAATGATATATATACTTTTAAGTAGTCTTTAATTATATTGACACATGATCTAAATATTAATTAGATTGTTAATCTCTTATCTTAAAGACAAGAGAATCATATCTTTATGAGTTGTTTCTTGCACACAATGTTCATTTCTCCCACTTGTGCATAGAACAACCTCATATATAAGATAAACATCACGTCTAACGTTCGTCTATACAAAATATGATTGTGCCACATATATTAGCTTTTGCAAGTAGATGTAGAACCACTTAATCAACAAGAATCAGTACATAACTATCTTTGAAGATATTAGTGTCAATAATTCGAAAGTAATTATCTTAGGACATACTAAATATAACATGGGTTATTACCAAGACAACAAAGCTTGTAACTCCCACTAACTTAGAGAATGTTTTAATAGACTCAAAATCAGTAATACAACACAATTCTCCCACTGAACTTGACAACATTGAAAATGTTTCATAATCGGTGAAAATAATTAGTTTTGTGTTTACTTTCTTACACTTTTGAAAAACACATTCGTAACAATTACTTATAGGGTTTAAGAGTGTACTCTACTTTGTAAATGATGACTTATCCATCAATTGCTTTTAACTTGAAAGACTTGACATGCAATTTCTTCCTTAATAGGTCTACCAACCTCACAATGGTATGTAGTGCCTATAAATGGTCAAAGCACAACTACTAGACAAATATGCTAGTTTGCCTTATAACCAATTTACGGTAACTTTTAATAACTCAAAATATGCATTTTTCTTAACAATTAAAATTTGCTATGAGTTATGGATTTGAATTTGACATTTCTAAAATCCTTATTACTCCTTCTTTACTCATGAAAAAGAGTTTTAGGTTTATCTTTTATTTGTAAATTGACTCTATCCTCAACCATACAGTTTGTAGATCAATAAATGAATAAACCACGTTTACGATGTAACGTTGCATTAATACATTTGTAAAAGAATTTACAAAATTTAATTTTAGTATTTTCGATAATACCATTCAAGAAAATAAAATTACCCCGGTAATAATAACCATAGTATTTTCCTTGAAAACTAGAATCCAAATTGACATAATTTCATCACATCAGTTGATCTGCTAGCAATGAAAGTATTCAAGATGGTAACTTGTCGAACAATGATTGACAAACAAATTTGCAATTTCTAGACATTTAAGGGATTTACATTGCCAAAAGTCATTTTGCATTGTAAACATGTTTCATCCCTTCTTTATGCCTTAAGTTTCCAGATCTCACTGAGTAACTCAATTAGTTCGACTAATCTAAAGAACGTAAAACCTTCATGTGCAATCTTATTCAGTCATGAAGTTTTCTCTCTATTACAACATCATCCGATATCTTATATGACGACAATTGTAACTTCAAGTGTTCGTCAATTAGAGGGCATATGACTTAAATTTTTAGGGTATAGATTTTGGTGTCAAAATCATGTATGGAGAAGCATGCATACATCTCCATAACATAAGTTTAATAAAACGTTTAGTAAACTTTTTGTTGAGACTAAAAGTTCATCATATACTTGCAAGTTGAGGTATTGGTTAAACCAGTTAAAGATTTTACACACAACTAAACTCACACCGTACTTTTTCTAGAACTTAGTTATAGCACAAAGCAATAACTTTATTCATTGTGTTTCGGATATGAATTAATGTAGTTAAATCAACCTTAAAGAATTATACCAATAACAACCGTAGGTAATTCCAATTTTGACGCACAGGCGAGCCGGGAATTTGGTCAGCGCTGAAGCATAACACCTCCTTCCTTAACCAGGTACATGACCAGCGGTGCGTTATACCCACTTTATAGTTTATCAAAATTGAGTAGGCCGTTAAGTTGCTATTGCAATTCTAATCAACGCAAATCATATGTAAATTAGATCTCAAAAACAATTCATTTATTTTGATATGATTTAGTCCATATTAAATTTTCTTGTAAAAAATTACCCTTGTTTACAACATACAATTAAAACAAAACGTATGAAAACAAGTAGGTACAAAAAAAAACTAAATCATAAACACATAATAACAATTTATATGTGTAATAAATAAATCAAATAGCCACATGCATACGATTTATTCAATAAATAATATCAAATCTAGGTTTTTATATTCATATAAAAGTCTACCCTAATTTTAGATTTATTGAATCAAATAAAGCATGTAGCAAAACACGTAACAATTACCACATAAAACATATGATCCATGAAAAAACATGCATGTTCATCACGGATCTCCCACATATCTTAACAATTAAATCTCTACGGATCGAAACATGAATTCACACAACATAACAATTAATCATGCAATTCATCAAAATTCCACCCAAATCACTTAACAATTAATGAAATCACTACGGATCGTAACCTTAAATACATGACATAACAATTAATCATGTAATTATCTAAAGATCAAAACATGCAATTTAGGGTTTCACAAAAAAACTATTTTTTTTAATTTTATAATCGGCAAAAAAAAAAACAAAACAAACCGACCCCTTTTTTTTAAATCGGATTTAAAAAAAACAAAACCCTAAATTTTCTTTTCAAAAAAAAACATGTAGTTTTAACTCAAAACAATTATTAGTTAAAACAATCTTTAGATCTCGATAATTATAATCATGTTAAAACGGCTCTCGATGCCACTGATGGTTTATGATTATCATAACAATTATAAAAAAAACCCTAAAATAGATCAAAGAACACACAGCGGAAGCAAATTAACAAGATCTTTAATTAACACAATTATAATTAATCAAGGCTAGGGTTACATACCTTTATCCTAGCAAAATCTACAAGTCGACGGAACGGTCACCGGTAGAGATAGATCACGAACACCACCAGGATGTAATCTAAAGCAAGACTACACCACGATCTTGTACACACGTGATACGGCGAGTTAACCGTGAGTCTAGCACGAACAAACCGAGCTTCCAAGTCTATGGAAGATCTACCCAACAACCCTAGAGAGGGGCTAGGACTAGATCTAGAATAGCTTTATTGAAAATCAAAGAAGATCCCTAATAAGAGGTGTTTGGCCGGCGGCTAGAGCAAGAGAAAAGAGAGATGTGGAATGAAAAATTATGAGGCTTTAGGTTTGTTTATATACACCTTGGAAAACTTCTCTTCCAAGGTTAAACAAGATAAAGCCACAAAATCTTTTCTCATTATCTTTGTCTCCCTATTTAGGCCGGATATACACAAGCTCCAAAAGAGGTTTCCGGAATTTTTCCGACTCCTTCTTTTAGCTTCTTTAACCTTCTATAACGGTCGTTTAATACTTAACTTTTAATTACTTAACGATCGTTAGCTACGGTTTGATTTAATAAATATATAATAAATATATTTAATAAATAAATTAACTCTTCACGTAATGTGTGCAATCCCGTGATCTTGAGTTCGATCCTATCACACGACTATCGATTTTTAAGTCCATAAACTTTCAGTATATGTATTAAGCTATAGATTTTGTGTTCCTATAATGCTTTTTGCTACATATTGTACTTGTGACACTAGTGGTTTGACCGACTGCAACCTCGAGGTTAGATTGCGGAATCCGAACCTGTGAAAAATCGACACACTTGCAAGGTTTCTTAGGTTACAAGAAATCTATTTTGCATAAACGTTCAGTCGATATCATTTGCTTGTGTATTTGTCATCGAGTATTGCCCATAATTTTAGTAAAAATTAGTTACTCATAATATGAACATTTGATCGACACGACGGTCATATATATCTTGATAGTTGCCATGGCAATATGTTACCATGCCAATAGGAAATTAAAACTAGTTATGACGCTAATCATATTCAATCGTATTAACGTACCATGATGTTATGCTCTTTTACCGAACATCAATTTCATTAGGGGTGGTCATTGATACATCCCCTTTAACTTTTTGATTTTATTTTTTTATTTTTTTTTTGATTTTTTTTATAATTTTGCTTTTGTTATAAAACGTTTAATAGTGAACCTGTTCCCAAAATATTGTTTCACGTAAATATTTTACTAAAATACGAAATTTTGGGTGCTCGGATATATGAATTTTTTATCCAAAATTTCGGATAACTGAATTGAAATTCTTTTGTGTCACGTAAATGTTGCCTATTCAAATTTTGGGTTTTCAGATATATTAAACTTTTATCCAAAAAAGAAATTTCGGATATTTGAAATTAAGAAGTAAATCTCCATTCGGTTTAAATTTATATACTTAGTATATTTAGGCTTAACTTTTTGTGATTCATAAGTTTAAAAATGAAACGTCAAAATTAAAAATCCTAAAATTTATTTAACACTTATCGCCTTATAAGGGCCTTAAATAATCATATTTATATAGATGACGCGAAAAAAACATATGATTAATGTTATATATATATAATGTCCTACAAATTTTAAAGCCATAAAATTTTAGGGGCTTAAAGAACCGTAGCTTTATCTGCCTTACCCTTGAGCCAGTCTATAAAGTATTTTTGCAGAGTAGTAGTGTGTCTTGATCAAGTGTTTTGGTGTGAACATGTGTGTGGACTAGATTACCTAGATAGATAGAGAATAATGAGGGCAAAAAGAGCTTTGGGGTTAATAATGAAATGGTCATGTTAATAATACCCTCTAGTCTCAAAAAGTACAAAAGATACTTCAAATACCCCCCCCCCCCCCCCCCCCCCGTGTTACCGTACAACATAGTTTCAAGTTTCTGTTCTGTATTTTTTGACAGTTTACTGTTTTTGACATGTTAAATTTTATATTTTTTATTTCGCACTTTCCGTAAAAAGTAGGATTTTTACAAGAAATTACATTACGCCAAAAACATCCATCGGGATCTCATGAACTTCAAGAAACCTCCAAGGTCCGCTAGTGTGTTTTGGGTATAAACGATATAGATTTATTTTTAAAACTAAAGTTTTTGGAGAAATTATACATGTGAGAAATGCTACATCAATAATCAATTAATATAGTTAATTGAATTATATTTATTAACTCTTTTCGAAATACTTATGTTGTATATAGGATAATCCTAACAAGTTCGACAAGTTACTTTGGCAATAAAAAGTATTTTAAGGATAAAGTTAATAAAAGTTATCAATGATCGAAAGTGTCACCAAGGCATTATACATATGGGCTCATTAACTAACTGAAAATAAAATATTATATTGGCTTCATATAAAAACTTTAAAAAGTAAATTTTAATTATATAAACGAATTTTTACAACTCACTTTTATAAAAGGCTCTGAATTAAAGCATCGTTTTAGGCCTCCAAGAAAGTTTAGCCCCCTTGTTTAGAGACTTGAAAATGGAGATCTTGTGTGTGAACTTTGCCTAATGGTCCAGTTACAATTGTGGGAGGAGCGGGGAGTTCCATGTTGGGGTATTTATGGTATGGTTCATCACGAGAGCACGTGCGACATCATATGGTTTTTTTGGTTTTAAATGGTATGCTTAGGTACTTAATTTAAATTTTTTCTTCTTAAATTTAAGTTTTGTTTTTCTTCTTAAATGTTGGGGTATGTATGTATCCTCTCATTGTTTTTGAAGATGACGATGACGACAATGACGACGGTGACGATGATGAAGACGACGAGCATGAAGATGACACAAGCTCGAATATTCATTAATAAATTTTTTTTGGGGGGGGGGGGGGCGGGGTGTTTAAGTAGCTGGTAGTATTTTTAAGACATATGCGTGCGCCCAAAAGTTGTCAACTTCTTATCAAAATGAAATGATTACGAATCAATTTTATCATATTTGTTATGTTTTAAACAATGTTGATGCGATTTATACAATGAGTAAGTACTAAATGTATTAGTTAGTAAGGGGGTGAGTCAACTTTGGGTATAGATGATAAGCATCTTGAAGAGGGTCTGCTAGAGGCAAGGAGTGTTCCTGATGGTGATTTGAAAAGTATACAAGGGTATTAATAAAGAGGTTAAATTAGGCAAACTGTTTAGTTTAGCTGGTAATAAGTCTGATGTATGTGATATTGCTCTTCCTAATGTTACTAATGTTTTAGTAAATAATCCTAATGTTGTTTGTGAAATTCGTTTGAGTTCACGTAGCTTGGAGTATGCCCGTTCTGGCGGAAGATAATCTAATTTTGAGTTCTAGTAATAATGGTGTTATCTTTGGAATGTGAATGTGCGTAGTATGTTTAAAGTGAATGGTGATAGCAGTATGTTAAATCAGAGTAAGAGTAATGTTAGTAATGTTGGTTAGGCCTTATAAATTAACCAAGCCTTATACTTAACTTACCAGGTGTCTTCGTGAAATGAAACGTCTAAAACTTGATGTGGCCATTTCCTCTTTATTGTCCAATACAATCACTCCATCAGGACCAACCATTCCTTCTTGATCGAGAATTTCTTCATCACATCTTTCCTCGTTATATTTTGATAAAGCACTTATCAATCGATAAGTGTTAAGTAATTATTTTTTTTTGGCTTTTTAGTTTCGACGTTTCATTTTTAAGCTTACGAATTGTAAAAAGTTACGCCTAAATATATTAAGCATATAAATATAAACCTAACGACTATTTACTTTTTACATTCGGATATCCGAAATTTCTTTTCGGATATGTAAATTTTCAGATAAGAGTTTTATATATCTAAATGCCTAATATTTAAAACATGTAACATTTACGCGACACAAAAGAACTTCAATTCACTTGTTCGGAATTCGGATAAAACTTTTATGTATCTCAACACCCAAAATTTTGTATTTCAGTTGAATATTTAGGTGAACACATTTTTAGGACTAGGTTCATTATAAAACAAAAGGGGAATTTTTACATAAAATAACATTAGGCGAGAAATATCCATCGGGATCCCGTGACTTCAAGAAACCTCCAAGGTCTACTAGTGTGTTTGGCTATAAACGGTATATATTTAATTTTGAAACTAAAGTTTTTGGAGAAATTATACATGTGAGAAATGCTACATCGATAATCGAGTAAAACAGTTAATCGAATTATAGTTATTAACTCTTTCCGTAATACTTATATTGTATATCGAGTAATCCTGGCAAGTTCGACTACGTTAATTTGGCAATAAGAAGTATTTTAATAGTAAAGTTAATAAAATTTATCAATGATCGAAAGTGTCACTAAGTCATTATGCATATTGGCTCATTTATTAACTGAAAATAAAATATTATATTGTATTATATAAAAACCTAAAAAAGTTATTTTTTATTATATAAACGTGTTTTTTTACAACTCACTATTATAAAAAGGCTCTGAATTAAAACATCGCTTTAGGTATCCGAGAAGGTTTAGTAACCCTGTTTACAGACTTGACAATAAAGAACTTTTGTGTGAACTTTGCCTAATTGTCCAGTCGCAACTATGGGAGGAGCGGGGAATTCCATTTTTGGGTATTTATGGTATGGTCCACTACGAAAGCAAGTGCGACATCGTATGTTTTTTTTTTGAGTTCAAATGGTATGCTCAGCTACTTAATTTGAGTTTTTTTCTTCTTAAATCTAAGTTTTATTT